>JAPVLO010000801.1:0-414581 GCA_027257055.1 Cephalopachus bancanus | reverse complement strand
TTATGGAGGATCTACCAAGTATTAAGCCTTAGACACATCAATTCATACCATAGGCTTCAATATTGTGACCACTTCTGTGTTCTGCTAACAAAGTATGGAGCTAAGAAAAACCTGATAAAAGACCTTTTTTCTTATTCAGAAGCATTATGGTTTCTTTAAAAGCAGGTGGATTTTGCTCAAGCAAGCAGCATTTGAGAGTTAGAATACTTTCTAACTTGCTTGGGGTGCCACAAGCCCTCCTTTTGGGGAAAGGCTCACTATTTAAAAAAAAACAAAACAGGGATGCAGTCTCAATAACTGCCTGCCATGGGTCTTCCTTCCCCTAGAGATTTCCTTCCCCAAGTAACATCAGTTGCATTTGCAAAACCTGGAGAATGAGCTGGCACATGGCAACCATGTTTAATTCTCAGCTGGCTGCAGTACCTTATTTGTTGTCTGGGCCCCAGATGCTTTCCAGCATTCATGAAAACTATCCTGCAGGCATGTCACCTTTGATCTCGGATGCCATGAGGGAGCCACCCCATGCTCTGAAGAGTCATTCAGCACATGCTTAAGCATCCATCCTTGCTCCCAATGGAATAAAACTCAGCCAAGGAAGAGGAAAGAATCCTGTAGGACTGAGAGTAATGGTGTCAGATGCCTCAAAGAGCGAGTGGAGTGAGGACTGAGACCAACCTCTGCTTTGACAATCCAGAGGGCCCTGGTGATTCTTTTCAGTACTGTCTCTTCTTTAGCAAAGGTTCACCTATGAGATGTAACTCAGCGACAGCATCCCTGCAATTGCAGGTACTGCAAATGATAAAAAAGAAACAGGAGGGCAGAGGGCCTTCCAGGTGCACTGTTTTTTAACCTTGTCCACTCCAAGTAGGTCCTAACCTACTGTCTCTCCAGATTTCCTTTGGAGCACCAGGAAGAGGGCCTGGTCGAGAACTTCGCGTTCCTCAGTGGTTACCAGGCAGCCCGCCGTCCGGCTGTCCACGCTCAGCACTCTGTTTCTATTTTGTTTATGAAGCTGGGACACATCCTCACTGTGCGAACAGAACACTCTGCTGCCCTTTGCAATTTACGCCTGGCTGAAGTTTCTCACATCACAGCCTATCTTCATCAGAGATCTGAGCTTCCCAGGAAGAAACACAGACATGCCCTCAAATGTTCTGATGCCAGGGCACTAGGGGACATCAGGATCACAGCTGTCCTCCAACTCAGGAAATACCATCTGGGCCCTGTCCTCTCACTTGATTGTTTGACAAGTTCAGTTCATGCTCGCGGTCACGTCTGGGCATCAGGAAGCCCCCGCGGACTTGCAGAGACCCAGTCTGCCTCCCTCAGGCTGGCTGCACATGGTGCAGGCGTCAGCCACCCCTTGCACATGTCTGCAAGGAGTTTTCCAGGCTGCCATCTCACCCACCCTCGGCACTCAGCCCAGCTCAGAGGACTTCCCCGAGTCTCTGCCTATCCACCTTGCTCTCTCCTCTGCCTCCGACTCCCAGCAGCCCCTGTCTTTCCTCTCACTTTGGCAACTTAACACTTAACACCTTGGACACTTGTATGTCGATTTTTCTGGCATTCCCAACTCTAGTATAAACTCCTTCTGGGGCAGGGGAAGAGCCTTACAGTTTCTACAGGTTCTAGTGCTGCGTCATCGACACCAGCCTGGCTCTGAGAGGTGCAAGGAGTAACATTTGGGAATGACGTTCCTTGAGGTTGCAGGAAGAACTAGGGGCTGCCTTGGGTCATGAGGTTTGTTTAAATGTGCCTGCAACCACCTCACCAGGATCCCTGGAAACTGAAGCTTCGTGGTCTTCAGGATTCATCAACTCCATCACTAACAGTGGCCCTGGTGACCCAGCAGCAGTGCGTCCACCATGTGTGGGTCCCAGCATCTCTTTCTCTATTCCTCTGCTGTCCCACATTGCTCCTTGTTCCACTCCCCTCTCCTTTCTTCTCCCACTAAGCTTTTGTATATTGCCTTTCTCTGAATTCCTCTCAGCTTTTATTGCTATTGACTTCTCTACTCAGCTCTCACTCAGGCTTCCGGGAAGAGAGGATTAGACTGGGTGGTCCAGCCACCATCTGCACAGAAATCTACCAACAGAGATGCATGTCAGGCCACCTCCCAGGATACTGGTCTGCCTATTGCCGCTACCTTTTTTTGTCCATCTCTGGTCCAACCAGCTGTGATCAGAGTAACAGGGCCACTCAGGGTGAATCAGGGCAATTTATCCCGGAAAATCCCTCTAAAGTGGCTGTAGGCATGGCTGGCCCTGGTGCCTGGGGTCTCATGAGGACACAGAGCAGCCTGCCTTGATGTGCAGTGCTTCTCCACTTCCCACAGGGTGAATGACACATCTTGAGATTCCTGAAGGGCTCTTCCTGAAGTGACACAGCTCTCAGTCGTCATCAAAGGCTGATTTGAATCTGCACAGAAACAGGATTTCCGAACATTGGTGGTAGATTTTCATCGCTGTCCATTCTTTAGCTATTCCTTATGCATTCTTCGAACTTAATGTATTTAGTTAACACAGTAGAAATGTCTTCATTATCTAGTTCACTCATTCATTCATTCATTCATTCATTCATTCACCAAGAATGCAAAGAGGAATTACCGTATGTCAAGCATTGGTCTAAGTATACACAGATTAAGAAAACACAGACTTGTTTTCAGAGACCTCATAATAGAATGAATGAACTTGCAATATATTGGTTTGTGATACATTTATCAATCTCCCTTCTGGTGAGGATTTGGGAGAATGTGTTTTGTTTTAATTTCATTTAATTTAATTTAATTTTAGAGTTGTGGGGTACATGTGAAAATTTACTGCATAAGTAAATAAGTGTGCTGGTGAGGTTTGGGTTTCTAGTGAGTCCTCTCTCCCCCTGACAGTAGATATGGTACCCAGGTGTGGTTGTGGGCCCCTTATTCCTTCTCCCTCCCTCCTTCCTTTAGAAGTGTCCAGCATCCCAGCACTATTTGCAATAGCAAAACATGGAACCAGCCATGCTGCCCTTCGAAACAGGACTGGATCAAAAAATGTGGTACATATACACGATGGAATATTAGGCAGCCATAAAGAACAAAATTATGGACTTTGCAGCAACTTGGATGCATTTAGAGTCTACAATATTCAGTGATTTATCTCAGAAACAGAAAACTGAGTACTACGTGTTCTCACCCATAAGTGGACCCTGAACACTTAACATAATTCTATAAGAAAGGATTGGCAGTAGCCAGAAACTGCCAGGGGTGTGGGGAACACATAACATTAATAAGGGTATCTGATCTCAAACCAGGCAAAATGGGCACCAGAGGTAAGCCCAAACTTTACCTGTACGATGACCATTTGTATCCCTAATCCTGAATTGAACCCCACATCTTTAAAATAAAATAAAAAATAATAAAAAAAGAAGTGTCCAGCATCTGTTGTTCCCATCTTTGTACTCATGTGTCCAGTAATCAGGGCCTGCTTACAAGTGAGAACATGCAGTATTCGGTTTTTTGTTTCTGTGATAGTTCATTTAGAATGATGGTCTCCAGCTGCATCCATGTTGCTGCAAAGACATGATTTTGTTCTTCTTTGTGACTGCATAATAGTCCATCATGTATTTGTTCCACATTTTCTTTATCCAGTTCACTTTCAGTGGGCATCTGGGTGGGTTCCTTGTTTTTGCTACTGTGAATAGTGCTGCAGTGAACATACATGTGCAGGTGTCTTTTTGGTAGAGCAATTTATGTTCCTCTGGGTATATTTCCAGAGGAGGGTTTGTTGGATTGTATTGTAGCTCAACTTTTAGTTCTTTGAGAAAACACCACATTGCTTTCCACAAAGGTTGAATTAACTTACATTTCCCACCAACAATGTAAAGTGTTCCCTTTTCTCTGCAGCAGCCTCACCAACACCTGTTGTTGATTTGTTTTGTTTTGTTTTATTTACTTTTTAATGATAGCCATCCTGACCAGTGTTAGGTGGTATCTCACTGTAGTTTTGATTCGCATTTATCTGATGATTAGCAAGGCTGAGCATTTTTTCATGTATTTGTTATCTGCTTAAATGTCTTCCTTTAAGAAGCGTCTGTCCACTTTTTGTCCACTTTGTTTTTTTTTTTGAGTCAGCGTCTCACTCTGTTGCCCACTCTGTTGAGTCAGAGTCTCACTCTGTTGCCCAGGGCACTGGCATGCTCATGGCCACCCCAGCGTCAACCTGCTGGGCTCAGGCAATCCTTCTGCCTCAGCCTTCCAAGTAGCTGGAACTACTGACGCACACTACCTTGCCCAGTTAATTCTTTGATATATTGTAGGGACAAGGTCTCGCCAAGTTGCCTGGGCTGCTCTCGAACCCCTGGCTCAGGCAATCCTCTCACCTCGGCCTCCCAAAGTACTAGGATTACAGGCTTGAGCTATTGCTTCTGGCCTTTGTTCACTTTTTAATGGGGTTATTTGGTTTTTTCCTGTAAATTCTTTTGAGTTCCTTATACATCCTGGATGTTAGGCCTTTGTCAGATGTACAGCTTGCAAATATTTTTTCCCATCCCATGTGTCTTTACTCTCTTGATGGTTTCTTTTGCTGTACAAAAACTTTTTAGTTTGATAAGGTCCCACCTGTCAATCGTAGCTTTTGCTACAATTGCTTTTGAGGACTTAGTCATGAATTTATTGTCTACTCTGATGCCCAGGAAGGTGTTCCCTAAGTTTTCTTCTAAGATTCTTCTAGTTTGAGGTTTCACATTCAAATCCTTGATCCATTTTAGTTAATTTTTGTATATGATGATAGGTAGGTGTCCAATTTTATTCTTTTATATGTGGTTAGCCAGTTTTCTCAGCACCACTTGCTCAATATGGTTTCCTTTCTCCAATGTTTGTTTTTGTCAGCTTTGTCAAAGATGGGTTTGTTGAAGTTTCGTGTTTTTATTTCTGAATTTTTTGTCCTGTTCCATTGGCCTATGTGTCTATTTTTGTGCAGGTACTATGCTGCCTTGCTATATTTTACCTTGTGGTAAAATTTGAAGTCTGGAAGTGTGATGCCTCCAGCTTTCTTCTTTTTGCTGAGAATTGCTTTAGCTATTCTGGCTCTTTTTTGCTTCCATATGAATTTCTGTATTGTCTTTTCTAGATCTGTGAAAAATGATACTGGCAATTTGATGGGAATTGTGCTGAATCTGTAGATTGCCTTGGGTGGAACTGACACCTTGACAATACTGATTCTTCCAGTCCATGAGCATGAGATGTTTTTCCATTTGTTTGTGTCACAGGAAGATATGTTTTGAAAGGTAGAACAATCACAAAGTGCCTGAATCACTTTTAGTCAGGACCCTCCTTTGGCACCACAAACAGTACATTTAAAGAGGAGCCCACCCTCAGAGTTGGAGCATGCTGGGATAGCTGTATTTTCTGCAGCCTCTATGTCCATTGGGTCTATTGAGCAAAGAAATTTGCACTTTTCATTGCCTCAGCAAGTGCAAACTCACTCCAAACATAGGAATGTCCAAACTTGAACTTCATTCCCAGGATGTTCTTACATGTAAGTGTGAAAATAGGCACATAATACTAATAACAATAGGCATCTCATGTCCTTCCTGCTCTCCCTGAGCCCAACATGAGCATGAAGAGAGATGGGAACCAGCCTGAGCTCCCTGTCACTTTCCACATTTTGCTAGTAAAAAGTCCAGCAGTCCAGGGCAGTGCATGCTACAACCAGATCAGAAATTATTTTAGATGTAAAAATCCAGTGAGAGAACTAGGCGGGAGGATCACTTGAAGCTAGGAGTTTAAGACCAGCCTGAGCAACATAACAAGACCCTGTATCTACAAAAAATAAAATTAACAAATCAGGTGAACATGGTGTCACATGCCTATAGTCCCAGCTACTTGGGAGGCTGAGGCAGGAGGATATCTTAAATCCAGGAATTTGAGACTGCAGTGAGCTGTGATTGTGACACTACACTCTAGCCCGAGCAACAGAGCACGAACTTTTTATATATATATATATATATATATCTCCTTTAAGAGATTGGAAATTTAGCAAATTCTCATGAGATTGAAGGCAAAGAGGCAAAGGTTATATTGCATTCTCTGTGTGTGGCTCTCTCCTGCTTTCACTAGACCTTGCTCACCATTCGCGACCAGCAAATTTTTCACTTTCTTAATACTGAGAGTCAGTGAAATTTTTTAAAAAATCTGAAGCTGGTTGCCGCAAACTTCTGTTGTTGAGCACAAGTGAAATGGTCTTTTCTAAATTGTCGCCTTTCACAATACATCTGAAAGTTGCAGACATATCCAGTATTTGCCTCAGACACCACTCTGACTAGCATTCCATACTTTGTATTTTTATTCCGATTATAAACCCAAAAAGATAGTCTTCCTCGATGAGGTAAATTCACATCAGTGAATTACCAGGAATAGAATTTGGAAAGACGTAAATTCACGTCAGCAGTCACCAATGAGTTAAGCAATGCCCTCCAAAACTATTCCCTCAGCACCCTCAAAAATGTTCTGTTTAGTGGTTTATTGAAAAGAATGTGATGAAATCTGAATACAAGCAAGATTATCTCATTTCAGAGGCCTGGTAGTCAGTCTAGGAAAATTTAACCCTATAGATAACAAGGGCTTTTGTGAGTGTGTAATCAGATGGTAGTTTTTGGCATGTTTCCATTCTTACCAAGTTTTAGTTTCCAATAAAAATATAATATTAAAGTGGCTTTATGTTCTACTGCCAAAAACCCCCAGCAAGCTTGTTTAAAATACATAAATTCAAATGCTTTATCCCACAGATAAATGTTCAGATCTATGACTTTTTAGACCAACTCTTACCTCTCCCAAGATAATGTTTTGCTGATAATCTGTTTGCCCTAGTCTGGAATTTTCTAGGCAACACTGTGGGACAGGCTAGGTAGTTGTGATTATTGCCCTTTGTTAAATGTCATGCACCCTGGCACTTGGGCTGCAAAGACAGTGACTTGTCCTCCCATGCTGTCTCAATAGATTATGTTCCTGCAGCAAGCTAGGGGACTTCCTTGAGACCATTTTTCAACTTCCAGCATCTTTTATTTTCAATCCTTAAGCTTATAGAGTAAAAGTCACTTAAGAGCATGATCCCAAATATGACTTTGCTAGATCCTTGCTATAATTCTTAGCCACCCAAGGACAATGAGTTTAAACACAAGTCTCCTTGACACTGCAGTCTAAATCCTTTTGGGAAGGGGTCAGGACAGCCCTAACATCTGTACTTTGTCTCCACAGCAGAGTGACAGCCAGGTCCCAGACATGGGTGTAATATAACTTCCATCTCACAAGGTCTAGTGACAAATCCCGGCCATGTGTATTCATCAAGCAGTCCCTGTGGAGTCCTTTGCATGGCACCACATTTTGTCCATGGGTGAAGATGTTTCTCCAGGCTGTTGTTGTCCGCCTGGTCTTCTGCACACATGTCATTCTCTGCTCAACTATCTTCCAAGCAGAGTTACTCTTGGCTCTGCTACACGCACAAACCCAGCTTCCTCAAAGTGATGTCAGTGCCCACTGCCTCTCTCTGGGCAAAGATGCCCTCATGACTGGCTGGCAGAAAGGCTGCATACACAGTCTGTTACCTAAAAGGCCCCCAACTTAAAAAGTAGAAATTATAGAAATTGACCCTTGCATCTTAAAAACTAATATTTCTCATCAAAAGCATCTCTGTGTGGGTAAGTGGATTATATACACATGTATAAATATATGAAATGTGAGGGTTAAATATCCACTGCCTACTCAGATCAATTGCTCTTTACCTATTAAAACAGCACAATGTAAAGATCACTCTGGAATACCTCATGTTTAAGTCCCTCCCATGGTTCTATCCCTGTACTTTTCTTGTTGTTGCAGCTTCTTGAGCTCCCAAATTTTGGGTGGATAAAATCTGTGGGAGAACTCAGACCCTATTAGGTTTTTCAGTTGTACTACCAAGCCAAGAATGAACTTGTGTAAAGTGAACAAAAAATAAATTCAGCTGCGAGTTCCTGGAGCAGCTGTCAAACCTCCACAAAGCTTGCTGGGAATCTAGAGCCAACAGGAAGAGCAGAAGACCAGGAGGCTCAGGAAGAACTTGCATCTTTGAAACTTGCTGCTGAGACCTGGCATTTTTTTGATGATCAACTCTTCCATTTTCTGTTACCAGAACACTTTGTTTCATCATGTCTGCACCAACTCTGAGTCAATGTGAAACTCTGTGGAGATTTCTAGAGATGGGCTCCTAACATCCATTTCTGAGGACTTCTCTCCTCCCATCCATGAAGCCATTGAACCCCATCTCCACCCACTCACTCCCACCCTGTTCAAAAAACAACTGAAAACTCATCTCTTTTATGAGCTTGCTCTGACAAGTGTGATTTCACAGCAATTAACATATTATTTTAGAAGGATCTTGATGAGCACACCAGCTGTGAATCTGCTCACCACCCTCAGGTGCAAGATACCTCACAACCCTTAATTTTCCAGATCCAATTAAACTAGCTCTGAGCATCTGCTGTCCAGGCTTTGGAGCTGTCCTACATCAGCCATTTTTGAGGGACACTATCTCTCCCTGGGGTTGTATAAATGGTCCAAGAGGCTTATGCAGTCCATAATATGTGTGGAAGAGCTTCTGGTCTTCCTCTTGATTAGGTCTGTATAACCCATTCAAAGGCACGAAACCATGAGTGCATGAAGTTTACTCCCTTGTATCCAGGAAAGCCATGAGACCTTCACTGTGCCTCTCAAGGCCTCAGCCCTATGGCTGAGTCTCCAGGTATCTCCCATCATCCTGTGTTAATTTCCTAATGTTGATGGAACAAACTACCACAAACTTGGTGGCTTAAGCAATGCAAATGTATTGTCTGACAAGTCTACAGGTTAGAAGTCTAACACAGGTCTCACTGGGCTAAAATCATCTTCAGCAGGACCGTGTTATCTCTGCAGGTTTTAGGATAGAATCTGTTTCCTTACCTTTTCCATCTTCCAGAGGCTGCCCACATTCCTTGGCTCATGACCCACTCCTTTACCCTCAAAGACAACAATATGAGGCCAAGTCCTTTCTCATGTTGCCATCTCTCTGATTCTCCCTCTCCTGCCTGTCTCTCTCATTTATAAGGGCCCTTCTGATGATACTGGGCTTCCCAGATAAACCAGGATAATCTCTCTATTTGAAGGTCAGCTGATTAGCAACCTTAATTACACCTGCAACCTCAATTCCCCTTTGCACAACAAAACATATTCACAGATTCCAGAAACTAGGAAACCCATCTCCCGTCTCCAGGTTTTAGGGGTCTCCCCCTTCCCCAGGTCTCAGGGGTCCTACTGTCCCCTTATGAGGTCCTGCCTGCTTTTCCTATTAAAATCCCAAAGCTTCACCCCTTTGAACGATTGAGTTATTTGTCTTTCATTGTCAAGGCTTTAGAAGACAAAAGACCATTAAAGAAACTGCTATACGGAAACACACAAATTCCTTCCAGCCCTTTCCAGAGGTGACAAAGAAAACATCTGCCCTTTCAGGGAGGGAAAAGACAATTTCTCAGTTGTCTTCCTGCAAGTACCTCTTCTTGTTTGCTGAACCCCTAACAGTTTGTCTTTTCCTTTATATCAATCCCACTTCTTCTCATTATGTTTTTCATGGGGTCTGGGCCCATATCCTATACTTCTGAAAGCTTCCATCTTGACTTATACAGTGCTCTATACACATGTTCAAATGTTCCACTGATTCACACCTCACAAACAAGGCTCTGAAAGCCAGTAAAAATATGGAATAATATAGAACTTTGTCACTAATAGCCAAAAAAATTCTACGGATGGAACACTTAAATTTTTTGTTTGGGATTTATTAGAACATGGTACTAGAACTTTTTTCTAAGCCATTAAGCAATCAAATAGGATAAAGGACAATTTAGGAAGCATCTAAAAGTTATAGACTAGCATTCCAAATGGTTAGTCTTGAAGGAAAGAAAATTACTTATTCATTTATTCAAGAAATATTTCTTGAGCTCTTGCTATATGCCAGGCCCTGTTTTAAACACTTAGTTTAGGGTCACAGAACACCTTGTGCTCTCTCTTGCTTTTCCAAGGTTTAATCAGAGGGGAATTACTCAGAGTTAAGTGAGTATCACGAAGAAGCTAAGCTTTGGAGGTCAGACACCCTGGGCAAGTTATGGGACTGTCCAAAACTTTTTTATTCCTGTCTCTTAACAATGGTGATAAAAATGACATCTGCTTGCAGCCTTTTGGAGAAGACTGAATTTCACAAAGAGCACACACTCAATAAACACTCCTCTCCTCCCCTTCTCTCCACTTCAGAGAGCATACCCAAAGCAATCCCAGATCTCTAGACAGCAGGAAAGTACACAGGAAGTGGTTCTCTTGCAACTTTGTGCTTTGTTATTCTGTCTCCTGAGCCTGGAATAGCCATATATCACTTATTTTCCACCTAAGAACTCCCATCCCTGGTTTCTTTAACCTCCTCCTACCTGATCCCAGACAATTAGTCCCCCATCTTCCTATTCCCATGGACTAAATTGTGTCTTCACAAAAATTCATATGTTGAAGCCCTAATCCTCAATGTGATGGCTTTGGAGATGGGACCTTTGAAAAGATATTAGGTGATGAAGATGAAGCCCTTATGATGGAATTAGTACTCTTATAAAAGAGACCACAGAGAGTGCTCTTTCTCTCCATGCCATGTGAGACACAGTGAAAAGGTGGCTGTCTGCAGGCCAGGAAGAGAGCCCTCATCAGAAACAAAACTAGCCAGCACCTTGATCTTGGGCTTCCCAGCCTACAGAACTATGAGAAGTAAATGCCTGCTCCCTAAATCACTGTGTTGGTGGTACTGTCAACTAAAGAAAATAAAAATCAAACCTTTTTTTCAGAATTAAAGCTAGTTTTATTCAGAAATCTTACAAAGGACTGTAGACCAAAGCCTATAACCCCAAAGCAGTTCTGTCAGACTCCTCTAAAATAGTGTTTCACCCAATTTTCATGATTTTGTTCTTCTTTATGACTATGTAATACTCCATCCGAGATTTGAAAAACACTGGGGCCTAATCTGTGATTCCTGAAACTCAGTGAAATCCTAACACAATCTTCCTGTTGCCAAACGTGATGACGCACACCCCCAAAGAAGCCTGGCCTCTAGACTTGAATATCTCAGGAACATCCAAAAACATTGCATAGTAGATAAATTGCCAGGCCCACAAAGCTTGAGTTGTTCTTTGCTGATCCTTTGTTCAGTAACCATTAATCTCCACTTCTCTCACTTGAATTCCAAGTATAGGTAAAAGATGGTCTTTTGGGAAAGGTTGTGGAATAAGGATTCTGCCCCTTTTGCTGCCCCTCCCCCTCCTAAGAGGGCAAAGCTTGGTGGGTAGAAAACCCCACCAAGGAGTTAGGAGACCCATACCTAACCTGATTTTTTTTTTAATCTTTAGACCTTTCATTCTTTGGGCTTTCAAGGTATCCCAGATCATCTGCTTTGCTTCCCAGTCATCTCTCCTTAAGTTCTCTCAACTATTCATTATTGATAGGGTAGTGCGGCTCCCTTACTGATTTATGGAAGAGTTAATTTTCCTCCAAAATCCAAAATATGTCCATGAATATAACATTGTGCTCCCCACAAAAATATTTGTGGGATTATAGACAAGAGGAATGAGAATAGAGGCAAAGCATATGGAAATATCACTGACCACTGAAAATACTTGAGTTCTCTTAAATGGTTACCCCTTGGAAAGCAGGTATTTGCATTTTCTGTCCAGTACCATGTTAGCCTGTTTTTTTGCTGCTATAAGAGAACAAAAACTGAGTAATTTGTAATGAACAGAAACTTATTTCTCACCGTTCTGACTGAAGGACTGGCATCTGATGAGGACCTTCTTGCTGTGTCATAGTGGAAGGGTAGAGAGTGAGAGAGAACAAGAGGGGGCTGAACTCATCTTCTTATAAAGAACCCACTCCCGAGATAATAAACCTACTCCTGAGATAACAACACCAATCCATTCATGAGGGCATAGCCCTCACAGCCTTATCAACTCTTAAAAATTTCACTTCCCAATACCATCACAATGGCAATTAAATTTCAATATGAATCATGGAGACGACAAATATTCAAACCATAGCAGGTACCCAAAAATCAACCTGACATGCGATCAGTCCCTCTACAGAAACCTGTATGTCATACATGAGCATGCACAAGCACAGACACACACTCTTATGACTTCATCCATTCACTACAGTACTCATTCAGTCAGTGTCTCTTGAGTCTCCATCACATTTCAGACACTATCACCAACACTAGGCTGGAGAGAAAATCAATAAGACATAGTTTCTTACCTTGAGAGTTCAGGGTCTGATGGGACAGAAACAGGGAAGCCAGTCACTGTCACACCACACGCTGAGTGCCATCCTGGAGGCAGGCACTAGATAGCGAAGACAGAAACTAACCATTTGGGGAGCTTCTTGGTTTGGCTTTCTGGGAGGGGAATTTTGAGCTGAGTCCTGAGAACTTAGGTAGATTGTGAGGGCTGAGAAAGAGCAGGGAAGACAAGGGAGGCAACACGTAGACATCCTCAGGAAAGAGCACAGTCCTTAGGGAATTCTAGGTTTTCCAAAATGTGGACTAGACACAGAATGTTTAGGGTAAGAGGATGCCAAGTTCACATCACCAGCAGAAAAGAGAGCTTTGCTGCAAGTCTGGACTTTATCAGGACAATAAAGGCAGGACAGGCACATGATGGGATCTGAACTGGAGAAAGTCCGCTCTGACGTTCTTTGAAAAATGAAGTAGACTTTGGCAAGACTGGAACAATAATCTAGATTTGGTCACTGCTGCAGCAATTCAGATAAAACTAATGAGAGGACTACAAAATGCTGTGATCACTTGTTGACACACAGAGAGATCGCTGAAAAGATGTTCATTGAAACATTAATAAGTACTTATGGCGGTTGGATATGGGTTGGGGATTTTTTAAAGATACTTTTCTGGGCCTGGCATGGTGACTCTTTCCTATAATCCTAGCACTTTTGAAGGCCGAGGTGAGAGGATTGCCTGAGCCCAGAGATTCAAGACTAGCTTAGGCAACATGGCAAGACCTCATCTCTACAATAAAACAAAACAAATAAAAAGTTAGCCAGTCATGGTGGCGTGTGCCTGAAGTTTCAGCTACTTGGAAGGTTGGGGTGGAAGGATCACCTGAGCCCAGCAGGTCGAGGCTGCAGTGGCTGTGAGCATGCCACTGTGCTCCAGCCTGGGCAACAGAGTGAGGGAGTACAACTCAAAAAAACAAAAAAATACTTTTCTGGGTTGATAAAAATGCTGTACATGAGGATATATTGTCTTTATTATCAAGAACTCAAAAAAGCTTTGTTGTTGCTGTTTATTAAAAACTGGCAATGAGCCTGTATGATTGAATATAAAAATGGACAGTGGCCAAACCATATATAAAAATAGAACTTGGACCCCCAGCCTGCAGCCACCTGCCCAGGAAACCAACCACTTATGTACAATAAACAATTCAGGAAGCCAGCCTGCTTTAAGTCAGAAGCCAGATTGCTCTCTCTAGCGACAATCCAGGAAGCTAAACAATAACTTCTGTAATAATTAGCTCCAAATTTCTAATTTTTGTTCCTATTTCCAACCGTGGACCAATCAGAGAAAGTCAAATATGCTACCCTAACCAATCCCATAGGATACCCCACTTCTACCTAACTTACGTGTGGTTTCCCCCACAACAGCCTCCATCAAGGTCTGCCCAAAGCCTCCCCTTTGGTGCACTGTAAAGCTTTCACACTCCCCTGCCAAATGCTAGTGACTGTCAATGACTCCCCTGCTATAGCAAATTCTGAATAAATAGTCTTTGCTTTCTCATTTGGTTGATATTCACTTGTTCTCACAACCTGAAGAACTCTGGGACCATGGGGTTAGTAAAAGAGCCATGGGGAAAGGTTTTCAGAAAAACAAGCCATAGGACTTGGTATCTGTTAACAGTGAGGTGAAGGAGAGAGAAGCAAAGATGCCTCTGGGTTCTGGCTTGGGGTTCTGAGCTGGTGCTGGTGCTGAGTCCTGCAAAAAACACCTAGAAGAGGCTGAGTCAGGGTCCTGCAGAAAAGAGACGGTGCACTTGCTGGGACAAATAGAGAACAGTTGGAAAAGGGACTCTCTGGAGGTGTGGGCAAGGTTAGAGGAAACCAACAAGGGAAAAAAGAGGAAGCCCAGGGCTGACAGTAGCTGGAGTCATCACAACCTTGAGTCTAAAGGGATGAGGGGAGGAAAACAGATAGAGCTGTAGGAGAGGGGACCACCAGATGGGGATATGGTAACAAAAAGAAGAACTCAGGCCATTTCTACTCAACCCAAGTCTTAATAGAAAGTGCCATTATCCTCCTGCCTACCATCTCCTGCCACAGTCTTCCATGAGCCAAACCCAACAGGAAGCTAGAGGACATAAAGATCAGGTACATCCATAAAGTTCATTTTTCTGAGCTACCAGAGAGTACAGAGGGTGCAGGGAGGCTCTCAGGGACAGATGAAGAATATTTATTCCAAACAGCATGGAGATCATGAGTTCTGTCTTGAAAATATTCACTTTAAGGTTCCCACAGGAAATCCAGGTCAGGATGTCTTGCTAGCAGGTCGATATGACGGTAAATAAACTGAGGGAAAGATCTGAACTGGAGATCTAGATGGGGGAGGAAAATATCTGACTTCCCACAGGTGACCTTTCTCCAAGAAAAAAATGGGGGATGAGAAGAGAAACAGGCTAAGGACAAGCCCTGGGGAACCCCAGCATTCAAGGGAGCAGGCAGGAGAGGAAGTTGAGGAACGTCATTGAAAAGGAGACTAGCTCAAAGACCTAGATGCAAAAGCCAGTCTTTATCAGATTTTGAGTCATACTTTTCAGCTCTGAAGTCCACACAAAGACCTAAACCAAAAGTTATAGACTCAAGCCAAACCCAAATAGCTCTATTGAGATTCATGGTCTTTGGGGCCTCCCAGAGTAGAGGGATAAGAGGAGAACTACTGGTTTGTAATAGTGCTGGGCACAGCATTTGCACTTTTTTGAGCACACTTTCTGCAGTCGTCCCAGCAAGCTTCCTTGGCAAGACACTCTGGAGTAATGGACTTGGCGGGAAGGAGCAGGAAGACAGGAAACATCACGGCTGGTGCTTCAAAGTTGGGACCATGATTCATTCCTTCAGCACTGAATTCTGAAAGCTGATCTTCTTTTTGTTTTTGTTTTTGTTTTTTAACCTGAGAAATTTTTAGTGGACAAAAATGTTTAGGTAAATAAGTAAGATGTAAATTTACCTAAGCCAAAAGATACCCCACCTCTCTCAGCTCACTTTTTTCATTTGCAAGTGCCTATTTTTCCAGGAGCTTTTCTTCCTCTCTCCCTTCTCTCCACATCATGCATGGCACCAACATAAGACACCCTCAATGTTGAACTCCTCCAATCAGGCACAAATTGGGTTATAGGTGGTGTACTGACACAAACTTACTTAGCATTTGAAAAATAAAAATAAACCAAGCTTACTAAGATGGTCATAGCTCTCAAACTAAGAGTAAAAATGTTTACACACATTTGTCAGCATTTCCCCAACCTTTTTCAATTACTTGTGCTCAGTATCATAGTATAAACTCTTATTAATATTTTCCCAATTACAGAGCCCTCAGCTCCTTCCATGTCAAAAGCTAAATCCTCCTAATAAGCAGCCTTTTTCTTCTGATTTAAGTCAACAAATTGGCTACTCCTTTACATAAATTCCATTTCTAACACACTAAGAGCAGACATTACTGAGTACCAAATATTCTATAACAGCCCTGCCCAGTGGAAATATATGCCAGCCACCTATATAATCTTAAATTCATTAGTATGCACCATTCAAAAACAAAAAAGAAATAGGTAAAATTAACATAATTATATATTTTGTTTAACTCAATATAGCCAGAATATTATCATCCCAGCATATCATCAATATGAAAACCATTATTAGGATGTTTTACATTATTCTTTTTCACATTATATCCTAAGAATTCCACGTGTAGTTTACACCTACTGCACATCTCAATTCAGTCCAGACTAATTTCAAGTGCTCAATAACCTCCCATGGCTGGTGGCCACAGTATTGAACAGCATAGGTCTACAGGCTCACAAGAGACAGGGTGCCTCCTCTCTCTTCCTCTGGTGATCAACACAGAATTCTCTCCAGCAGAAGTTACTTGTTGTTTCCAGATAACCTTGCCCTTCAGCCCATCCAATGAGGAACTTGCAGATTAAAGAGGATTTTTTTATGTACCTATCAAGAAGTGATTAGAGAATATTGGCACTGGAAAGAGAATAATCGAGCACATAATGCATCATGCCTTACTGTGTTTTCAACAGCATTATCTAGGTCGATGCATGATCCATTAAAAACAAACACACAAGCTAGATCTTTCCTGGTCCAGGTGAGAATGTGTTTGAAGAACATTTCTTGGGGTTCAGGAAGAAAGATATAAATAGAGATGTCAGAATTAAAACTGGGAGTACCAACATCTCTGAATTCATGATACAAGCCAAAAGTTTGCAAAACTGGATAAAACATGATTTCTCAAGGACACCTCATTTGCGAACGTTGAATTCTGCTCTGCAGGCAAGGCAAAGTCGAGAGAAGAGTACAGATTTCTATTTTTCCCTAAAAAAGAGCAGATGTAATTACTTCAGTGTATGTACTTGTGTTGAGAATTCAATCAAATGACTTTAAAGAAATCAAATAAACCTTTGCTGGAGAACCAAAGGCAAGAATGATTCAGTGGGAGGCTGAGCCGAATGGGCCCCAGGGGAGAAGCACAGAAGCAGGAGAAAATGTAATTTTCAAAGGACCGTATCCCAAGTGCATGAAACCCAAACAGCATTGCAGCAGGCAAGCCACAGGGCAGGGAAGCACACAGTCGTTTGTAATCTATGGGCTATTAATAACTCAGCCCCCAGGAGACAAGGCACACCAAATGGGACATCATAGTTACCCCAAGGGCTGCCTGTCTCCATGACCCATTCCGGTTGTCTGAGTGAGCAGAGACCCAAAAACAGCTCACAATTGCGCTGATAAAAAAGAACATGATGTGAACATTAAACAAATATAGCCCTAGAAAGCACTGGAAGCCACTGTGCTGAAACCCATCATCCCACCCAGGCTTCCTCGAGAGCTGACCAGGTGCAGAGCATGGTTTGCCCTTAGGGAGTTTTCTTGCTTTCTACCAAAGTCATCTCAGTGGTATATCCTTCTGTCTCCACCAAAGTTCATTCACTGTGGGTTTCACATGTAGACTCTACAAACCCAGGGTAAGAGTGGCATTGGGTTCTCAGATGGGACCACTGCAGGGCAATAGAGGACCATTGCCTCCTTCTGTGCAGAAACATCCCAAGTCAGGTTGCATGACTTGATGGTCAGGGAACCAACCAGGAGCATTTGTGGCATGCTCAGTCCCCATTCCCAGAATCCCTGTCCCTAGAGACCATGCACGCCTCATCCTCAATAGACTATAAATGAACAGGAAAGAATCGAGTCCCCTTTCCAGACCTGTCTCTTTCAGGATGGAAGACTTGATTGGAGATCAATTTTGACCAAAACTGTCAAAGGATATTGCAAAATGCAAGGTTATTGCTAGGAAAATTGTCTCTTCCTTTTAGCCCCCAAAAATAAACAAACAAAATCTGGCAAAGAGCTGCAGAGAAATCTCCCTCTTGACGTTCCTTCTGCTTCATTTTACAAATGCACTTAGTTTTGCAAGAAAAACACTGCAACCCAAGATGGGAGAGGAAGGAATATGCAAATATTTTCAGCATCTGATGAAAATCCACCAGTTATTTCAGGTTAAAGTAGGAATCGTAACAAGGATTGAATGAATAATAGGCACAAATCCAGTTTACTTCTGGCCATTCTAACCCCATTGTCCTCTAGCAAACATACCTAGAGAGAAGCAAATGGAATAGATCTTCTCTCAGGATCAGGTGCCATCACACAGTGAGGACCTCAGGGACAGAACAAGCTGTGCTTTCTAAGGAAACTCTGCAGTCTCCCCCAATACAACACAGGAAAAGACTATTGAGCAATAAAAGAGAAAGTCCAATCTCATAAAAGGAATAGTGTAGTGCTCCCAAAGTCATTTGTTAAGGCAACTGACATCAGAAGAAAACATGCTGTCACCCAGTCAACTGCAACAGCTGAGTGCGGCAACTCATGTCTAATTTGCATGAGAATATTATTAAGGACAGTGTCTCCAGTAGGGTGACCATGAAATGCTGAAGTCAGTTGGCACTCGTAGGCATTCATCACAGTCATCGGTTATTAATGGCTTGCCAGATGTTCCTGCCTGGCTTCAAGCACAGTGGTTGGTGCTGCAGACTGCAGAGGTGAACAGCACATTAACAGGGCCAGGTACAGGCCACTCCAGGCTGATGGGGGTGTCCCCTGCCTGGCATACTCTCTCCGCCTCCCCATGGGGCACTGGTCGTGGGCAGACATCCTGCTATGCTTCATCTCTCAGCTGTCCACACCATACAACCCTGATTCTCAGGCCTAAGTAGATGAAGGTCAGACTTCTAGATTTTTACTATCCAAAGCAACTTTTTATTTTTAGTGAAATTCACACACCGTAAAATTAACCATCTTAAAGTGTGCATTTCAGTGGCATTGATTATGTTGTACAAACACCACCTCTATCATGTTCCAAAGCATTCTCATTGTCCCAAAAGGAAACCCCATGCTCATAAAGCAGTCACTCCTTATTCCAAAACAACTTTTCAAAGAATAGCTTATTCAATTCCCAAAAAAATCCTCTACCTCCCAGCCCTCTCACCCCTGGACTCAGGCCAGTTTCAGTCATAAAAGAATTTTGAGATCCTCTGGCAGTGATGTGTGCTTTATCTTTGTATCCCAGGAGCCTACCATGGTGCTTGGTGCATGGTGGTTACTGGTAGAAGTTATGGGATCAAAATGGCAGAGGCAGAACACCAAGACTGCAGTTAAGATGCCCAGGATGCTTGTTTCAACTCATCTTGAGACCAGTTCCTAAGCTGACTATACTATAGAAGTTCACCCAAGGGCATTGCTACTGAGAAAGTCAGCAAGAACAAGGAGGGGAGAATTTGCCTTCCTTTACAGAGTCCTGATCCCAGGTGCTTCCCAGATGGCTCACACTAAAGTTGGAGCTCAATAACATCAGCCCCCTTCCCTTAGGGTACCCAACAGTGAGAGGTTGGTAGGACTCGTGATGGACGGTGACATCACAAGGAGGGGTATCAAGCACCATTCAGGGAAGGCAATTTGATCATGTTGTCTCTCCCCTAATAATTCTGTCTGGCTCCAACACCAACCACTGCAGTCACAGCTGCTGTACTGGTGGGGGTTTTGCCTTCTGCTGCCCTCAGCTTGGCTGCTTTGGGCTTTTTTCAGAGCAGATGTCCCTGTGTCCTCTGCCTCCAGCTGTGGGTTTCCACCAAACAAAGTTGCAGGCTCTAAGCATCCCTACCTCCCATGGCCCACACACATCACCCTCTGGCGAGGGTCAGGGGGCTTACATGGAGCCTTTGGGGTAGGGTTCAGTCTGCATACAACACGGGCCCTGCACTGACCTCCCTAGTTTCCAAATCACAGTTCACCCAAGCTGAGAGTTTCAGGAGAAGGGCTGGAGGAGCAATAAATACTCAGAAACATTCAGAGTATCGAGTTTTGGGGCTTTCTGCCATCTTGGGGGGCAGCACCACACTCAAATATAGAATATTCCATTTTCAAGTCCATGAGGGGGAAGGGAATGGCGTGGGTGAAGGTGAAGGCACCGTGAGTAGTCTGTAGGTAATCCCAGTCTTGGGCTGTCCCCATTTCTGGTAGTATGATTCTATTTTAGAATCTTTACTTTCATCTTACCCTCTGAGTCTAGCAACAGAGTCTAAGCTAACCTCCCATTTATGTCAGAGAATCTTCCTGTATTTGAATAATATGTCACTCTCATTTTCGCTCATTGCTGGTTGACTGAGTCATGTCTCTTTCTACTGAGGCAAGAGAAGGGAAGAGGGGGAGTCAGTGCACATTGAGGGCAACAGGGGATGCTGACGGCGAATGTGCAGTCTGGCAACTTTGGGCTGTTTCAGAGGGAAAGGGAGGGCAAGTTGGGCTGTCCCTGAGTGAATTGTGGAGAGGGCATTGCAGGGGGCATGACCATCTCCAATGTCTCCATCACTTATTCTGGGACCATCAAACCAAATACATTTCAAATTCATGTTCCACAGAACCAAGAGGTGCATAGGTTTTCCTAAGCTCAAATGAGCCTGAGGAAACAAATTTAAGCAATTACATGTATTACAGGATTTCTCAGAAATCTTACTAGGTTCACTTGTTCTAGAACTCTCCAAGAGGGAGACACAGTAGGCAAGTTTCCTAATCCTATTATCCCTTTGTTTCCTTTCCAATCATCCCTTATTCCCTGCCCCATCCCCAGCAAAATAGGATCCCTTCACCCTCACTTCTAGGATGTAGGTTTGGATCCATTGAGGTGCTAAAGTGAGCTCACATTAGTTCATGACAGCCAGTCATTACATACTGGGAATTCTGAGAGCTGGTCAATGGCGGATAGTCTGAAATCAGCTGTAGTGGGAGTTTTTACACCTTAGAAATTGGCAAGCACTACAAATTGGGTTTTGGTGTTTTTTTTTTTTTCCTGAGAGAATCTGTTGGCCTGTATAACACTGGATTTAGCCCAATTTATAGAGTCTTCCTGGGATTAGAGGGGATCTCATGTGATCTAAGGAGTCTCACTTCTTGTGCTCTCCTCTTTAGAACCCTTAGGCCAGGGTCCCCTTTGTTGAATCCTTTGAAGCCTCAACAACTCCCCATTTACACAGTCTGGAAGAGCAGACACACATGCTCAGAGCCAATGGGAGCATTGTCAAGCCATCCCTCACAGGGAAAGACCCACCACATATTGTTAACAAAGTCTCCCCCAGCTAGTGAAATAATTCTAAAAAGAAAAATGATCTTCCTGAAATCTGGCAAAATAGAAAGCCAGGAGCCCACATTCAGCCTAAAGACTCAGACCTTTTGTCTGTTGGTACCTTGAAGCCTTAGAGTACACACAACACAGTGACTCAAACAAATTGCTGAAAACACTTAAAATGCAAGAGACTGCTGAAAATGAAGCCAGTGAGACTGAATACCCTCTCACTCAGCTGGATCTATTTGTAAGTTGGTGGCCTGCTTCAATCCAGGACCATTTTGAGGAGAACACGTGTATACTTTTCAAAACACCAGGTTGTCCAGGAAATTAAGGCAGAGGGTGAGAGGCCACACCAACATGTCTAACACATGAAGCAGGAAAATCATTTTCTTACCTGAAACCTGGGGAAATGCAAGCGTTACAAGACATATTCGTATATGTGAGTAGACAGGGCAAAATTCCTCTCCCATCAACCAAAACCTGCTGAGACCTTGTGAAAACGTATGCCTAAAATTATTCCATTTGCTTTCTAAAGAAAAGAAGGTGCAATATATTCACTGGATATAGACCATTCAAAAACACATCAACCTTTCTTTCAAGAAAAATTTTCTATTTTGTCATTTAAAAAAACTGTACACAGTGAATTTTTCAGGGTAAAGCTGGTAGGATACAATGTGGATCAAGTTGTTACAAAGACAATGAGACGCAGAGAAATTTGGCCACTGGCCCAAGACTGATTACCTGGGGACTTGAGTATTTGGACCCCAAATCTAGTCTGTGAATTTCTCTTCCACAAAACCCAGTCAAAGGAAATGCCCATCTCTGAAAGCTCAAAGAAACATGCAGTGATTACAGAGAGCAGACGCCTCTTCAAAAGACCCTGAAATACCAACTGCAGATTTCTCCAGAACAACACAGATTTAATGAAGTGCAAAATGTAGGCCTTTTGCATTCCAGTCGAGCATTGCTAGGAATTTAAACCACACTTAAGTAAAAGTAATTCTGTTTTATTGATGCAGGAATTAATGTAATCACTGAAATACATCCAGAGGATACAACCTTCCTAGGAAAAGAGGAAGTCAGCATTAATTTGTTCAAAATGCTAACACTTAACTGCTAGTGCAAAGTTAAACAACATGACGCCTATAGATCGTACATCAAAGGTGAACTCAAGAGGGAAATGGTGCAGGGAAATAACAGTTTTCTTGTGAAATTAAACATACCTTGTTAGAGCAGAGAGCTTACCCTTGAACTCCTGTTTGCCAGTTCCACCCCCTTTTTTGCTGGCACCAGGTGGAGCCAACAGGTGTTGAGCTGTGGGAATCAGTTTATCCTTAACTCAGAGTGGGCACTGCTCTGAGTGAATTACTACCTGGGATACTTTCTTCTTCTGAAACCCAGTTATTGTCATCCCCAGGAGAGGGAAAGCAGAGGAAATGAAATTCTAGCAAGTTTTCCACTTGCTAGAATTCTTAACAGCAACAGATCTGTGGGAAGTGGGTTGGAACATTTTCCTAAAATTGGAACTCCAGCTAATGTGAGGGTTTGAATTGACTATTCTTTCCCCTGTCGTGAGAACCCATGACGTGGTGGAGTCTTAAGCAAGTCCAAATCAGTCTTGCCCCAGAAAATTGCCTAGGACGCGTCCTGCCCATCAGTCATGCAGAGACACTAGTTATTCTGAAACAGCTTCCCCATTCCGCACTCTAAAAGCTCACCAAACCCTTTTTAGAAGATTTGCCTTTCCACAATTCTAGAATCCGAGGGAGGGAGTCTTGTGTCTCAGCTTTACTAAAGAAACTGAGAGATCACTTTCTCACCTCTATCTGCCCCTCCTCAAGACTGAAAAATCCCATCTAAACTTGTGGGTTCTCCAGGATAGATGACCACAGTCCATAGATAAGAAGAAGAAATGACTGAAACAGCTGTCACCATTCTGAGCAGAGCCCCAGTTGTCCTGGACAGCCTGCCCACTCTGCTGCGCCTTGCACCGTGCCCTCTGCAGACAGGGAGGGGTTGCTCTTCTCTCTGAGGGCAGGACTTTGAGCTTCCTTCCTTCCTTTTCCTCCCAGTTCCCAGGAGATCTTGTTCTCGTGTCCACTCCAGGATGTCCTATTGCTCTATTTTCACTGGTTGCTTCACCTTCCTCATTTGGAAAGCCAGGTCTCATGCTTACTGTCCCCAACCGCTCTGCCATCTCCCTCCTTCACCTCCAGAAGCAAGTCTCTTGACCACCATAACCCTCTCCCCCTGCAGTCCAGCTTCCATCCTGTCCACCCTATTCAGAGTCTTCAATGGTTTCCTGGCTGCCAAACCCAAGGGCATCTCTTCTGCCAAATGCACCACCTTGGCATCCCTCTCCTAGACCCTTCCTATCAGCAGAGCCTCCTCATATTCATTAACTCCTCCTCCCTCTTCCTCCCTGCATGCTCTGCTCCTTCTGAGCATTGCGGATGCTTACTGGGATATCTGGTGGTCTCAATTCTCCAATCATCCCTCTACACTCTCATCCTCTGGGGCAGTTCACCCATCCCGCCCAATACCCTGGAGTGTTTCACGCTTCAGTGCTGTTTGGTTAATGGGAAGTGCCCCAGACTTGGAGTCAGACACCCTGGACCAAACACAGTTATAGCTGTGTAACCTTGGGCAAGGTAGTCAATCTCTCTCAGATCAATGATACTACCGACCTTATGGGTTTATTAAGGGAGGGAGATAAGCTGAATTCACATGTGAAACAACAAAACTCAATGCTGGCACATAGTAAGTATTCCATAAATCTTCATCCTATCCCTCAACTGCCTGTTCCCCTTCCCAACTTGCAATTTTATAAGACACCAGGATTTTCTCACATGCCAGATTGTTTTATCTGACATTGTCTTAGAAAGACTTTTTAAAAATTAATTTGTCCCTTCTCCTCCACCTCCACTCCACCCCAATCCTAGTCACAAGTCCCTCAAATTTATCACTCCATTATTTCCACCTCTTCTGCTCCACCAGGGTAATTCACTCCACTGATGCACAAGTGAGTCAAGATTCTTCTTGTTGCCACTTCTTCCCACATGATACACACACATGGAAGCACACACACTTACATACTTTCCCTCATCCATATGAGCTTCAGAATAGCACCAATCTGATGGAAAATTCTATCTCTATCTCCACCATATATCACATGTGTGAGCAAGTGACTGAACTCTATGCACCTCCACTGTCTCATCTGTAAGATGGGCCAACACTTATCCTTTGGGCTGCTCGTCCTCTCCCAGTACTTGGCACATAATAGGTGTTCAGTAAGGGTTAGTTTTCTTCCTTTCACACCTCAGGACCACAGTCATTTATCACCTTCTTCATGGTGCCTTTGCCAATGAGTCCAACCACTGCTGACCTCTGTGTCTGATATGCTAGAACCTTCTGGGCTTCACTGTGTCCATAGTGTAGAATGCAACTGTACATTGATATGGGACAGTATGCAGGTTCTGTGTTACCAAGCAGGCTTCAGCTTCCAGATGGGTCTACCCATCTGTTTCTTAGATTATTTCTGGATTTCCCACAGTTTCCAGGACAATGTTGAGCTATAAAAATAGTGATTATTGTAGTTATAAATGGTGTACCTCTTTTGACCCAGGCACAATCACAGTTGTTACCATTTGTTCAATGCCCACTGTGTACCAGCCACCAACCTTGCAGGGTTTATTTCGTTCTCACAGTAATTCTGCAGAGTAGGTCTTATTACTCTCATTGTACAATTGAGGAAACCGGGACTCAGAGACAGAAGTGGCTTGAACATGTACACAGATTGGAGTTGAGAGACCAGGATTCCAATCCAGGCCTGCCCAGCACCACAGTCCAGTGCCTTGCCACCAGACTCTACATCTCAACATACATTATGTCACTTAAGTCTCCCAACAAGCCAGCAAGGTTTGCGTGTGAAAAATTTCAGGCCCCAGGCCCCTCAGCATATGGGCAACAGAGCTGGGATTCCACAGATCCAGCTGTCTCCAAGTCCCACACTGAATAATCAGGAACAGTAGAGTACTTCTTGCTCTTGGAAGAAAGCCAACAAATCCAAAGTCCCTGAGCCTGGCTGGGCATGATGGCCCAGTCCTGTCCTGCACTTTGAGAGGCCAAGGCAGGAGGAATGCTTGAACCCAGGAGTTCAAGATTAGCCTGAGCAACACAGTGAGACCTCATCTCTACAAAAAAAGTTTTAAAAAATTAGCTGGGCATAATGGCATGGTCTTGTAGTCCCAACTACTTTGGAGGCTGAGAAGTGAGGATTGCTTGAGTCCTAGAGGTCAAGGCTGTGTTGAGCCTGGATCATGCCACTGCAATCCAGCCTGGGTGACAGAAAAAGTTGCTTGAGTCAGAAAAAAGCCTGAAGCAGCCACTACCACAGAGAACAAAGAAGATGACAGACACAGACACAGACTGGAATCCCAAGGTCTCAGAGCTCATTCCAGTTCTGCCTCCTGGCAAGTTCATTGGCTTCCTTGGGCCTTATGTTCTTCATGGGTATTTTTTTTAAAGGAGGAGGATAAAATAAACAGCGTCCATGGTTCCAGGACCGCCGCTAGCCCATACCATGCTTTTGTGCAAATTACCAAAGGTGCCCTTTTCTCTGCGTAGACCCAGGCCTTTGAAAGGCCACATGGTTAGGCAGGCAAAACATAGGCCAGATTTCAGCCTTTTTGCTCCCCTCGCCTGGACACCCTGAGTAGTGGGCAACCTACCTCACTGTACACGATGGTCCTGAAAGGCTCCTAAGGGTTCTAACTGTCTAAGGTCCTGAGAGAAATCAGGGTATTGAATGTCCATCTCCTTTATCCAACCCAAAGCGACCTGTCGTTTATCTCCTTTAAGCAATGAAATTGCACATTTCACAAAGCCATGTCCTATGAGTAGTCAACATCAGTGCTCTGACCTTGCAGTGGGCACTAGACAGTCTAAATTTAAATTCACACTGTGGAGCCCTCAAGACAAAATTGTAATAAGAACCTTTACCCTTTTGTGGCTGTGGGTTTTAGGAGCTGTTATACCACACACACACACACCTATGACTTCAAACTTTCTGGCTGTCTGGACTTAGAATAGTCCTCCCTAGTCATGACAGGTCAAGGTACAGAATGAATCAAAAGCAGCTCACCTTCACATGACACAGCAGACATAAATGACAAGCATTATCACCAGCCTCTGACAGGGGAAAGACTTCAGATAAGGACTTGGCAAGAAGATAAACATCAGGGCCAGGGGCCAAAAGAAAACTATTGATTTTAAACTTCAAGCACCACTTGTAACTAAAGCTCTGAATTCATTCTCTCTTCTCTCTCCCTCTCTTTTTCCCTCCCTCCCTCCCTCCCTCTCTCTCTCTCTTTCTTTCTCTCTCTCTCTCATGTGTCTAGGTTGTAAAATGGGAGCATCTCTCTCCACATGTTCTTCTCTGTGCCTACTTTACAGTTCAAACATTTATAAATACAACTAGAGGCATCAGTAACTGGTTATAAATTATAAATTATAACTGGTTATAAATCCAAAAATGCAGGAATGACTATAACAAGAAAATCCCACCTTTCTTCATTCTGTAGCTGTAGCGTTATAGCTCTTTGGAAACCTTTTCCTGAAGTAAGATAGAAAGGCATTCACAAGCTAATCTCTTATTTTTAAAATAGATAGACTTTTTAAACATAACTTCCATGTTATTGCAGTAATAAACATAACATGAAATTTACCATTTCACCACTTTTAAGTGTACAGTTCAATGGTATTAAGTATATTCATGTTGTGCTAGTTGCACACCACCATCTATCTCCAGGACTTTTTCATCTTCCCAAAAAGAAACTCTGTTCCCATGAAACACTAACTCCCCACTCCCCTACCCCAGCCTCTGACACCCACCGTTCAACTTTGTCTCTGAATCTGACTATTCTAGAAACTTCATATGAGTGGAATTATACAGTACTTGTCCTTTTGTGTCTGGATTATTTCACTCGGCATAATGTCCTCAAGGTTCATTCAGGTTAGAGCATGTGACAGAATTACCTTCCTTTTTTAAGGTTGAGTAATATTCCAGTGTACAGATAGACCACATTTTGTTTATCCGTTCATCTGTCAATGGGACACTTGGGTTGCTTCAACCTTTTAGCTACTGTTAATAATGCTGCTATGAACATGTGTACAAAGAGCCATTTACATATCACTTTCTTGGCCAGCCAAAATGGGGAAAGCTTTGCCTGATCTGCAGTTATGCTGAGTTCAGTTATTTCCATTGCTAGATTCAGATTCAACTCAATGAATCTGCTGAAATGTGGTTTTCTTGAAATTCCCACTCACAAAAAGCCAGTTGGAAGCTTCTTTGGAACACATATCCTGAGAGAAATGTCTCCAACATCCCTTCCGCATCTTTCTCCTGTCCTCCCTGTATCTTCTCTACCTCTCTGGGAAGTAGTCCATCCTTTTTTTGCTGGAGCCCATCCTCCCACCTGTGCTTTCGGCATCATTGTGTATTGACTTGCATTCCATCAAACACCTGACTCCACCAACTGTCCCCCTTCCTTATAATGTCAACCTCCCACACCTTTGGCTCCTTCTCAGCATGTAAATGCATTCAAAACTCCCCCAGTTCACAGGCACACCCATGGCACATGTGCACACACACACCCACACACACAAACACATGTGAGTCCCCACTCCATCCAGCTCCCCTCCAGCTCTCGCTGCCTTTAAACACATCATCTACACTTACTGTCCCTCGCTCTCTTGCAGACTAATTCCTCCTTAACCCTCTGCAATCTGCCTTAGACCCAAGCACTCAACTGACACCATCCTCACCAAAGCTACCCTTTGTATCCATTTCCTGGGGTTGCTGTAACAAATTACCATGAACTGAGTGGCCTAAAACAACAGAAACTTATTCTCTCACAACTTAGAGGTCAGATTCCAAAACCAAGGTAGTAGGGTCACTTTCCCTCAAAAGCTCTAAAGAAGAATCCCTCCTTGCCTCTGTCAGCTTCTGATGGCTCCAGGCATTCCTTGGCTTGTGACAACATCACTCCAGGCTCTGCCCCTGTCTTCACATAGCTTCTTCTCCGAGATGCTATGTGTCCTTTTCTGTCTCTTTTGAGAATTTCTAGTTGGATTTAGAGCCTACCCTAATCCAATATGATCTCATCTAGATTCTTATGTTAATTATATCTGCAAAGACCCTACTTCCAAATAAGGTCACATTCTGAGTTTTGGGGTAGACGCGAATTTTGGAGGGACACTATGTCACCCACTGCACTAGTGAATTTCAATTGCCAAGTACAGTAGACATCCCTTCAGTAGCTCTCTGAAGCATTTGTTTTGGTTATTCAAAACAGAAACAGCTTTAGGTTTTCTACTGATTTTTTAGATAATAAAAGTCTATTAAGGGAAAATTTAAATATAGAAAAATTAAAAGAGAAATCAGAACACCCACAGAAACTTACAACTCAGATTGATCAAAATGTACATTTTGAAGAACATTCTTCTCCACATACACACACACACATTTACAAACATACACATATTACTGTAAAACAGCAATAGATGCAAAGTAGACCATATGTTTCTTATTCTGCTTTTTCCCTTAACACTATGGCCTGGGCAATCTGCCAGGTCAATAAACACATATTCACTCATTCAACAAACAGGTGCTGCAGGCCTACTATGCATACCAGGTGCTTTTTCCAGGCCTGAGTTCTACCTATGAATAAAACAGACATCAATCTCTGCCCTCTGGGAACTTACCTTCTGGCAGGGGCCAAGAGACAATTAAAATAAAACACAATAAGTAACTTTTACCTTGCTGGAAGCTAAAAAGCAAACAGTAGTATAAGGAAAGATGACCATGAGTGCTGGGAGGTAGTGGATGCAATTTTAAATATAAGCCTCATTGAGATGACCTTTGCAGAGTTGAAGACCCCAGAATATTGAAAATTTTTTTTCTTTTTTTTCTTTTTGAGTCAGGGTCTCATGCTGTCACTCAGACTGGAGTGCAGTGGCAGATCACAGCTCACTGCAACCTCGACCTCCTGGGCTTAGGCTGTCCTTCCACCTCAGCCTCCAAAGTTGCTGGGACTACAGGCATGTGCCACCACACCCAGCTAATTTTTCTGATCTTTTGTAAAAGCAAGGACTTGCTATGTTGTCTATGCTGATCTCGATTCAAGCAAACTGCCCATCTTAGCCTCCCAAAGTGCTGGGAAGACAAGCATGAGCCACCACGTCCAGGTTGAAAAATAATTTTTAATGGCCACATAGTATTCCATCAATGATATCTGCAACAGTGTTTTACCAGTCTCTTGTGACAGACATCTGCGTTGTTTCTAATTGTTTGCTACTATAAAAGAGGATGTGATATACAGCCCGCATACAATTTGTAAGCGTTTGTGAAATTTATTCCTTCAACTAAATGACCCTGAAATGTTGATTCAAGGTCTGTTTCTAAACTGTGATACTGTTGCCCTACCCTTTAGAGATATGATACTATTATACATGTCCAATAACACATATGAGTTTGAAATTACACTTCCTCTTCCAACACACACCCTCCATATACTGCGTTTATCATATGTTTTTAATTTTGCCAATCTTAGAGTTAGAAAATGCTACCTTATTTGTGATGCTCTTACTTTGCCATGGTTGCACAGTCTTTTGTGTACTTCTCAGCTATGTGTATTTCTTCTCTCAGAAACTCCTTCTTCACTTCCTTTGACTATTTTTTGCTTTTGTATATTGGGAATATATACGTTATATATTGCTGATATTTTTCCTGATTTGTCTTCATACTTTTTCTTATAGACATTTAAATTTTTGATGTCAAAAATATGTCTTTTAAGATAGTTGCTGGATTTCTATTGTGATTTTTTTAAAAGGTCTTCCAACTCCTAGAATTATAAATATAAATATATATGTATCTTCTACTTTTGTAGTATTATTTTTTGCCTTTAAATCTCCAATCTATTTGGATTCTATTCAGATATAAGGAATAAAGAAAAGACTCATCATTTTTCTTCCAAGTGAGCAACCAATTGACCCACAGCCTGTGCCTAATAATGTCCCTAAATAATGCCCCCTTTGCATCAGCCCCAGGTCCCAAGTGGCCCCTCAGCTCCAGCCCCACACACCTGGTTCCCACAGGAGAGCTCACAGGGGACATATGCAGCCCAAACTGTCACTATCCACTGCCCTTCAAAATCCATTCCTTCTTCTCTCAACTACCTACCATCCCCCATCATTCTCCTGCCCACACCCTGCCACACCCACTAGCCTCCACGTGAGATCAGTTCTCCTTCTTACTGAGCCCCAAGTCCATTGCCACCTCCTCACTCCTATGCTGCTACCTTATTTCAGCACCTAGCCATTTCTCCTTCCCAGAGGCATCCCTTGGCAACCCACAGCCCAGCGAGTCAAGACCAACTTGTGGACTCTTTTTGTAGTACCCATGAGCTAAAAGTTAAGAATAGATTTACATTTTGAGGGGCTATAAAAAGTTAAATTTAAAAAAGAGAGAAGAATATGCAAGACAGACCTGTGTTATCTAAAAAGCCTAAAATACTTACTTTCTGGTCCTTTACGGGAAAAGTTTGCCAATCCTTGCAGCTAATCCATAATCTACACCACTACTCTCCTGAGACATCTTTCTAAAGCACATAAAATATTCAATCAAATCACTCTCTAATGTAAGACCAGTTCCTTAACCTAGCACTTCGAGGTCTAGCCCAGCCCTCATCCACCTCTCTGTGTTCATCTCCTTTTGTTTCTTTCATGCATGCCATATTCCAGCAGCCCAGAATCTCTGCCAGTCTCAACCAAAGATGTTTCATGCCTTCAAGGCTTTTACACACATTGTTCTTGCTTTTTAAATGACCCCCACTATCCCAGGTTTTGTCTATCAGGAATCAAGCACATACTCATCGCTTCCTTGTGCAAACTCATCCTGCTCTTCACCCCGACCAATTAAAGTCTCACTGATGCCTTCCCCAGTGCCCTTTCCCTTACCTTCATTTTCACGTTGTGTTTCAATGTGTTGCTTACTTCTTCCAATCAGAGGAAATCTCTTCCCAATGAGGTTTTTTGAAGGTTAGAAAGAGATCTCACATGTCAAGATGCTCTGCATTTTGAGATGCCCCCACTATTGAAGAGTGACAGGACAAAGTTACTACATTCTTTTTTTTTTTTTTTTTTTTTTGAGTTGGAGTTTCACTCTGTCACCCAGACTGGAGTGCACTGGTCACTCCCGGCCACCGCAGCCTCGACCTGCTGGGCTCCAGTGATCCTTCCGCCTCAGCCTTCCAAGTAGCCGGAACTACAGGTGCGCGCTACCATGCCCGGCTGATTTTTGATTTATTGTAGAGATGAGGTCTCACCAAGTTGCCCAGGCAGGTCTCGAACCCACGGGCTCAAGCAATCCACTCACCTCAACCTCCCAAAGTGCTGAGATTACCAGGCTGAGCCACCAAGCCCGGCTACCACATTCTTTTAATTCAGGGAAAGGGGGCAGAAAGAAGAGAAAAACTCAAATAAATGAAAAGCAAAACCATATTTGCTGTCCATCTAGGGAATCAACAGCACAATAACTGCTTAAGTAGGCCATTTGTTAGTTGTAAAATATGCATAATATAAAAGTTACCAGTATGGCTATGTTTAAAGGTACAGTTTAATGGCACCAAGTACATTCACAGTATTTACAACCACCATCACTATCTGCTTCCAGAACTGTTTTCATCATCCCAAACAAATAACTCTCCATTTCTTCCTTTCCCCAGCTCCTGGAGACCTCTATTTTACCTTCTGTCTCTATGAATGTGTCTCTTTTAAATTCCTCATGTAAAGTTGGAATTACATATTTGTCCTTTTGTGTCTGGTTTATTTCACTTAGCATATGTCTTCAAGATTCATTCATATATCAGAACTCCTTTCCTTCTTAAGGCTGAATAGTATTCAATTGTATGTAGATACCACATTTTGTTTATGCATTTATCTCTTGACAGACATCATGATCGTTCCTACCTTTTCACTATTGTGAATAATGCGGCTATGAACACGGGTGCACAAGTGTCTGTTTGAGTTCCTGCATTCAATTCTTTGGGGTTTCCTAGAGGTAAAATTGATGGATCACACGATAATTGTATGTTTAACTTTTTGAGGGCCCAACATACTTCTTTCCATGGCAGCTGCACCATTTTTACATTCTCACCAGCAAAGTACCAAGGTTCTGGTTTCTCAACATCTCTTCACTGTCTGTTATTTTTTCTTTGTCTTTTTATAATAATCATTTTAATGGGTGAGAGTGTTATCTCACTGTGGTTTTGATTTGCAATTCCCAATGATCAGAAATGAAGAGCATCTTTCCATATGTTTATTGGCCATTTGTATATCTTCTCTAGAGAAATGTCTACTCAAATCCTTTGTCCGTTTCTGAATGGGTTGTTGTTTTTTTTATCAAGTTGTAGAAGTTCTTTATACATTTGAGATATTAATCCTTTATCAAATGTATGATTAGAAAACATTTTCTCTCACTCTGTAGGTTGTAGGTGATTTTTGATGAGGAAGAAACTGTGCTTTTGAGTCACTAATGGCATTGCCTGAGCAACTAAAACTTGATTAAACCCAGCAGAAAGATTGCATCTGCCCCTTTTTCCTGCAGCTCACTGTAACAGCCCCTCTGGGTTTCCAGGTCTCCCATACCCATTTCCCCTGCCTCCCCCTCACAGCAAAGTCCACCAGGCCTGTCACAGGGACAATTGGCTCCATGGGTCCTATAGGTCTTGCCCCTCAAGTAGCTCCATCACTGTTCCTTCCAGTTAATACCCCCAACAGAGACCCTGTGGAGTTTAGTTATGATTTCCTTGGATTCAGATCAAGCAAATGTCTCAGTTTCTAAATTACCGTGTATATGGATAGGACACTTTCACATCAACTGCTTTAGCATCACATAACTCTTTGTGTGATAAATTTTTAAAATCAGATGTCAGAAGAGTGTCTCAATGTGTTGTTTGAAAATCCTTGATTTTTTCTTGTTATAAAAGCAATATAAATTTATTCTTAAAAATTTGGAAAAATCAGAATGTTTCAAAGAAAATTTAAAGCACCAGTAAGTCCCCCACCCAGGATTGTCCTGTTAACATCTGGGTGTATTTCCCTCCGAGTTTTGACTCTGCACGTGTATTTGAGATCCATCCTGTTTTTCTGTTAGGTTTTCCCTGTAGCATGAAAAAAATCATAAAGTACTTTTCAAATGTTTTCTCAGATACTAGAGGTCTCACCCATAAAATTCATATGTAATTTGAAATGTAAGTTTTCCATAAAGAAAACATCTACTGTAGACCAGGGCCACCAGAGAAGGCTTCCCTGTAACAAGAGCTGTATCTGAAATGCAGCAACACAATTCCACTGATTCAGGGACCAGGCTCCTTCTAGCTGTGGATTGTCATTTGTTATTTCTTTCAAGCTAGATTTCAACACTGGGCCATTTTGTACCCTAGCTAGTTCTGTGTAAAGTGATCATTTTTCTAAAAGAGAAAGAAACAGAAGAGAGGGAAGGAGGGGAAACCTGACTTTCACATAGGCCCACATTGACCCTGAATCAACATCTAGAAAAGCAACTCTCAAGTCAAGAAAATCATCAAAATTCTCGGAACTATTCCTCCAGTACTTTTGTGTGCATTTGTGCAGCACTTCACAGTTAGCAGAAAGTGTCCTCCCCTCTATATTATCCCTGGTGGTAAGAAGTTGTTGGTGTCATTGGTTGTACAGGAACATGAGACAAATGTCTGCCTCCCCAACGATAACTGCCACTTGCCCACCCTGAGCAGCTCCAAGTACTCCTGGAAATGCCGTTCAGATCCCCCGCTCAAATTCACATCTGGAATTCCAAGAAAGAAACGTTACAAAATGTGATTACAGGCTGAGCCACCAAGCCCGGCTAATTTCCTCCCCACCTTCCTACTGATTCATCTGGCCAGCACCCATTGCTAGGGCCCCACTGAGGCCACCTTCCAACCATACTCCCAAGAGGTTTGGCTTTCTATGTTGGTTTATAAAGGCATGGAAAGACCATATGCATTTGCATCTTCCCACAACACCAAACTCAAGCATTCAACTTACCATAGGCTAATTCATTACAAACACCAAACTCAAACTTCAACCTTTTTGTATCTCACTTTGCTCTTTCTCATACGCAGTCCTTCCATTACTCTTCTATCTGTTTATAGGTATTATATATTTCTGCCTGTGAAATTGGAGACAAGGTTCAATTTGATAACAGATACAAAATATATAACAGGTCAAACATGATATTTTTTCTTGTCATTTTTCTTTGTATTTTTATAATACCCATTTTAATGGGTGTTAAGTATTATCTCATTGTGGATTTGATTTGCATTTTCCTTATGACCAGTGATGAAGAGCATCTTTTCATGAACTTATACGCCATTTGTATATCTTCTCTGAAGAAACGGCTACTCAAGTCCTTTGCCCATTTCTGAGTGGGTTGTTTGTTTTTTGCCAAGTCGTAAGAGTTCTTCATACATTCTCTACCACTGACTTGGGGCCCAGTTTCCTTCACCTTCTTGAGGTCGATGTCCCCCAGTAAAAGGGGAAAAGACATAAGATGGGAATGCATCCACTATTTGAGACAGTAGTCTAGAAAGACACACACCCTGCTCCAGGTGGGCTGGGACTCAGTCTTCGTGGCTGCCCTTCAGTGGAAAGAGAATGGGAAATAGGGTCCAGGCCTGAGGAGAAACCAGTTTGGGGGGATCGGTGACAGTCACCCCAGACTACCCAGAGCACATACGCAACTCACTCATCTCATTCATTAACCCTTCAGACTGGTTCCTCCAGTTCAGGATAAATATTTGGAGCTTAAAGTTTGCACTTGAGCCAGAAAAGGGGGAAAGCAGCTGCACATTGAACATGGGCAGGAAACAGGGGCCGATCTCCCCCACAGCATGTTTAAAGTATGGAGCATCACTGAAGACTATTGAGAATCAGCTAATTTGACAAACCCTTTGCTTCCACTTAAAAACTCAGAGAGACAAGGGCTCAGGGCAGCCTTGCACAGCCAGGCAGCCTAACAGCAGTCAAGGCAAGATCAGACACCCGGCCTGCTGGTGCCTTTGCAGGGCTCTGCAGACAAGGACTCCCCAACAGAACAGAGTTTGAGCCCAGACATCGCAACACCTGAAGTCATATTTACAGACTCCCACTCAGGGCAAAATTAGCAGTGATAGTTCAGACTTGACCATTGAAGGCCAAAACATCCCACCCTGTAAGAGGTGCGGGCAATGAGCCGAACATCACCTCTGCCCCCCATCCACCTACCCTGCTTGCTTCCAGCTGTCCCCACCTCAGCAGCCTCTCTTCAATTTCTGTCCTGGTATCTGTTCCAAGAAGGAGAAAAAAGCAAATTGCCTTCATTACAAAGTAAAGGGCTATTGAGGGCAATGATCTAAAAGTCAAAGCTGTCAAACTGAAGAGCAAGCTCTGCAGACCAGATGCTACCTCTTTCTCAACCTGAAACATAAGAATAGATCCATGGGACTGATTTTTAAGGGAACTAATCAGTCAAGAGCAAGACTAGTTTGTAAGCTAAGTTGGTGGCACTCAAGCTCATCCTCAGCTATTTTCTTATCAAATAAATGATGCTTTTCAACAGATAGTATTCATCCTTTAATCAAGGGAAAAACATAATGACCACAGAGGAAATATATGGCAGAGTCCAAGGTCAGAGCATGAATGCTTGGGGGAAGATCAGACTTTTAGAAAACTTTAGAATTATTGGCTGAATAAGTAATTTCTTTTTTTTAATTTTTATTTTAAAGATATAGGGTTTAATTTAAGGTTAGGTTTACAAATGGTCATTGGGTACATATACATGATGGAATAAGTAATTTCATGCAGTGGTTTACATTCCTTTAATCTCAGAACCAGTTCCAATGGACTCAGAACCAGTTCCAATGCACTCAGATTTTAGAAGAGTTTTCCTACTAGTGAGGGTACCAATGTAATAATCATGAAGGCCATAAGAAGAAAAGTAACCACAAGCTAAAACTACAGGTGTTAAATGTTGACACAGAAACCAAATCAAAAATGTAAACACCCGGAAAAGGAGAAAACATTTCTCTGCTCTTTTTTTTTTTTTACACCTTAATGTTCAATCAACCATTAAAGTGCAATGCATGCATACTTACCAACTAAAACCAGAAAATGTTTTAAAACCTGAAATTTGACTAAAATTTTGAAAGCGTATTCAAAATTCTTGTCCTAAATATGAGAAAAGTATCAGGAAACAATTTATTACATGTCTGTTTCATACAGGCACATATCACATGCATAGTTTTGTTTAGCCTTATTAACAATCTTCTAACAGTCCAAGAGTGGTGGTTCATACCTGTAATCTTAGCACTTTGTGATACTGAGGCAGGAGGATTATTTGAGCCCGGGAGTTTGAGAACCAGCCTTGGCAACATAGCAAGACCTCATCTCTACAAGAAAAAAAAATTTTTTAAAATAACTAAGCTAAACATTAGCCCAGCATGGTAGCACACACCTATAGTCCCAGCTACTCAGGAAGCTGAGGTAGAAGGATCACTTGAGCCCAGGAGGTAAAGGCTGTTGTAAGTCGTGTTCATGCCACTGCACTCTAGCCTGGGTGACAGAGTGAGATCCTGACTCAAAAAAAAAAAAAAAAGACATAGCAATCATGTGAGTTGGGTATTATGATCATTTTGTAAATGAGGGAAAAAGGCTCACAAATTTGGATAGCATATTAGTCAGTTCAGGGTGCCATAGTGTAATATCCCAGACTGGGGAGGTTAAATATTAGACATGTATTTTCTCACAGTTCTGGAGGCTGGAAGTCCAAGATCAAGATGTGAGCAGAGCTGGTTTCTTGTGAGGCCTCTCTCCTTGTTTCACAGATGGCTGCCTTCTCACTGTTTCCTCATATGGCCTTTCTTCTGTCTGTGTGTATCCCTGGTGTCTATTCCTCTTCTTATAAGCACATCAGTCCTATTATATTAAGTCCTACCCTTATGAACTCATTTAACCTTTAATTGTCTCCTTAAAGGCCCTATCTCCTAAGACAATCTCATTGAGGGTTGGTGCGTCAATATCTGGACTTTAGGAGGGACACAGTTCTGTCCATAACAGAAAATATATTTAAGGACTCGCAGTTGTTAAGTGGTACAACCAAGACTGTCTAAACCCAAAGATTATTTATTTATTCAGAGCTCACTGCCTCACCCATGCCTCATATCACCTCAGATAGAGTGGGGATACATCCCTCTATAAGAGTTAACACATTATACCCCACATCTTTAAAATAATTTTTTAAAAGAGTTAACATAGTAGAACTTGCTGGCAGAGAGACATTTTTGCTGCAGTAAGTTCCATCCTGGTGGGTAGGGTGATGAAGAACTTATACAAGCTAGATCAGGGATGTCTAATCTTTTGGCTTACTGGGCCACATTGAGGAAAGAGGAATTGTCTTGGACCACACATAAGCTTTAGAATATAGTTAGTGTATACCTAATAAGAGTTATTTTTTGTATTTTTTATTACAAAATTCAGAAAAGTGAGAACAATATAAAACTAATGGAAAATTTGATCTTATTTTTGCAAAACTAGTCTAGAAATGTCTGGTTTGAAAGAAGTGGTCACAATTCTTAGTGAGTTCTCAAGGTGCTCATCAGAAATGTTTGTTCAAATTTTGCTCTTCATGCGCTTCATAACTGAAGACAGCTGCTCACAAATGTATGTGCTGCCAAAAAGAGATGTCATGAATGAGTCGTGATTGTGAACTTCAAAAATGGAACTATGTACAGAGTCACAAAGAAAACAAATGATTAAAAAAACGCATGATGTAGCCAGGCTCGGTGGCTCAGTCTGTAATCCCCTGCTTTGGGAGGCTGAGGTGAGTGGATTGCCTGAGCCTGTGGGTTCGAGACCCGCCTGGGCAACTTGGCGAGACCTCATCTCTACAATAAATCAAAAAATTAGCTGGGCGTGGTAGCGCGCGCCTGTAGTTCCAGCTACTTGGAAGGCTGAGACAGAAGGATCCCTGGAGCCCAGCAGGTCGAGGCTGCGGTGGCCGGGAGTGGCCACTGCACTCCAGTCTGGGTGACAGAGTGAGACTCCAACTCAAAAAAAAAAAAAAAAAAAACATGATGTTAAAAAGATTTTGTGGCGCCGCATTACTAACTGTCCTGGACCGCATGCAGCCCACTGGCCATGGGTGGGACAGGCCTGAGCTAGACCAAAGAGCCCAGAAACCCCAATCAACTGGAGACCTATGCAGATGGCCCCAACTAAAAATATCTATTTTGTTTATTTGTCTATTTTGTTTATAGCTACACAAATAGTATTTGGCTTCACTACCCCCATACAAAGTGTGCAATTTCATGATCCTCAAAGAGCCAGCATTTCACTCAGTTTCTTTTCTTTTCTCCAAACCACCAGCTAACGTCCTGGAGGGCGACTCTATGGATCAGGATGTTGAGAGCCCCGTGGCCATTCATCAGCCAAAGTTGCCTAAGCAGGCCAGGGACGACCTGCCCAGACACATCAGCCGCGACCGGACCAAGCGAAAAATCCAGAGGTACGTGAGGAAAGACGGCAAGTGCAACGTCCATCACGGCAACGTGAGGGAGACCTACCGCTACCTGACCGACATCTTCACCACCTTGGTCGACCTGAAGTGGAGATTCAACCTGTTGATTTTCGTCATGGTTTACACAGTGACGTGGCTGTTTTTTGGGATGATCTGGTGGTTGATTGCATACATTCGAGGAGATATGGACCATATAGAGGACCCCTCCTGGACTCCTTGTGTTACCAACCTCAATGGGTTTGTCTCTGCTTTTTTATTCTCAATAGAGACAGAAACCACCATTGGTTATGGCTACCGGGTCATCACAGATAAGTGCCCGGAGGGAATTATTCTCCTCTTAATCCAGTCTGTGTTGGGGTCCATTGTCAATGCATTCATGGTGGGATGCATGTTTGTAAAAATATCTCAACCCAAGAAGAGGGCAGAGACCCTGGTCTTTTCCACCCATGCGGTGATCTCCATGCGGGACGGGAAACTGTGCCTGATGTTCCGGGTAGGGGACCTTAGGAATTCCCACATCGTGGAGGCTTCCATCAGAGCCAAGTTGATCAAATCCAAACAGACCTCAGAGGGGGAGTTCATCCCCCTGAACCAAACGGATATCAACGTAGGGTACTACACGGGGGATGACCGTCTGTTTCTGGTGTCACCACTGATCATTAGTCACGAAATTAACCAACAGAGTCCTTTCTGGGAGATCTCCAAAGCCCAACTGCCCAAAGAGGAATTAGAAATTGTGGTCATCCTGGAAGGAATGGTGGAAGCCACAGGTAAGTCATGTTACATCCTGAGATATCTGTGGGATAGATGCTCATTTTAAACTGGACTGACGTTCTTATTTACTACAAGATAAAGAATACTGACTCTCACTCACTACTGACATTTCCTTGCTTCATGAAATAGTATGCCTTTGTGTTCCATAACCTGAAGTATATCTGCCAAGAAGTCTAGCCATTTAGATTTGAAAAGCTGTTTGGAAAACAAATTAATGAACAATGAAGAATCACCTTACAATGTATTATAAATTTCCAAATATTTACCTAAATTAACATTTGATCTGTCTCTGAAGCACTTTTCAAATGGCTTTAAAAATTGCTGATTTAAATAATTGAGGTTATTTATTACCAAGTTAAAGGGAGGAACTTAAGCTTTTCACAGAAAGCCTGACAAACTGCTTTAATAAAAATGCAATTTCACTCATTCTTTGGGAGTCATTTGCAAGACCCACAGCATTGGTTTTTCTTTTGTATCAAGTGAGCATTTAGTATCTCTCCATACTCTGCCTACTGAACTCGGCCCCTAAAGACATAATGCTGCAGACCTTGTAAATAACTATGGCAGGAAAGAAAAAGATTGCGGATTCATTCATGTTAATTCTATTGACCCTTCTGCTGTTAGCGGTTAATCATTTGTGTGTTCTAGAGAACATAGTCTGTCCTTAAAATGGAGAAAATGATCTGCTTTTATTGAAGTTTTCACTCATATCTGAACTTTACACATATGACACATCCAAAGAGCAAAGCAGGTTCTGCTCATAATTATCTGTAACAGTCCACAAAATAGAGCCCTCAGCTCTGACTGAGATAATAATGTCTCCCAGGAAAAGTATAACTAGAACCTTAATTCATTAATTCAATCACTGCTCTTCTGAATTATCAATATTAACCTTGGGTCCTCTTCTGTGATACAATCTTCTCTTTTGTGCTTTTAAGTCTTCAACTTGAAGCTCAGGATTGGTTTATATCAGGGGTGTCCAACCCATTGGCTTCCCTGGGCCGCATCGAGTAAAGAGGAATTGTCTTGGGCTGCACATAAATTATATAATATGGTTAGTGTGTATATATATATATATTTATTATATTATATATAAATATATATATATTTATATATATATAAAATAAGACTTTTTATTATAAAGATTAGAAAAACGAGAACAATGTAAAACTAGTGAGAAATTTTTACCTTGTTTTTGTAGAACTAATCTATCAATGTCTGGTTTGATGGAGTTGGTCGCAATTCTTAGTAAGTTCTCAAGGTGTCATGAGAAACATTTGTTCAAATTTTGCTCTTCGTGTTCATAATTAAAAACAGTTGCTCACAAATGTATGTGCTGCCAAAAAGCAATGTCATGAATAAGGTGTGATTGTGAACTTTGAAAATGGAACTATACATAGGGACAGGAAAAAAATAAACGCTAAAAAACACATGATGTTAAAAGATTTTGCGAGGCCACATTACTAGCCATCTTGGGCCGCACGTGGTTGGACATGCCTGGTTTATATGGTCCGAAAATGCATGACCAATAGGTCAGCCCCAGATTCTTCATCTGCCTGTAACACGTGACCTAATCCTGGTCATCCCTTTCAAAGAAAAGTCATTGGCCCCTTGTATCTATCTCCCTGTACCCGACAGGCATTGTACTTCTGACAAATGTCTCTTATGGTGATGTAAGTTTCCGCAGTAGGTTTGTTGTTGTGGTGGTGGTGGTGGTTGTGGTGGTTTTAATAGCTTTAAGAGGTACAAATGGTTTTTGGTTACCTGGACGCATTGTATAATGGCGAAGAAATCTGTGTTTTAAGTGTACCCATCACCTCTATCTGTGCACATTGTACCTGACGGGTAACTTTCATCCCTCCCCCCACTTCCCAGCAGTAGGTTTTTTTACATGCAGCAAACAATGAAAATGTGAGTGAAGGGGGTGAAGTTCAATGGTAGGAGTGCTTTAAAGAATAACAAAATAACTGTTGTGAAATACTAAATAAGTGCTGGGATGTTAACAGGGCTTTCTGTACCTTGAGCCTGATTTTGGAGTGTACTTGCAAAGTAATAGATGGCGTGGGAGGGAAGGGGAGAGAGGAGAGAAAGGAGAGAAGAAGGGATGGACAAAGAGTTAGGAGGAAGACAGGAAGGGAGGAAAAGGGCAGGAAGGGGAGGAGAAGAGAGGTCCAGAGTGGAGGAAGGGGAGCTCTGTCACTTCCCACAAACCAGAAACTTCTCCAACCTTAGCTGAGCATAGGGACTCTGGATCCCCCTAGTGGTGGCCACTGAGGTACAGCCTCTGACAGCGTGAACTGACCACTTACAATGTAGTTTATATTAGCTTCCCACGGTAAATTTCCCCAATAGGACGTGAGAGAGGGCAGTATTGCATCTCAGAGCTCAAGAAGCAAAAACCACTGAACACATACCCTCTGGTTACTGATGTTAATCCGCGCTTCAAACTGCAGGAGCTAAGCTTTGTGTTCCCTCAAACCAAAACCCAATCTCAAAAAAAACAAATGTATCTGGAATAAGCAAATTATCTTTGTTATGTCCCTGAGTCAGAATTCTCCCTGGGGCAGACCCTGTCTTTCTGATGACAGCTTGTAATGACTGAGCCTTCCCAAAGGGAGAAACCTCGTTTACTTGGTAATTAACAGTGATACTTGCCTCTGAGCACTTGATGGCCTTTCCACAGCTTTCTTAGAGAAAACTGAGTAATTACCAGGAAAAACAATCAAAACTGTTTGTCTCTGTCCCTGAGAAAAGTCACCTACTACTAATTTTACTTTTAAAAATAGCTTTCTAAACCGGGCTCAGTGACTCAGCCTGTAATCCCGCGCCTTTGGGAGGCTGAGGTGAGTGGATTGCCTGAGCCCACAGGTTCGAGACCCGCCTGGGCAACTTGGCGAGACCTCATCTCTACAATAAATAAAAAAATTACATGCAGCAAACAATGAAAATGTGAGTGAAGGGGGTGAAGTTCAATGGTAGGAGTGCTTTAAAGAATAACAAAATAACTGTTGTGAAATACTAAATAAGTGCTGGGATGTTAACAGGGCTTTCTGTACCTTGAGCCTGATTTTGGAGTGTACTTGCAAAGTAATAGATGGCGTGGGAGGGAAGGGGAGAGAGGAGAGAAAGGAGAGAAGAAGGGATGGTAATTAGCCGGGCGTGGTAGCGCGCGCCTGTAGTTCCAGCTACTTGGAAGGCTGAGGCGGAAGGAACTCCAGAACCCAGCAGGTCAAGGCTGCGGTGGCCGGGAGCGGCCACTGTACTACAGTCTGGGCGACAGAGCAAGACTCTAACTAAAAAAAATAAAATAAATAAAAATAGCTTTCTGATTTTCGAAAATTGTGGGGGGTGTTCTAGAAAGTTCTGGAGATGTCTGGAAGCTAGACATGTCTTGGTCTTTTCCTCGTGGGATTTGTACAACTCAGTACCTCCAGTACCTCCAGCACAACTGAACTCTTAAGTTTCTTTGGGCTATTTCTTCTTTGTGAATAAAGAACGCAACTAGGGTTTATGGGCATTAAACAGGTCCTTAGGGAGAAAAATGCTTCAATGTATCAAAGCCACAGGGACAATAAATGTGGACCAAATACACACTGGAGGAAAACAAATTCACAAGGATCTAGTTATTCATTGTAGTGCTGGATGGAAATCAGGAGCCATGAAAGCAGCAAGCTGACACAAAACAGCTTCTGCTGCACTTATTACTTCATTGAAGATGTCTCAGTTGACCTTAAACTCCTATTTTCAGTGATCTCAATGAGCAGGCCTCTCTCAGGGATGAGTCCACGCTGCCATCTCGACACAGTGAGCTCTTCCCATCATGCACATTGTGGGCACATGGCAATCCCAACCTGGCATTTTCCAGGGATCTGAGTTGTCCCTCAGGAGAGTGGTCCCCCCAGGTCCTTCCATCTGCTGAGAGCTCAGGCCCAGCTTAGGCTAGTGGATGCACTGCATTCTAATGCCAGCTGTATTGCAGAGTCAGGTTCCATTTTTAGAAAACGAAAGTGGGCTCCTGGAAGGCAGGAAGTGAGCCCATCTTCTATGCCTCGAAGGGATCACACCAAAGGGAGACTCATACCCATATAGAACAGACCCGTATATTTCTTTGATGGTTCTGGCTGGTCCTGCCCGAAGTCAGAGGGTCGTGCCAGGTGACCTTTCGAGAACCTTCCAGTCATGTGGTTCTATTTTTGAAAACAAATCAAACCCTGGAAAATTCTGACACCAGCCACCCAGACATCTAGGAGTTGGCCGTGTCTCATCTGCAAATATATTTTTAAAGGGGCCCGTTTATGTTCCTGACACATGGGCAATTTTGAGATAGTGGTGTTTACAGAAGGTTTCATAGCTACGTAAACAAACATGCTCAGCAGCTGTGGCAAATGTGCATTAAAATAGTAAAGCATTCATATAGACTGTTATTTATAGAGGGCAAATGGGCCTCGAGGCAAGATGACAGCCACACAGCACTGGGCTTGCTGCCAGTCAGCTCACCACGACAGCCTTGCTGATTGATGAACTTCCACATTTACCCCCAGCGATTATGCAACCATGACAGGCAGCCCTTCCTGACACCTCGGCAAATGGGCACTTCGTTAGGATGAATCCCAGTTAAGCCTCTTGATTATTTACACTCTTTACCATGAGACCTATAAAACTTATACAAAAACAGACCCGACAGTATCATTAACTCTGAACACCCACCATTCAGTACCAGAGACTGTGAATTCATGGTCACACTTGTTTCATCTGAATCCCCACTCACCATCTTCCTCCCAGCGTCACATCATTTTATCTGTAAATACTTCAGTATGCGTCTCGAAAAGAAAAGGACTCTTTTTAAAACATCACTATGATAATGTTAGAACACCTAAAATAATGACCAATAATTCCTGAAGATCCAATATCTACCAAGTGTTCCAACTTCCGGTTATCTCACAGATTTCATAATTTTTTCATTGTTCACAGTTGGCTTGTTTGAATCAGGATCAAAATAAGGTTAACACACACTGTGAATGACTGAGATGTCTTGTAAGTCTCTTAATCTGTGAGTTCTCCTTCCATCTCTGTTTGACTTTTGTTCTTTTCTGGTAAGTTTTTCTTAAAGACGTGAGCTTCCAGAAGATTTAAATACTGAGCCAGATGTTGTGGCTCACACCTGTAATCCCAGCACTTTGAGAGGCTGAGGCAGAAAGATTGCTTGAGCCCAGGAGATCAAGACCAGCCTGGGCCAAATAGGGAGACCTTGTTTCTACAAAAAAATTTAAAATTAGCCAGTCAGCATGTGCCTGTAGTCCCGGCTATTTGGGAGGCTAAGGCAGAAGAATCGCCTGAGCCCAGGAGGTCAAGACTGTGGAGAACCATGATTGTTCCATTGCACTTCTGCCTGGGCAACAGAATAAAGCCTTGACACACACACACACACACACACACACACACACACACACAAATTTAAATACTGCATAGAAAACTGAGGAAAATGGAGGATGAAACATACTCGATAACACTGTATAGACAGGGAAGCAGGAAGGACTGACTGTTCAGAGGTTGCCATCTGTGGATTACGCAGGAGGATGACCAGTGTTTATGGGAACTAGGCGAAGGCAACCTGTCCTTCACCATAGGAAAGCTCATAGCTTACAGACATAGCGTTATTCACATGCTGAGAATTTATGCACATAAATCACATCACAGATCATTTTGATTTTTGAATTGGAAGGAATCTTCGCTCATTTTCCTGATGAGGAAATGGAGGCCCAACAAGACCAATGACTGGACCCTAACCCTAAAGTCAGATAGTCACTGGCAGAGCAGAACTTGAAAGCCACGACCATTGATAGTATTGTCCAGCACTCTGTGTTCAGTGCCCTTGCATCATGAGTGCTGCTGGTTCGTGAAAATTCTGTAAGAGAAATGCACCCAGAAAAGACAATTGGTATTTACTGTGCTGAAGACTGGTATTAATGTGCTGTCTTCACTTTTCTCCCAACCTTAGTTCCTTTTTTTCTCTGAGGTTCTTCTGTTGGTTTCCAAATGTTAGCAACTCATTTTAAAATTATTTATGCATTAAAGAGAAAAATAAAATAAGAAAATTAAAAATAAAATAGAATTATGTAGGCATTCACATGAATTTTTAACTATATATCAACATGTGAGATGTGCCATGAAGCAGTTCTGAAATTGAAATTAAATAAGCATTGTCCAGAAAAATATCCCTGGATGAATGTGATTCTCTGCCAGGTCTGATTTCCAAGTACCATTTTTCTTTGCTGTAATCAAAATGCCACTCTACTATAATAGGGGAGAATATGAGATTACAGAGTTTAAAAGATACGATGGTTAAGGGTTAACATCACAGGGATCTTAAGTTGTGTCTAGTATTGATATTTCATAGCCACTACATTTTTCAAATCTTATTTTCTCCTTTTGATACATTACTGCTAATACTGCCATTGGCAAGCTGTTATCTCCAGATTCACCACTTTTCTCTTAAGAGCTATAAACCCAATCACCTAGTCTAGAAAAAGAGTTAATTAATGAGATCTAAAATGCTAAGAACTTGAGTGAAACTCTATATAGAGATATCGTCTTAATAAATGTCTATAAGGAATGATATTTTTAATTCAGATTTCCTAGGTCAAAATCTGTCATTCAGTAAATCAAGAAATCCAACTTTCTTTTCTTTTTTGAGTATTAAGTCCAATTCATTTATTCAGGGCTTCCTTCCAAAATGTCTGCCTCAATATATTATACACCAGTAGTGCCACTGGCTGAGTAAAAACTGATGACAGCTGCTCCCCAAATATGGTTAACTCTCTGTAATCCTCAACAGCTTGTGAACACTGTGTTCTGATTCACCAAATGTCCTAACAATCTAATGGTGGCTGTTGTAGAGAGTAGATAGTCTTAAACTTTTCTACCACTCCTTCCAGCTGGAAGAATACTTTAAGAGATATATCATTATAACTCTATTAAACACCCCCCATAATTTATAAGGCAAGGCATCAAGTTTGCCATATGTTACTGTGACTGAAAAGACAAAATATTGCTCACTATTGGAACACCAGTACCAGAAAATGTAATGATCTTCCTTCTCCAAATGGGCCATGAGAAGCCACTAACATATATGCTCAATAGAAGTCAGTGATTGTCTCCCAATATGCCCAATGTAGAATTCAAATCCAAGATAAAATTGGACTAGCATCTAAAAGTTAGCTTAGACCCAAACTCATCTTGGAAAGAAAATAGCACCATTCAAATTGGAAATGAGTGTCAAACCATGGGAAGCCTCTAATTAGCATATCCTTAAATAAATAAAGTTTTATTATTTCCTAGGGCATTCGGTAATATGAGTGCTGACAGCAGGTTGCCAGTGAAGCAGTTCTGCCCGACAATTCCTAATGACCAGAAGAGGAACACTGGGGAAAGCCCTATAAATTATTCACACACCACACACATACACACACACACACAGATGTACACATAAACACACACACAAACACACAGAGACACACAAGCACACACAGACACACATACATACACACACAGACACAGAGAAACACACAGAAACTCAGAGAAACACACAGACACTCATGCACACTTGCATACACAGACACACAGACACACACCTGCTAAAGAGCTTGGCTCCTGAGGTGCTGTTCTTCAGTTAACCATTGCTTCGCTGTCGCACACTCACCCACTCACAATCTTGTTTATTAATTACTCAGTAAGCATCTTTTTCAAAAGCAACCTCTCTCCACCATAGCTCAGCTCAGCTGTACCTCTGTGTGTCACTGGTAGCATCACATCATCCAAGATTCAAACCATAGCAGCTCCCTTCACTGGGTTACATACTTCTGTCTGTCTCGATCTTTTCAACTCTGAAATGGGAACACTAATGGCACCTACCTCATAGGGGACCACTCAACTTCCCCAATTCCATTGGAGCAGATCGCTTCTTCCCAACACTCTACACAAGCGAAAACAATACAGAGCAAGACTTTGCAGGGTTGGAGGCCACGCAGTCGGGGGGCCCAATTCCAGCAAGCAACCTTGTCCCGAGGAACTTGCTGCTGGTACCACACAGAATGACAAATGACTCCCTTCTGACACCACTCTGAATAGTCAAAGCAGCAAGTGTTAACCTGTGAGCACCAAGACACACAAGGCACAAGCGCAATGAGAGGGGAAAACCAGCCTGGCCTCTGCCCCGCTGCCTACCATGAATTCCAGATCAATGGGATCTGAATTAATGAGGATTGCTGAACTCAGTCAGAAGGGACTTTGCATTCCTATAGATAGTAACATCTCATCATTACAATTTCTGCTGAAAGTGGACATGAATGTAGATTACTCTCAGGTCTTCTGAGGCAACCACTTGGTAAGGACAAGACTAATACTTTGCATTTGAAAATAATATTTCTGCCGGGCTTGGTGACTCAACCTGTAATCCCAGAGCTTTGGGAGGCTGAGGTGAGTGGATTGCCTGAGCCCGTGGGTTCGAGACTCTCCTGGGCAGCGAGACCTCATCTCTACAATAAATCAAAAAATTAGCCGGGCGTGGTAGCGCATGCCTATAGTTCCAGCTTCTTGGACGGCTGAGGCAGAAGGATCGCTGGAGCCCAGCAGGTGGAGGCTGCAGTGGCCGGGAACTCCAGTCTGGGCGACAGAGTGAGACTCCAACTCAAAAAAAAAAAAGAAAGAAAAGAATATTTCTATGTTTCCATTTCCCTTCCAAGATTTTTCATAAGAATTCTGAGGTATCAGCTGATATCCCAATTTAGAAAATGCATTTTTGTGCTGTTAACTAAATAATATTTACTTATGTAAAAAGTCTGATGGATACTTCTACTTTAAAGTATAGATATGCTTCAGCAAATTAAACAGCAAATGTGAATTTCTGAGTAGCCAATTTTCTTATTCTCTGTTTACAAAGGAGTGATAGAGATACTGTATTGGTCTGCCTTGGCTAAGTTATGCTGCAGTAACAAACAACCCCAGGGTCTTAAAACAGCCAAGGATTATTTCTCATTTACACTACATGTCAGTGGCAGCTCTGCTCACAGCCTATTCACTCCAAGGTGCAGACTGAAGGAGCAGCCCCCATGTAGGACACACTGTTCTCAGGTCAGAGGGAAAAAGAGATGTGGCAAAACTCTTGCTTTTGCTCACAGTTTATTAGTCACAGCAAGTCATATGGAAGTGCTTGATGTCAACAAAATGGGGAAATAAAATTCTCTCACAGGAACTAAAAACAAGCAATTGAGAGCAGTAATTTCACTCTACCACAGATTGCCTAGTGTCTTGAAAACCAACAACTGAGTTGAAAACTTTTTGTGATTTAGGGTTTGAAACGTGTGGTAATCATGGGTATTCTCCAGAAATGTCCAGCTTTCATCCTTCCAGACACAGATTACATTTCCCTGTACCTGTTGAACATGGCCATGTGACTCAATAGCCTTATCAATAGAAGCACTGAGTGGTGAGTATCCCTCTGGTGGAAACTCTACAAGTCAATGTGTGATGTTCCCTTCCCACTTCTAGGGTTCTCATGAAAGCACATGCCACAGTGAAACTCCAGGCCTCCTAGATCTTGATTGGCGTTGAAGAGCAAACACACTGCAAGTTACTTGGGACATGTGTAATGACTGACAAATGACCTTGTGTTGTGTTAAGCCACTGAAATTTGAGTTGTTTGTTACTACGGTAAAACCTAGCCTGTCTTGCCTGATATAAAATGTCACATTAACATTTTGACAAGTTGACTATTGTATACCACCAACGTACTTGACTTGACAGGAAATGAACTTATAGCTAGCTACTTTGCAGAGCTTCTTCGTTAAATTCTCCCTTCACTGGTTAAGACTTTCTGGTCTGACAAATTCAAATTCTTTCTCCACTTTTCACTATGCCTGTGACTGAGCACATCACATTCTTTAACTTCACCAAACCTTTTTTATAACCATTCTGAAAAAATGGGAATGAAACTTGTGCCTACAGAAAGACCCATGAGATAATATGTGCAAATTCTTCATCATGGGGCCTAGTACATAGTAGGTGCTCAATAAATTGAGAACGTGACTCTACGGTTCTGTGAATCACACAGTTTTTATAGCTGTCATTCATTTGGTGCCTACTGGATGCCAATTACCTTATTTGATGCTTTGCATGGGTTATTTTTAATTTCCAAAATAATTTTGTATTAAAGGACCATCCCCATGGATGAGCAAATGAGGAAGTTAACTCTTGGGGGTAGGGGGTTTGAAGAGAGTAACTTGGCCAAAGTCACCCAACCGGTGAAGTAGTAAAGCCAGAATGCAGTCTCAAGGCTACCCACCTCCCCCGTCCATCTGCGCCAGGGCCTCTCTAGATGAGCCTAGTACACAAATCCTAGCACACTTGAAAATCTCCAAAGTAGTAGTTATTGATTAGAGCTCATTAATGCACTAACAGTTGTGGCTCCCTGATATTATCTCTTGATTACTGGCCTTGGCTTCCCAACCAGGCTCCCTTTGCTGACTGCTGGAGGCAGACAGGGCTGATCCTCTCTTGCATAACAGCTGGCATCGAATCTCTTGAAAGGGCAACTTCCTGGCTCGCACTCTCCAATTCTTCCTAATTCAATGTTATCAGGTGACTGTGCCAGTTGAAGTTCTGGGTTAGCACCATCCAAAATGGCCTGGTACCGTGCCAAGTATAACCCAAAGTACAACCAAGCGGCCAGCTTACAAACCCTTAGGGAAGGAAAAAATAAAGTTTAACATTGAAAAGGAAAAATCAATTTTGACTCTAAACTCCCTGCCAGAAACCACTATAATAAAAAGATATAGGCATGGATTAGCCTAATTAAATCCTGCTGGGATTTCCATGTCACTGTAAAACATTCAACAAGACCCTTTTGAGGGGATGATGATGCTAATGATGATGACAACAATTCTCTCATCACTGGGGCCATTCTTAGACTATTTTAAAGTATCTGCTAAATAAATACACTTCCTTTTACATTTTCTCAAGCATGCTTTATATAGGGTGAATATTAATAGAAATTGTGAAAGCTGATGGATAATAGAGAGGTTGGTGGATAGTGAGATTAGAGAAGAACATACCATAGGAAACACTGAGGAGACAAGACAGTAAATATTGAGTCTAAAATAGTCTAAGATTGCCAGGCACAGTGGCTCATGCCTGTAATCCCAGCACTTTGGGAGGCATAGGCAAGAGGATTGCCTGAGCGCAGGAGTTCAAGACCAGGGCAACTTAGCGAGATCTCATCTCTACTGATTCCAGCTACTTGGAAGACTGAGGCAGAAGGATCGCCTGAGCCTAGCAGATTGAGGCTGTCGTAGCCATGATCGTGCCACTGCTCTCCAGCCTAGACAACAGAGTGAGACTCCAATTCTAATATAAATAAACAAAAATAAAATAAAATAGACTAAGGCTGTCTTCACGTTGGCCCAAAATTAAGTACATTTAATACAACTCAGAAAGTTAAAGTAGTAATAAAGATACTTAAGGTACTCAGTAATATGGACTGTCTATTCCTACTCCCCTAAACAAAGTGGCAGAATGTGAACAAAATGTTTTTAGGGGAACAAAAATGCTACTGGTGCATGATTCCTATAGATATTCTTAAGTATTCACAAAGTCCAACAAACAGCAAGAGAGATTTCCAAATATCTCCCTGTGTCCTTCCAGCATCATTCCTTTGGTTCCCCCAAAGGTATCTCAGCACATTCAACCTGGCCTGCAGACCTTGTGTCACCCCATAGCCCCCAAGGAAGGGGAAGAGAAGGGTCACATTTGTTAAGTCAACAACAAATGGGTTATGACTATGTGTGGGGAGGAAGCCAACTTGGTCAACCACCAACAAACCAGGCCACAAGCAGGGAAGGGCAGGGCTGGAGGTTGCAATACAGCATCACAGCCTCCACTGCTGGGAAGGTCTGGCACAGAGTCACACTCTAGGTTTGGTGGATGAATTAGCACAAGCCTCACCTGAGGCTGGAAATTTCAGTTCTTGACATTGAAGAGATTCACCTTGGCACTTTGAGTTCCCATGTCTGCAAAGCTAGGTGTCTTCTCCTGCCACATGGAAAGGTAGAATGACAGAGCGGCATCTTTTTCCTTAAGTGCAGTCTATGCATAGTCCACCAGGTGCAAAGAGACAGCTCATAAACTATGAGAACCATAACCCAGGAAGATGGCAGTCCAGTGGGGAGGGAGCAGAGAGGGTATTCGACATATTATGCATTTGCCTTCAAGGGCTACTTGTCACATGTCCCACCCTTGGGTCTCTTCTTAGGCTGAAACAAAACCCACAGATGGATCCAAGGAGTATGCATTCATATTTAAATGGTTAATCTGTTTATCTTCCTACCCACCAAAGTGGGTAATTCCCACTTTCTTCTCTTTCTTCAATCTTCCAACACCAAATCCCCTTACATAACAACCTGGTCACACACGCAGTTGAGAAACTAAAAGCAATCAAACCAGAACCCTGACATCTTCTCCCAGCATATCTCCCACCCTATCTTTCTATCTTTCTTGCTGCCTCTCACAGGGGAACACTGTTCCATCAAAGACCATCTCTGGATCCTACTCCTCAGCCTACTCAAAGATTTCTAGACTGAAACCATGTTCTTTCTTTCCTCCATCACCAGCTCTTTTCCTAATTGTTCACTTGCACCAATATAAAAACATTTCCGAATATCTACCATCTCAAGAGAACTAGTAAACAGAAACAAAATTCCTCTTCTCCTGGCTCCATGTCCCTTTCTTGTACAATCTCATGTCTCAGCTCTCCTGCTCACATGACTTCTAGGAAGAATTGTCTATCATCTTCATTGCCACTTTCTTGTTTCCTGTCTCAACTGAGCTTCCGTTCCCACCACAGCAATGAAACTCACTGACAGTGTCCATCCTGCCAGCTCCAAAGGCCATGGCTCTGTCTCTGTCTTCTCTGGCCTCTCCTCATCATTAGCACTGATCATAGCCTCCAACAGTTTCTTCCCTAGCATTGCTTCTGCTTCCATTCTACCTCAGTAAGACAGCACTGCTTCTGCTTCCATTCTTCCTCAGTAAGAGCACCTTGCCATTCTCCTCTGCAAGCTATTTCTCCTCTTCCCAAAATGCCTCAGAGCCCATTCCATCTGGGGTCCTAGTCTCCATTTTCCCCTCTCAGCAACTTCAGCCAGGCCCTTGGTTTTAATTACCATCTTTCCCTACCTTTGGTCCTGACCTCTCCCCTGAGCTCTGCGCTAAAAGATCCAAGTGCATCCTTGGCATCCCACTTTAGATGCCTAAGAAGATGTACAACCAATGTGGTCAAAGAAGAAACTAGAGACTTCCCAGCTCCCCTGGAGTCTGTTCTCCTCTCCATCTTCCCTAAGTTTGTAAATGTTATCATCAACCATACGGCGGTTCAGGTCAAAAACTGCAGCATCATCCTAGATTCATCTCATTGCCATGGAAGTCGTATGGGTATTACTTCCAAAACACGTCTGTCTTTATGGCTACTACTTCAAATTAAATTGTCATACTGTGGAGACAATGGTATTCAACTGGCCCTGCAAATGACCACCCTGCAAAAGTCCCATTTGCCACATACTGCCAAAGCACTCTTAATAAGACATGAATCAGAACAAGTAACTTCCCTTGCTTCAGACCCTCCTATGGCTTTTCCACTTGGAAAATCCAGATGCCTTGCCATGACCTATCAGACCCCTCTGCTTGGCCCCTGCCTGCTTGTCTGCTCTTACCTCCAACCTCTTTCCCTCCTGACTCCTGCGGTAGCCATGTGAGTTTCCAGTTCTGAGCTCAGAGATCTTGCTCTGGAAGGCTTTCCCTGGCCACCCAATAGAAACTAGCCATCGATCACTGTGCATCATGCTGTGTGGTGCTCATCACCAGCTGATATTATCTTGTTAATCATGACTATTAAAACGTAAGCTCTGTGAGTGAAATCCCTTGTCTTTCTCATTGCTATACTCCCAGGACCTAGAACAGTTCCTGGACCATAAAAGATATTTGATAAGTATGCAGGTATAGAGTAAAAGAATGATAGAATGAATGAGCAAAATGTCCTATGTGGTCATAAACCAGATTGGTAGCTTCAGCACACAGAAAATCTGGAGTCATTCAAATTCAGCAAAAATAAATAAAAATCAACCTTGCCTTAGTCACCCTGAAGCCTCTACCTTCTAGCATTGGGAATAACTCCATGGAACCAGTTCCAACCACCTCCTCCCTGTCTCTTTCAAGGCTGTCTTCCTCTACCCGCCATTTAAAATCTCAGTAACTCCCGAGGGCTCTGTCCTGGGCCCACATTGCTTCCTTTCTGCATATCTTCCTAGAGCAATCTATCCCCACCACTGGGCATCAACTCCATCTCTGTGCAGGTTCCCACAGGCACAGCCCCCACCTCTTTCCTGAGCTATACACCTAGCCAGCTAACTGTGTCCTGACATCTCCATCTGGTTGGCTCTGGGGTTGTTTAAACATAAATTGACCTAAACTTAGACCTGCTCCCTGCCCTGTATTGCGCACCTTGGTGAATGTTTGACCCTTAGTTGCCCAGGTCGAAAACCTGATTGTCCTCTTCCTTGTGCTCTGCAGCCCATCTTATTCCCCAAGCCCTGGGCAGCTAGACCATAGGCTCCCTTATGCAAATGTGGAAAAGCCATCTCTCCTGGAGACACTGTACTGCCATCTGCTGGGAAATTTGTGTAATAAATAAATATATCAATCTGTACCCCCTCAGATACAGTGTACATCTTAGTGCAGTGAGTGTGTATCTGCACAACCATATGTGGCAGCCTTGGATAAGCTTGTCCATTCCATCTTGTACCTGTCCCTAGTATCCAAACATCCTCTCCTCTCCAGCATCTTGGCTACTTCTCTGATTCAAGCCCTCCCCCTGGACTATGATGATGTTTCCATACTGGTCTTCCTAACTGTAATCTCACATATTTGAAATTCCCTCCTCACAGTTGTCAGAATAAACTTTGCAACATGCAAATTCCATCCCTCACTCCCCAGTTCACACATTCCCAGTAGGTTCTGAGGAGCTAAAGAATAAAGACCAACCTTAGCATGTCACAGGCATGCCACCTGTCCAGTGTCCTGTCCTTTGCTCCACTACATTGATATGCTGCTAAAATTCCTGAACACACCATGGGTTGCTTAAACTCTGGTCTACACACGTGCTATGACATCATCTCTGCCTAGAATATCCTTTCCATTTACCTTTCCAGTAACTCCTACTCCTTCACCAAATCTCCCTGCAAATGTTGCCTCTTATGGAAACTTCCTGACTGCATAAACCTCCCAGACTCAAATGTCCTCCCGCTCTGCTTCTGGTGCATTTCTACAAATCTCCATAATGTCTTGTGGGTAACTGGCCACATGCAGGTATCCCCAGCAAAGCCTATATTTTTTAGGACAAAGATTATGCCTTTTTTTTTCTATTCCCAAGAAGTAGCACAATCTGGCACATGGTCGGTGCTCAATAAAAAGTAGGAAAAAAATCATTTTTTTAAAACAAAGTCTGGCCTTTCTAAATATGTCTCAGCCCCTCTGAAGAATTTCATTTTCACCTGGTACTGTGTTATCTGTGCTGTTCGAGGTCAAGGACAATATCCGACTTCCCTGTGAAGTCTGTCATGTCATTTAATTTAAAAATTAAAGACATGTTTTACTAAGAGAGTCTGTTTATTCTATAAGATCTCCTTCCCCACCCAATATTCAGCATGTTACAAACTCCATCTGACCTCGATACAGAGTTTAAAGGAGGGATGCAAAAGGCAGATTTGTCCCATTGGTCTCCAGATTTCAGTCTCAGAACCACACGAAAGGCTCTGCTGTGTAGGAATATCTCTGTTCCCCTTTTTAGTCCAATGGAGACTCTCTGGGGCCAGGAGATTGAACTCCAGGAACAGCCATCCCTGGAGATTGTCATGCACACCTAATTAGGTGCTCAGAGATTCCCTTTGATGCTTTCTAGTTTCGCTGGCAAATCTGCCCTCTGCCAAAGGAACACTCAAGTCTCTCAAAAGAGCAAAATGTGGGAAAAGGTGATCCCTTTCCGTAAGTTTCTAAGGCATCCATAAAGATTTGTCTGCCACTATGTAACCCAGGAATGTCCAATCTTTTGACTTCCCTGGGCCACACTGAGTAAAGATAAAGGGTCTTGGGCTGCACACAAATTACATAATATAGTTAGTGCAAATACATAATGACTTCTTTTATTTTTTACATTTTTATTATAAAGTTTAGAAAATGAGAACAATTTAAAATTAGTGGGAATTTTGACCTTGTTTTTGTAAAGTTAATCTACTAACATCTGGTTCAATGGAAGTGGTCACAGCTCTTAGTGAGTTCTCAAGGTGCCTCATCGGAAATGTTTTCCGAATTTTGCTCTTCAGGTGCTTCATAATTGAAAACAGCTGCTCACAAGTGTACCCGTTGCCAAAATACAATGTCATGAATTAGGCATGATTGTGAACTTCAAAAATGGAACTTCACAGGGAGTCACAAAGAAAAAACACATAGTGTTTAAAGATTTTTGTGGGACCACATTACTAGCTGTCCCAGGCAGCATGTAGCCTGTGGGCTGCAGGTAGGACATGCCTGGTGTAACCCCTCCCCTCTGCAGTTATGAAGCAGGAGTAGTGAGGATGAGGGGTGAGTGTATTGGACCAGGACTCACCACGATGCCTCTGAAACCTTCTAAAAAGCCTTTGTAAGGTAAAAACTCAACAGGCAAGGGGGCTTAGGCCAAGGTGTGTTCAGTCTGCAGGCAGGGATTTTCCAGAGCCTTCCATGTGCCTGGCATTGTGCAAAGATTAAAAAAAAAAAAAGACACAGTGTCCTGAAGGAAATGGTGCTTAGAGCACAGGTTGGGCAAAATATTTAAAGGGCCAGATAGTAAATATTTCAGACTTTTCAGACTGTCAACTCTGCCATATAGCGTGAAAGCAGCCACAGATGATAAATTAAAAATGGGCATGACTGTGTCCCAGTGAAATCTTATTAGTGGACACATATCATTTTCACATCATAAAGTATTTTTCTTCTTTGGATTTTTTCCAGCTATTTAAAAATATCCAGACCATTTTCAGCCCTTCCCTTTTCTAGTCTGACATAAAAATAAATTACAACACAATGTGAAATGGAATAATGTATAGAAGGAGGACTTTTTATGAATTTTTGTCATTTTATTATTAACCTATGAATATCATCCAAAATTAGAGATGTACTTTTTTTTTTTTTTTTTTGAGTTGGAGTCTCACTCTGTCGCCCAGACTGGAGTGCAGTGGCCGCTCCCGGCCACTGCAGCCTCAACCTGCTGGGCTCCAGCGATCCTTCCACCTCAGCCTTCCAAGTAGCCAGAATTACAGGCATGTGCTACCACGCCCGGCTGATTTTTTGATCTATTGTAGAGATGAGGTCTCGCTGCCCAGGCGGGTCTCGAACCCATGGGCTCAGGCAATCCACTCACCTCAGCCTCCCAAAGGCGCGGGATTACAGGCTGAGCCACCGAGCCCGGCTGAGATGTACTTTTAACTTAATTGCACAACACAAAATTATGTTAACAATAAAAGCCTATTGAAGCTTACCGAAAAGTCATTCGTATATTTTTACATTGTTATATGAACATGTGCTCTCAACTGCTAATAATAAAAGTTATAATGGTTTTAATCCCTATTAAAACCATATTTCAAATGGTTGTTCTAGTTTAGAAAGATTCACACAGCTTTAAAAATGGATTAAATCCATTTTAATCCTAACCTACAAATAGATTATAAACAGCAAATGTAACTGGTAATTTTTCAACACCCTATCAAACTGATGGTAGTGTGCACAATTCAAAATTAGGAAAATGAATAAAACTCCAATGGAAGTTCAGGTTTTCACCTATGATGGAAATTGCTTTAAGGTGAATACTTACATTTCAAAGTAGTAATCATACAGCGAAGGAAGACATTTTAAATGAGGGCCTGTGGAAAGCTGGCAAGTGCCCCTTGTACTCCCAACCAGAATGGCACTTCAGTGGGCTCTACAGAACCACTGCCATGAGGCAGCATGGATGGCAGCTCTTTGCAAAAACAGAGCAATCACAGCCCAGGATAAGATGAAATCATCTGCATGAGCACTTCTTGTTTGCACCTCCCTGAATAAGAATATAGTGGGAGCAGAGGTTTCCTGGTCTTTGGGAGGGAGATAAAATTGACCTTTTATTCAAAAGCAGAGATCCAGCAGTAAACAGTACTATTATTAACATCCTGTTTTCAAAGAAAAAGATAATAGCATGAGCATCTTTGTTTAGCGAGTGTTTACACCGTCGCTCTTGCTTCCTTCTTGGCTTGCTCTGTTTTTCTTTGGGTGAAAAGTACTCCCACTACTTAAAGTTTTCCAGCTCTTCTCACAGCATAATTCATTCTTAGTATCAATTCACTTGGAGGCTGGAGGTCCTAAACTCCATCCACCTCGAAAGAGTCTTTATTGGTCCAAACTCCCCTCTGTGCCACCCGCCAGGAGGTCAAGTGTAACCTACAGTAATTTGCCATCAACAAAAACACTCCGCCTTTGCTATAAATCACACATCCACAACATCCACTAACACAACCTTGCCTTCTATCAGGCAATGAAGACACACTGTCTATGCAGAAAGGTAACCTTAACAAACTCACTGAAAATGCCTCCAATCACACAGTCCACCTAATGTCTAGCTATCATCACCACGACTCATCAAGTGATATTGTTTAAACTTTCTAATCACAATCTTAACCAAACATGGTAGACGGGAAGACCTCACAAAGAGCCAAGGAGGTGCTTTGTCCGTTTTCCTATCTAATCACACAAACTTGGGTCAGGATAATTACAACAAACTCTCTTGAGTAACAGTAATGCATAGGAAATCTCCTAAACAAATTATTTTCCCTAGAATTAATTTTCACTGGAAAGCATACACTGGGGAGCTCAGGTTCTCTCTGGGTTTGCTTTTGTTCTCTACCTTTCCCACATTGCTTTCTGTGGCTCCTTTTATCCAGTCAATCTCAATTATCCATACCCTGTAAAGTCTAAGCAAACACCACTTCCTCCATGAGGCTTCACGAGGTTCAGCCAGGCCCTGTGCTCTCGCCTCAAATCAACACAGCTCTGCCCAGGAAGGGAGTCACCTCATCAGTTCCTGTTCTGTTTCCTACTTCCCCCATGTCAATGACATCTCTCCAGGTAGACTGTCAGCTACATAGGGGTAGAACCCTAGTTATATGGTTTTCTCTCTCCCTCTTTCCTTGGCACCATGCAGAGTACATGAAGACCACAGTGTCTGTTGGTGACAGTTTAGGAGACCTGTCGAGGCACTTTCTGGCATGCCTCAATAGACCAAACCATACCAGCGTTCCTTGATTACCATTTAACAAGTGAATCTGGCTACAGAAGTTCAACATAGCTGACTCATTTTGGATTGTCAAATTGATCCTCTTCACCATGTTACATCAGGAGGTAGGAGCAGAGAAATAATCTTCCAAATTTTACCACATTTACTTTAACATCCTCTCTAGAAACAGACACAGATGTGGATATATGTGTGGGTGCATGTATCTGAATTTGAGAGGTTTTAAAATTATTTGAAAGTAAACTGCAGGCATGATGCCACTTTACCTTTAAATTCTTTAGTGTATATTATGTAAAAGTGAACTAAAAAACTTTAAAAACTACAGTGTGGTTACCAAAATCAGAACATTAATACTAACACAACGCTATTTTCTAATCTACAGGCTTGATTCACATTTTGCCCATGTTTCTGATAGTTTCCTTTTACAGTCAAGGAAAACTTAAGATCATACTTTTGTTGTTGTGTCGCCTAATCTCATATAATCTGGTGGAGCTGGTACTCTCTTTATCTTTCATGACATTAACTTTTTTGAAGAATATAGATCAGTTATTTTGTAGAATGCTCCTCAACTTGAGTTTTTTAAGTGTCTTTTCATGATTAGACTAAGGTTATGTGTTTTGGGCAAGAGGTAATGTTGTATCAGTGATGCTTACAAAAGGGACGCTTATTATAAGTGATGTTTATATCAGAAGGCATGTAACGGTTTTTTCCAATTTTGGTGATGTTAACTTCCAACACTGTTCAAGCAGTATCTGTCAGGTTTCTCCACTGTAAAGTTACTATTTTTCACTTTGGAAAAAGTATCTCTGGGCAGACACTTTGAGACCATGCAAATATCCTAGTCCTCTTCAAACTTTCATTTTAGCATTCATTGATGATTCTTACAGGTTCTTATTGATTCTTTGTAGAATTAATTATTTCTATGGTGTTTACCACATAGTGGACATCTAACTGCTTAGTTCTTTGTACATTTTTATGTGTTGACTTTCAACAGTAAGAGCTTTTCCCCTCTGTTTCTCAGCTGTCTATCTAATCTATCTATATCAATATGGACTCATTGAATCTTATTTTGTTCAATGGTTTATAATCTGCTGCTACCATTATTTATTTGTGATGCTCACATTAACCCAGTTTGGCCGGTGGGATCCTCTTCTAGTAGCTTCTTGTCTTTTGAACATTTCCCCATTATCATTTTTTGAGCTCATCCTTTCTTTCTGGCACAAAAAAATATCACAGGATAATCTTGAACATTTTCAGTTCTAGCTCTGGGATCAGCTGTTTCTCAAAAGATACATTTTCCTTTTAGCAGAGAATGGTCTTTTGAAGCCAAGACCTGGGCACTAGGCATGCTGAGAAGATATTCATACTAGGCTCCTCTGCTTACAAAAGAGGTCAGTTCCAGCTCAGCTCAGTTGGCTGCTAAATGCGTGTATCTGCACTAAATCGATACCTCAAAAACACTACCCTTCGATACCTCAAAAACACTACTTGTTAGGGAGAAATCCCAAACTCATCACCTCCAGTATTTATCACACATTTGGTCTGGAGTGAAAACATGTGGGGAGGCCTACATACAGTTAAACTGTTTCAGCATTCTTCCAGAAGTCTCAAACCTAGCATTGATACCTGCAGGAGAGGCAAAGAACCTCCCTGTACTTGGAAGCCCGCTGAAGAAGCTTTTTATTGAGCTGCATGGTGTAAAAACCAGCCCTGTGAAATGGACCCTGTGTCTGTTAGAAGACAGTGTGGACATCATCACCAGTGGCCACCTTATTGCAAACTCTCAGGAGAAATTTCATCATGACATAGCACTAGGAATAGTTGGACTTTTGCTTAGTCATTGCTTTTCCTTTATATCATGGACACTGTAAGTTCTGGAACAAGCCAGGTCTCTCTTGTGACTGCAACAATGCCTAGAATCAGTTTGGCCTGCATGCAGCAAGGCTGAGCATCCTTCTGGTGTGCTTCATTCTTGGTGCTGAGTTGAGCTCACTCTATGCCAGACTGGATGCAGTGCCGCTGACCGCACCTATGCTGGCTCTGGCGATCCTTCCCCTCATCTCCTGTAGCCAAAATTACAGCATGCCTACCACGCCCGCTGATTTTTGATTTATTGTAGAGATGAGGTTTCGCTGCCAGGGGTCTCGAACCCGCGGGCTCAGGCAATCCACTCACCTCAGCCTCCCAAAGGCGCGGGATTACAGGCTGAGCCATCGAGCCCGGCTCATTCTTGGTGCTTTTTAGGACCCTGCCCTAGAGGACCTTCTCTCCATAGCTCCACCCCCATCATGACATTGGTTATATTATATGCTGTGTGTATTAGTCAGTCCGGGCTGCCATAACAAAATTTTACAGTCTAGGCGACTTATCCCTTTCCCTGTTTAACCCAAGGATACTTGTCCGGGGTGCTTGCAGCCACAGCATTTACACAAAGATTAAAAAGAAGAAGAAGGAGGAGGAGAAGAGAATTGCAAAATACAGTAATTCTCTTCTTCTTCCTCTTTTTATTTTTCTTTGTAATTTTCTTTAGGATTAGAGACAAGTTCCATTTAGAAGAAATTCCAAAAACAGTTTTTATATTTTATTTTCACATTGAAAACCACTCAGATTTGCTTCTGCCTCAAAAAGTGTGTTCATAGCCGGGCTTGGTGGCTCAGCCTGTAATTCCGCACCTTTGGGAGGCTGAGGTGAGTGAATTGCCTGAGCCCGCGGGTTCGAGACCCGCCTGGGCAGCGAGACCTCATCTCTACAATAAAATCACAAAATCAGCCGGGTGTGGTAGCGCATACCTGTAATTTCGGCTACTTGGAAGGCTGAGGCGGAAGGATCGCCGGAGCCCAGCAAGTCGAGGCTGCCGTGGCCGGGAGCGGCCACTGCACTCCAGTCTGGGCGACAGAGTAAGACTCCAACTCAAAAAAAAAAAGTGTGTTCATGTAAAATTAAATGAATGCAGCAGCAAGCTGCACTTTATTTTTCTAGAAGGGTTAAACAACAGACATTTATTTTCTCAGAGACTGGTACCGGTTGATTGGGCTTCTGGTGAGGGCTTGCAGATGGCGCCTTCGCACTGTGTCTACACATAGTCCTCTGGTTAGACACAAAGATAGGGAGACTCTCTTCTCTTTTCCTCTTCCAATAAAAACATCAGTGCTATTGGTTCAGCTTCCTTAGAACATTTCACTTTTAGAACCTCCTTCTAGGCATCACCTCCAAATACGGTGACAGAATTGGGAGTTGGGCTTGCTTTAACATATGAGTTTGGAAGTTCACAAATCAGCCTGTAACACTATGTAAACTGCCTGTATCATTTCTAGACCAAATCAGAACAATAATAAGGGAGCACAATGCTTTCATCATCACTAGGACTCTATGGCCTCCCCATAAGTCACACATATATACCACTGATGCCTATAATAGAGAACCTGACATTTCACAGGCTAAAATGTAGTAAGGACCATGCCTGTAACTTGATTAATTGTGCTTCATCTAAAATTATGTAAAGCAAGACCAGGCATGATGACTCATGTCCGTAATCCCAGTACTTAGGGAAAGGAAGGTGGGAGGATCACTCAAGCCCAGGAGTTCAAGACTAGCCTGGTCAGCATAATGAGACCTCATCTCTACCAAAAAAAAAAGCAAAAACAGAATAAGCTGGGCGTGGTGGTGCACTCCTATAGTCCCAGCTACTCAGTAGGCAGAAGAGGAAGGATCTTCTGAGACCAGGAGGTTGAAGCTGTGGTGAGCCATAATTGTGCCACTGCACTCCAGCTTGGGTGATTGAAACTCTAACTCAAAAGTAAATAAATAAACATAATAAAATTATGAAAAGCAAAATCCATGTATGTAAAATTTGGTTCATTATTCCAGAATCAGGCAGTATTGACAAATACTAAAATGCTCAGTTCTTCCTTCCCCAAAGCTGACCACGCCCCTTCTGTCTTTATTTGAATATATGAATTTGTCCTTGCTAAGTGAGCCATCAGGGTGGAGAAGGTCCAGGGTCTAGTACAGGTGATGGGAGACTGACAACAATAAACATAAACACACAGCATGGCATCCATGGGTCTAGTTGTCACCTTCACAGCTGCAAAGGGTCCCCTCATGAAAACACTCAGGGCTGCCCCTAGCATGGGCCCTCCTCCCTCTAGAAGCTTCCCAGCACTTGCCTTCCATGCCCTCTGGCAGGAAGGGCACTGTTTGCCCAGCAGCTGGCACAGCACATACTATTTAGACAAATATCCTCATAAATTAAATTTCAATGCTTAGATCACAAATAATAAAAAGAAATGTTATTGTATTTATTTTAGTGTTTTTTTTTTAAAAAAAAACCATTGGTAAATAATCGAGTTAAGCTAGTGGGAACATGAAAGAAATGAAAATATTGAAAGATGTTTCTGCAGGAATGAGTTCAGGTAAAGGAAAAAAAGATGCTACCCCTGGAGGGAAGGCTCAAGTCTGAAGCCAGACTACAGAAAGGCAGATGATTTGTCTCACAGTTTTATAGTAAAATTTATTTATATTTACTATCGAAGGATTACTATCTAATCTACTAGACTATTTGTCTGCTGGCCTGGGAGCTGTATTCTAGCTCTTACATGGCATTTCTACTTTTATCCCAAAATCGCATATTGGTTCATGTTGAATTGTTCACTGTGTTGTGTCCCCCACCCCTACCATAATCCCTTTCTACCTACCATTGTCTGAGGAGCTCTGGTTCTCACAGACAAGTGTCAGTCAGCTATAAGGCCTCAGGGTACATGGCTGCCCCCTCCCTTCTCTTGGTATGTCCCAGATCTACCCAGCCCACCTTGACCCTTGACTGTGGTTTTGATTTCCCAGTCCTCACCCAGGATCCTGTCTTGTGGACACATCCACCATAATCTACATGCTCCCTCATTCTGCAACTCAGGCCAATCCCTGAGCCTCCCCTTGTCAAAGAGGATGTTGAGACACCATTCACCAAATGACAACGTGGATTTATATGTCATTGAACTAGTCATCATTTAGGTATTGCTGAAAACATCCATTCTGTCATCAAGTGGCAAGAAAATACTCATAACATAGCACTTGGGACATTATATATCTCAGAGAGAAATATAATGACATTTAAATAGGTCCTCTGATAGGTTTCCAAATTGGATTTGTGTTATTAATTTTCCACTGTCAAAATAGAAAGTATCACAGAGATGTTTCTCTCTACCCCTGAAAAACAAAATGGAACATAAGCAGAGGGTTGCTAGTCATGAATAAGACTTTATAGAAACTTGGTTACAGAATTTGTTTCTTTATAGCTATTGTCAACCCAAATAAAGACTCATGTAAAAAGCTGTCCCTTCTTGGTATCTATATTAAGAGTAAAACTTACCATATCTAATCCAGTCCTTTTATTCTAACTTTAACTAAATAGCTACCTATGTGAGATAAGTGATTTTAGAAATTTGGGGCCAAGTGCAGTGGCTCATTCCTGCAATCCCAGCACTTTGGGAAGTGGAAGCCAGAGGATTGCCTGAGTCCAGGGGTTCCAGACCAGCCTGGGCAATTTGGTGAGACCTCATCTCTACAATAAATCAAAAAATTAGCCAGGCATGGTGGCATGCACCTGTGGTTACTGCTACTTGGGAGGCTGAAACGAAAGGATTGCGTGAGCCCAGTAGGTTGAGGTTGTGGTGTCTGTGAGCGTGCCACTGCACTCCAACTTGGGCAACAGAGTAAGATTCCAACTCAAAAAAAAGAAAAAGAAATCTGGGCTAAATAGATGGTCCCTTGCCCTATTGCTTGGTAATTTATGGATCTCAGAGGGAACATTTTCTTTCTGAGAGAATGTCAAATTGTCAATACTCTATGTCTCTTTGAAAGTACATTTTAAGTGTTCTACCATCTTCCTGATTCACTTCGAAGTCAGAATCTGAGGTCTGTATTTCAGAGAGAGGGAATGCCTTGACCATCGGGCTCCAAAGTCCTGGCAGAAGAGAATATAGAATGTCAGGCCAGTGGGCATCTAATCAAGACACGGTTCCTATTGGCCCCCACATTCTGATCATTTTCCAGATTTTTCTACTAGATAGAAGCTTTTCTTAAAGCAAAGCAGTGTGGAAATTGGGATTGGTACAGCTGGAGAGATTATACTTATTCTTCTGTATACTTTAAATCCACAAACTTTAAACACAATTCACACCCCTTATGCTACTCCTTGGAAATTATTCTGAAAGAAAAAAAATGCATTGCATTTATTTCTCAAGAGGAAAGGGAAAGGCGGTTGAAACACAAACATTAAATGGGAATGTGGGTGCCACCTGATGCTTTTTAATCTATGCGAGTGGACACTGCAAAAACCCCAAGTAACTGCCAATGTGTGCCAGGGTTCAACTTCATCAAAAATTGCTTGAAATAAATGAGCAATGAGCTGAGGTTAGAAAAATCTTCTTCTAATTATACAACAAAACATCTCAAAAAAAGGTGTTTGATCTGGAGTGATGGATCATAGCAAAAGTATGAGGGAGGAATTCAAAAAAACTGGAATTATATTTCGGAGGGCAGACCCCCTGTAGTACAGTCTTCCTCTGCTAGGAACCCATTGGCATATGTGTACCAGCTAGTGTTGTTGTGAGAGGCTGTGTTCAGCTGCAGTGAATTTTTTGAAAATTTTTTTGGAGATCATGATGAGTGATTTACAATTGCACCTGCCTACACCATGCTGAGTGTTCAGCAGTTTTTGACCAAAAATCGTATGACTCCCGTACCCGACCCTCCCTATTCACCTGACCTCACCCTGAGCAACTTTTTTTTTTGTTTCCTCACATGATAAAAGTCCTCAAAGGGAAACATTTTGCTGATGTGGAAGAGGTGAAACAAAAACAGCAGAAGCACTAAAAGGCATCAAAAACAGTTCTAAAACTGTTTTGAGCCGTGGAAAAAGTGTCTTGATAGGTGTATTGCCTCAAATAGAGAATACTTGGAAGGTGACTGAAGTTTAAACGTGTAATAATAAATACACAATTTTTTATAAACAAATTTCTGATTTTTTGGGTCCCTCCTCCTTGCACATTGAATAAATATGTTCATGTCTCTGCCAGTATTTAACTTCCCGGGGCCTATCTGTGGGGTCTGTGGTATTCTAATGGCAGTGCTTTCCTGTAAGCACAGGTGTGCTGCTAACTACACAGATTCCACCCCTGCCAAGGTGGCCTCTAACCATGTCTCACTACACCCCACTGACGTTATTGGATTTCGACTCATGCCAAAAACTGAGCAAAGCTAGAACAGAGACCATAATCACTGAGCAGTGGCTGAAGGTGTTTCTGGGAGCTGTTCCAGCCCGAAGCCAAAGTGTGAATCAGGAAGGAACAGGACACCCAAGGGGAATGCTTTAGAAGTCGGTTTCAGCTGATGCTCTCATTCAATAGGTATCAATATCTCCCACCTTCCAAGAAAGAGCTGCTAAAGTTCCATGCAGGCTGTGCACAGCAGGTGATCAGAGTCTATTTAGTGGCCCAACTCTTCTCCCCACTGAAAGTCAAACATCAGAAAGTTAATATTAGAGACCATCACAACCCTTCATAAGGGAGGGCTGGGAGATGTCTCTCATTCAAGTCCAGTGGATGAAACACCAATGGGAATCATTGGAGGTCCTGATATTTGCCCCTGGAGCCTAGGGGAACCAGGGAGTCATTGTTAGATCCATACCTGGCCAGCTGCCCCATGTGGTGGCCTCATGGACTGGTAATTCAATGCTCTCAGCCCCACACAATTCTCCAACTCCACCCTTCCTCCTCAAGGGGGTAACTTAAACTTGCTTAGCTTAAAGTTGAAAAGCAACCTGAAAGATCACCCATTAGTATGTTACTTGATAATGTATGCACATGCATATAAAATTTCTTTGGGGAAAAGGAGGAACAATTCATACATGTGCCCTGACTGTGGCCATAGGCTGTTAACCAGGCCAGCTGCCATTCTTGGTAACTGTGATACCTATATGTCAGGAAAATACTCATAGTCCTTTGCCAAATTTGAAAATCTTGAGGTTTCCTCAGACTCACAGCTAAGGCTTTTTATCCTAGTAATGCCCATTACAAATGCAAAGACATGTAGACACTCTAAGCAGTTCCTGGAGATGAAAACTCAGCCCCCAGCATATCCAGTTATTTCAGTACAAACAGATTCAAGAAGGAATGGTTATTATCAGATTCATGCTGTAGAGTAGAAAACCTTGAATGTAAAAAACAAAGTTAAATGGCAAATGATAAACCTTTGAACATTGACTAGTTCATAATGATAACATAAGAAATCAGAGTAGTTGATAATTTATAACTACTAGGAACACAACAAGTTCTCAAATAATGCCATTTTGTTCAATGTCTTTTTCTTAAAACATTGATGAGAAGAAAAAAAAAAATCAGTTCCTGGCCAGGGCCACAGTCTGTATGGAGTTTGCACACGCTCCCCATATCTGCATGGGTTTCCTCTAAGTATTCTGGTTTCCTCCCACATCCCAAAGGTGTGCACGTGAGGTTAATCAACATGTCTAAATGGTCCAGTCTGTTTGAGGATGGGGTACAGCCCCCCATGACCCTGAACTAGAATAAGAAGGTAAATAATTACCTTATTTGGTTTTTATTCATCTTTCTTAAGTTTATATACAGCTCACATGTATTTCAATGTTTAATAGTAGAAGTGTTTCGGTCTTTCTTTAGAAGTTTGTTGATGCTTTTGTAACCAGATATATGCCATAGGAACTTAACTCTTGTTTACCGCAATTAGCCTATGGGAAAATTAATTTGGTTATTCATCACTTCACTTAAAGTTGCAATTTTCAAGAACCTATTGGTGATATTAAGTAGAACTTACTATATTTTTTAAAAATTATATCACTCAATTAAGCTCAATTTTAATTACATAATTCTATACTGAGAAGAAAAGGATTTTAATAAGGATAGTCTGTAGTTGATTGCAGTGGGATGTCTTCTGTCTATTGAAATAATTTATCTAAAATTAAGTTCCCTACGGTTGCAGCAGCATGAGCCATTGATGAGGAATCAATGAAGTTGGTGTCTTAGTCACTCAAGATTCAAACTTCAACTCTTTGCCAGAGACCCAAGACAGCCTGGCTGATAAGGAGATGCTAGTGCTTCCCTGATTGAAACAAAGACATGGGGCAAAAAACCTCAGTCCACCACACACCCTTCCACCTGGCCCCTGATGCCTGATGTGTTCAGCACAATCAGACATGAGGTTCAACATACAAATAGCCTCATATGACATGTCATTTTTCTGATAGTCAGTATAACTGTTTTCTTCTTCTTACCAATAGATTGTTAATTCTTGGAGGGAGGGAGGGAGGGTAGGCGGGAGGGATGGAGGGAGAGAGGAGCAGAAGGAAGAAGGGAGGAGAAGGAAGGAGGGAGGAGGGGGTTAGATTGGAATCTACTAAGTGGCTACTATGTACTAAGAACTAGGACAGTGGTTAGGTCAATGGATAGATAAGTCACACCCTGAAAAATTCAGCCTGTGTTATAAATGCTCCTTTATTGGAAACTTTGATAACAAATAAACAGGAGGAGAACATGGAGCCTCTTAAAAGAAAAGAGAAAAACAAAACAGAACCCACTGAAAATAGGAAACAAGAAGAAAAGGAAAGCATACTTAGCGTACCAATTTGCTTCAAGTGATCCTTCTCCTTATAACCCATTAGACCTTTTTAAATGTGTGATTTTGAAGTGATCCCGGAGTAGACAATTATTCAAGATTTCATCTTGCTGAGGATGGTAGAGGGTTGGAGCGAGCCATTTTCTTCACTACTAGGGCTCAGTGCACTGGGAAGTGATCACTTTTGTAAAGCTGTAGACTCTTAAAGCTATCCTGTAACAGGACTTCTCATTCCTTTCTGCACTTCAATAGATGGGGAACAAATAGAGATATAGATACATAATACATATACATACATACAAATATGTACACAGATATGCATATATACACATTAATGCATATCTATAACACATATATTTAAACACATCTTCACTCAATTGAATTATATCAGTGGAATATATAGTCAAAGATTCTTCCTTTTGACCACAATTATCCCAACACTTCCACCCATAATGTCACTGGGCCTATTAAGTAACTTTTTCAAAATAGTAAGACTAGGAGAAAATATTTGCTAGGCAACCAAGTCTGGGTCCCATCCAATTATCTTTGCAGTTGAGTCTCTGAAATAAATAATCTTAGACACTTTATCTGACACCTGCACCCTTTCCCCCCACCCTTTGGGTCATTAGACTTCATATCACAGAACAAGCCTAGCCAGCAGTGGGTTGTGTCATGTGTCCCATCAGGCTGAGAAATGAGGGTGAGGCTCACTAGGGAAAGCCCTGGACTTATGATCAGACACACATTCCCATCTTGTTCCACCTGCTCATTACTTGTGTCCTTGACTGACTGATCCGATTTCCCTGGACCCTGGGTTCTTTAACTGAAGAGATGCCTGCCTGGCTTGGTTTCAGTGACTTAAATGAGATGATAGAAAAGAGCCTAGCATAGAATCTGGAATGCAGTAGATAATAATAATAAAAGATTGCTTTTAAACTATGGGTATATCGCTAGTACTCAGAGATTCCACCCGCCTATAAAATGACAGATAGTTCAAACATCTAAAAATGTCAAATTAGAAAAAGTGCTTACCCTCCTTATTAGCTGGTAATGCTTCTCTTTTAGGTTGAATCTGAATGAGATGAGCTGGGAATCCCATCATTTATAATTCAAAAATGTAAGAATACTTTAGCTCTAAAATTATCCTTATAAAAGAAAAAAAAGATACACTTGTCTGCTGAGCCCTTTAAAAAATCAACTAAACTAAGACAGGAGAATTCTCTATTTCTCATTCGTGTGTTTTATACCTGAAACATGTCAGATAAGAGGAATGCCTTCCATCTTGGATGGTAGGACTCAGTGAACAAAAAATTTTTATCTAGCAACTTCATCTACTAGATTCTGGAATACAACTAAGAACCCCAAAATAAGGAGATAAGCACTGTCACAAAAGATGCCCGTGCATTTTAGCCCAGTGTCTAATACCAACAGGAAGCTAAGCACAGCCTGTGTCATTTTTATTTATTGTACTCTAATAAGAAATCCTAATAAGCTCAGTTTACTGGATTCCCAGCCCACAGTAGACTAGAAGCAGTGAATAAAGGGAGGAGATGGGTTTTTCTAAAACTGGCACATTGAAAGCAACAAGAGGAAAGTCTGACAGAGAGTGAAAAAAAGCCCAGAGCTATAAATCAAAGAAAAAAAGCCCAAACACATAGCTGTCTGGAATAATTTATTAGAGAAGTCAACATTCCTATCCACCTTGCAGTGTCCTGAGGCCAGGTCTGTGTTGAAGGACAGAAAAGTACTTGATGTTTCAACAAGATGGCATGGAGACATGAAGAAACAGCTTCAATTATACTCAGGTACAAATAGCCCAGAGCAAAACCTCTGTGGCAACAGAGGATTAATTTCATGTTCTCCATCTTTAAAATTTTAATTTGGATGTTTTTACATTAAAAGTAATACTCGCACATGGTACAACATTCAAATAGCATAAAAGAAATAAAATGGAAAAGACATCTCCTCCCACCCTCTTCTCTCCAGTCCCTCCAACTTGACAGAACCCGAGCTCAGTCACTTGAGTGTTTGGAAGTGTCCTACACTTCTTCATCTTGTCACATGCAGTAGTATCTATTTTCATATTATTTTCATATTTCGTTGCACAAATGGGAGCCTACATTTTTGCCCATGGTTAATTGCTTTTTTTAAATGTAACATATACTATAAATCTGCATTAACACGTTCTTTTTACACTGTAAAATAATATTCCATTTCATGGATATATGATCATTTCTTTAGCTAGTGCTTTACTGAAGAATATTTTAGGTAGCTTCCTGCTTTTTTTCCTATTATAAAACCTATCTGATTTCCATGGGATAGATTCCGAAAAGTGAGATTGATAGGATAAAAGAGGATATGCATATTTTACTTTTAAAGATATTGCCAAATTTCCCGACACAGGGTTTTGTTGGTTTACAATCCTACCTCCAGAGATGTGAATGCCTGTGTGTACATATTTTCATCTACAATACACAGGAAACACATTGATCTTTGCCAACAGGATAAATGAAAACTCAGTGTCATTTATGTTCCTTAGAGTATAGTTGGGAATCTATTTACTATATTCATTGATGTTTCTTTTTCTTTCCTTTGCCCATTTCCTAATAGACTTTTACCTTTTTCTGATTGATTTGTAAAGTCTTGTTTTATATAAAGAAAATTAGCCCTTTGTCAGTTAGATGTTTTACAAATATCTTTTGCAATCTATTTGTCTCATGGATTTCTTTCTTGCAGAAATTTTTTTTTTTTTTTTTAGTCAAAGTCTCTGTCACCCAGACTGGAGTGCAGTGCACACTCAGGGCCACCACAGCTTTGACCAGCTGAGCTCAGGCAATCCTTCTGCCTCAGCCTTCCAAATAGCTAGAACTACAGGCACACGCCACCATGCCCAGCTAATTTTTTGATTTATTGTAGAGATGAGATCTCGCCAAGTTGCCCAGGCTGGTCTCAAACCTGTTGGCTCAGGCAATCCTCTCACCTCAGCCCCCCAAAGTGCTAGGATTACAGGCTAAAATATTTTTATGTGGTGAAACTTATTGATATTTTCCTTTATGAGGTCTCAGTTTTATGTTATACTTGGAAAGATTTCCCTATTCCTATATTATTAACATAAAATAATTATCTCTTGCTTTTATGTAGTGTTTTTAACAGTCATTTAATTTTTAGGCTGAGACGTTTGACCCAACTGACTCAGTCAGGCAGCCAGTTTGCATTTTGTCCTAAATGACCAGACTCTCCACTGAACAAGCCAGCTTTCCTCCACTGACTTGAGAGGTCATCTGCTTTGTACTTCCTGATTTTGTCCAATCCCCTTTAATGAAAGAAATTAAAAGTTTTCATACAATATTCCTGACTATTGGGCTGTAATCACTGTTTCAAATATCAGTCTACACTCTCCTAACTTTCCTATGCCAACAGAACATTTCACAATTACTGTTGAATTTTGTCCTCCAAAATCCATATGGTAACCCCAACCCCGGCTCCCTAAGAATGTGACCTTATTTGGAAATGGAATCACTGCAGGTGTAATTAGATATGTTAAATGAGGTCACACTGGAGAAGGGTAGTCCAATATGTCCGGTGTCCTTATAAAAAAAGAAATCTAGACACAGACACATGCACAAGGAGAACAGCGCGTAAAGATGAAGACAAAGGTTGGTGGGAGGCAGCAAAAGCCAAAGAATGCCAGCAAACCTTCAGAAGCTCAAGAAGAAGCCTGGACAGACTCTTACCACAAAGTCTCAGAAGGATCCCAACCATGCTGACACCTGGATCTCAAACCTCTGGCCTCCAGACCTGTGAGATCATAAATTGCTGTTGCTTGAGTCGTTCAGTCTGTGGTACTTTGTTATGGCAGCCCCAGGAAACGATGAGAGCAATTGTAGGGAAAGTTTTATTGTTTCTGTTTTAATTCTAGAGACAATAAATTTGTTTGCAGTTAGAGTAAGTGCGAAGTGGAACACCTTTCTGTTGCCCAGGACAGCCTCACACAGAACGTGGTCACTGAGCATCTCAGGCCATCAAGGAAATTCACTCCTGGCCCCCTGCCCACCCACCCTGCGCAGTGGGCGTGGCAAGCAGCCAGCTTGCCCTGCTGCAGAAGCAATCTTCTCTTTCTCTCCCTACTCAAGTCATTGCTCCTTCTCCTGGGACACATCAGGAAAGAACCCCTGGCCGAAGGTCCTGACCACCAGTATACTGTGGGGTCACTCCAAGCTCACCACATCAGAACTCTGTTCATTCATGTCCTTGGAGTTGGCTTTTGTCCAGTCTTCCTTTCTACCACCCTGCCAGGCTTTGATCTTTCCTTTCCTTTTCCTGCAAACAAACAAGCAAGCTGAGCAGGGAAAACATGATTCTGACCCTTAAAGAGACAGTACACCTGAAGGCCTTCCACTGAGAAGTGTTATCTGCAATGTGCAAATAGAAGCTGTAAAGAAGCCAATGAGCTTAAAGGAAGGGGGAGGAGGAAGAGGAGGAGGGTGGAAGGGGAGGCGGAGAGGGTAGAAAAGGAGGGGGAAGGGGAGGGAAAGGAGGGGGAGAGTGGATAAGGCAGGAGGAGGGAGGAGGAGGAAAAAGATGATGGTTTCAGGGAACCCCTGAGGAAGGATTTATTCAAGGCTGCTCTCCTTAAGTCCTGTTTTTAAAAAGCAAGAACCTGGAAAATCCCTCCAGGAAAGGGGGCTTCTCCCTTGCTGCTTTGCACTGGTATCCGTGACCATTTCTGTCACCCGGGAAGCCACATTTGCAACATTGGCACCTTCTTTTTCTGCAAATATGATTTTTCTTTCAGGCTTGCTTTGTGCTTATGTGTGAATTTTTGGTTATGTCTTGTAGCCAATTTCCTCCCTCTGGGAATACATAGCTGAAGAAATTATAATGTAAATCAGGATGGTAATATGATTCAGAGGACACATTTTTCCAGGAATGCTTCCCTCGCTTGACACCAGAGACTGAGGAACCGTGGGTGGAAGCAGGCTGGATTTGCTTTGGAAAACAAAGGCTAGCTTGAATGTTCAGGCTCTAATTTGGCCAGAGAATGGTTCCCAAGTAATTGGTAGGGCCAAGCCTGCTGCACGCTGAAGCAACCCTGACTTTCTTCCCCATCTCTCCAGAGCTACTGGAAATCACTGAGACAGAATTTCCAACAGGCTACAGGGACTGTTGGCCCAGGCCCAAGTAGCAGGACCCAGCATTGGCTCCATGCTGAGGTGCATTCTTCCATAATTCTTGGGTGAACAGAGGACCCCACGGGTCACTGCTTAGGAAACAGTCCACCTCTAGCAGGTTGACTGGTGGCTGCCAAAGAGATATGCCCACATTGCATGTATTAACTCACAAAATCCTAACTGCTCCTCTGTAATGTAAATTCCGTTATTATCACCCTAATTATATGGGTGAGGAAACAAAGGATGGGAGAGCTAATTATCTTGCCTAAGGGCACATAACTTTTGCATTAATTATTTCTTGCTGTGCAACAACTTAATCCAAAGCTTAATGACTGAAAACAACCAACATTTATAGTCTCACAGTTTTTGTAGATCAACAATTTAGGAGCTGCTTAGCTGAGTAGTTCTGGCTCAGGTTCTCTCGTGAGATTGCAGTCATGTTGGCTGGGGCTGCAGGTATCTGTTGGCTTGATTGGGGTTGAAGGGTCTACTTCCAAGATGACACACTGACATGGCTGTTGGCTGGAAGCCTCAGTTCTTTCCACACGAAATAATCTATAGGTGGCTTGAGTGTCCTCACAACGTGGCAGCTAATTCTTCCCAAAGAAAGCAATTCAAGAATGAGAGAAAACCACAATGCCTTTAAACCTAGTCTTTGAAGTTGTACACTATCACTTTCATTTTACTTAATAGAAATGAGTTACTAAGTCCCGCCCATACACAAGGGGAGGCAAATTGAGCTTCACCTAATTAACGGGGGAGCATCAAAGATTTTATGGAAGTATTTTTATCACCACAGCATGTAAGTGGTGAAGCTAGGATTTGACTCCATCGGGCTGGCTTCAAAGGCTTCGTGCTTCACCATGACAGTAGATGTTTCCTGAGTTTACTGGGTGTGATGAGTCACTCAGCCACATGCACCAAACTCTATACCTAGTACAGTTAATACTCTTTTCCATACTTCCTCCCTGACAGCTGCAGGACCAGGGACCACCACCTGGAGGTTTTCTGGGTATTGTGCAACCAACCATGACCCCAGAAAAGAGATTTCCAAGCCCATCAGAGAAGTTTAAGACACTTAGGAACCATTCCCCCCTCTCTGTACAATCTCTGTTCCCAGAGGTATCTATCTAAAACAGCACTGATTATATCAGTCATCAATAGCTCCCATTGTCTACATACAGGATGACGCAAGATCCTTGCATGTTGCTGACGACTTTTCACAATATAGACTTAATGCACCTGCCTGGCATCATCTCCTGTTCCACCTTGATCCAATTAATCACTCACTAACTGTTCCTGCTAAATAAATGCTGATCCCACTGCCCTGCACCTATCTTTCAGGCTCTCCTGATAATCCCCCTCCTCTTTGAGATCTTCTCTGACTGCCCCAAGTTAGCCAGCTCCTTTTCTTTGGCCACATAGCAATTTGAAAATAACACTTAAATTGGATTTAAGGCTTTGCATTGTGAATTTACAGCCTCCACGAAAAAGATATCTCAATAAAATCTTCTATAGTCCTGGGCAGGCACTCCAGAAGTTTGCCTTTGATTATGAATGGATGGATGAAAGGATGAATGGATTGTAGGCTGGCTGTATGAATGAACAAAAGGATAGGTGAGTGGATGAATGGGTTGATGTGTTGGTGGGTCAGGTGGGTGGGTGGATGGATGGGTGGGTGGATGGATGGATGGGTGGATGGATGCATGAATCAATGGATAAATGGATCGATGGATGGATCGATTGATGATGGACCAATTAATCAATCATGCAATGGACAAATCGTTGGGTAGGTGGGCATATGGGTAGATGGGTGAGTGGATGGAGACAGTTCCTAATCTCATGGAGTTTACAACAGTCATCTAAAAATAATTTTAACTGCATATTCTGAAGAAATTTACTGAAGAAAAATGTTATGGAAAATAGCCTAACCAGGATAAACTCATATGAAAGACAAAGCATAAATGTTAAATACTAAGAGCAACAAAAAAGGAGGAGGAAGAAAGGAAGGGAAAGGAGAAGAAATGAAAGAACAAATAAAACCTCTAATCAGTATTTTACAAACCTAAGAATTTGATTCTCTTGAGCATAGTAAGGTTAAGGGGTTGTTTTATTGCCTTTCTCCCAAAAAAGAAGAAATAAATCACTTTGGCCAAGTTGATCTCTGGGTGGGACACAGGGGCTGCACCACCCAATGTGTGGCAGGATCAGGGTGGGTGGGGGCTGTGTACCAAGAACTAAGCTGTTGCCATGGAAAAGCCTTCTCCTGGCTGTGTTTACGGAGTCCTCTTCCTCCCCGCCCCCGGGCTGTCACATTGCAGCAGGCTGGCTAAAGCTTGTCCTGAGCCACAGAAGGCACCAGTCCTGCAGTCTGGGGCAAAAGTCCAAGGCCAGTGGGGTGGTGGGCACCGCCAGCCTCCTGGCATCTGGGGAGAGGAACTGGAACTGATTATTGCTTTCTGCCACTGGACAGTTAGAATCCCAAGAACAACGTCAGCCTGGCCGGGAGCCCTGTTCCTATAGTCAGCTGGGACCAGAATTGCAGTCACTCCTAACAAGGTCTCAGACCCCTGTGGGCACCGGTGGAGATGGGTAAGGGGACATGGGGCTACAGGGACTAGAAATCTCTACCAGTGCCAGCAGAGCCTGCTGCTTTCTCCTGCAATTGCTCAACCTCAGTACTACTGACATTTGGGGCTAGATCATTCTATGAGGCAGGGGGCTGTCCTGGACAGTGTAGGGTGAATGCAGCATCCCAGACCTCTAACTTTAAATGCCAGTAGTACCTTCTCCCTCATTTGTGACAAACAAAAATGTTTCCGGACACAGTTGGTGTCCCCAAGTGGGCCAAGTTACCCCACTAAGAACCACAGCTCTAACTGGACCGACATCCCTTTCTTTCCCCTGATTTTGCTTATGCACTGGCCACCTCCCTGACAGGCCAGCCCTAAGCTGAGGCAGAAGTTAAGGGAGTTTATCTTTGAACACAGTCACTCAAGCTGGCCCCAGCTGCCTGGCACCTCAAACGCACACCCACGGGCCTCGGTGTTCCCCGTGGCCCTTCCACAGGGCACTGGCTCGCTGTCCACATCATTGCTTCATCTGACAGATCTGTCAGGTGCCTGGGAATGGCTGGTAGCAGCATCCAGTGGTGAGCAAAAAGCAGGGCCTCCCTCATGAACTTAGAGTTGCCCTGGGCTACCCAACCATGTGCTCTTGGAGACCACAGGACACATGCTAGACGCATGCCAGGACCACCTTCCACAGGAAGGACCCTTAGGGCTTCCCTCTCAGCCACTGACCCAGAGGTCAACTCACCAGGCCACAGAACTGCCCACCCTTCTTTGCTGCCCTCAGACCCGTCCTCTGCCAGCACCCCTGCAGCTTTGCGGTGCCCATGAATCACTTGAGGCCCATCTTAGAATGCAGGCTCTGATTCAGCAAGTCCGGGGTCTGCATTTGCAGCAAGCTGACGTGGTGCAGGTGCTACTGACCTAGGACCTCACATAAGAGGCAGAGGGGCCAAGCCACGACCAGAGATTCTGAAAAACGTGCCAGCAGGGCTAGCGCACTGCTTCCTTCTGACATGGGATGGCAGGGGCTTGTTTACCCTAAAGATGATTCTAGCAGTAGGATCGTAAGAGACAAGGTGACACAGCTGATGGGCTGTTCATGGGTAAACTTCCAGAGCACAAAGAAGTTGTGGATGAGGCGGCTGGTTGAGTTAAAATTGCTTCCAAGAGATACAAAACTCTCTAGCAACAACCTCCAGCATCAGAATCTGGAAGTCAGCCCGTATATGGCCACATGTCCTCTCCCAGGGCTGGAAAATTCTACTCAGTTTAGGGCAGAGCAGCAGCACTCAGGGACCGGGGTGTCAGCACAACCCTGGAGCCAAAGTCATCAAAGCAGCCCCTCTCAAAGGTGCTAGGATACCCAAGGAGTAGAGGCGCAGTTCAAGGATTCCCATGGTGACAGTCAGTGCTCTTCCCCAGGCTGACACTGTCAGCATGACCAGAAGCCCACCTGGAAAATCATGCACGAGCACGTGCACCATCTAGTGGTGCAGCAACTGTACAATCCAACGACAGAGTCTTAAACTAAATGTAGTCACTGGCTGTAAAAATGTCCCCTAACATTATTCCTTCCTTTCTGAGGTTTAATCTGTGTGGCATTTATATCTATGAGATCTAACCGTTATTTCTTAAACTCTAGATAACAAACAGAAAGACTTTTGGTTTTGCACAGACCAAAGCAGAGTATCTGCTACTGCTAGACACTGGGATTATAACATTTAATAGAACACAGTTTGTGGCTCGAGGGCCCAGTCTAAGGGAGCTATTTAGAAAGATGCACAAAGAATGCCGATTAAGTGAAGCCCGGGGCACCATGGGAACTCCAAGCAGGGCTACCTGAGTTCACCAGGAAGGCTGGGGATGGGACAGGAGCAGGGGCTAAGAGCAGACTTTGCCTCTCCTTAGCCGCCCTAAGTGAGTGAGTTGTTCAGATTTCATTCATTCATCCATCATTAATTACCTACACACTATGCACTGTGCAGTGTTCTGGGTAGTGAGGATACAGCGTGAGCAAACCGGGCTTACGTTCAAGTGAGCAGAGACTAAACAAGAAAGTAAACATGTCAGGGACAAGACATGCACAGAGGAAAAGGAATCAGGGATCTGGAGGGGGCGACATACATGGGGGAAGGGACAGTCAAGAAGGTCTCCCTGCAGAGGTAATACCAGAGCCAACCTGGATGAGAGGAAGTGTGAGTCGTTGTGGGTATCAGTGGGAGAGTGTTCCCAGCAGAGGGAAATGAGAGCAAAGACCCCGTGGTGAAAGCAGCTTTGCGAGGCAGCAAGGAAGCCTGTGTGCCTGAGGAGGGGAGTAGGCAGAGCAAAAGGGAGCAAGTTCACAGACGCCAGACCAGGAGGGTCTTGTGTGACTTTTATTCGGAGGGGGAGCCATGGAGGCTGTCATGACATTATGTACATTTTGAAAGGATCGTTGTGACTGGTGTGTGAGCCATGGATGACCCATGTCCTCATTTGCTTTGGACTGAGGTGTTTCCAGGGTGTGGGTCATTCACTGCCAAATTTGGTAGGTCTCGGGCAAAGTGGGGTGAGTTGGTCATCCTGTGTGTGGACAGCAGCCAGGAGGTGGGGAAAGGTTTGCTGCAACAATCTGGATGAGAGGCGATGCCATGGCCAGGTTGGGTTGAAGGTGAGAGAGATGTCAATGGGCTCCAAAGCCCATACTTGGGAGTAGTCGCTTCTTCCCTGGCCCCACACTCTGGCCTGTTTTCATAGGCTAGAGGAGAGGCAGTCATCACATGGGTGGGATATGCTGTAATCACAAAGGGAAACCACCAGGCTGAAAACCACACCATAAAAGAAGACAAACCCTAAGGGAAGAGCAACCCATCTCCCCACTCTTCAGTCATCTTCTCTCTCAAGGCTCCTCCAGGGGTCTCCAATGTGCTGCTGGGACAAGTCTCAGTGAGAGTTCCTTCCCCTTCTTTCTTCCACTGGTCTACCTGATAAACTCCTATTCTTCCTTCAAAATCCAGCCCATCTTTTGTAAAAGTTTCCCTGCATCACTTCCGCCTAGAGTATTCCTCTGTGGCCCCTCTAACCCTGAACGCGCCCCTCAGTCTGGTAATTGTGTGCATCAGTGCCTGTGTCCTCATTTCTGCCTCCTCCCTGTGTCCCCATGCCCCGCACGGTGTCCAGGCCACAACAAGCATGTGGTAAGTGCATTGGGCCCAACACAGACTCAAGGAAGCCCAGCCACTGGACAAGGAAAAGTGCTGCTCTGAAACACACCCTCATTTCTGAGACTTGCAGACAAGTCCGGTGCCTGAGAAAATGAAAGCCGTGGCCCAAGGAGCCACTCCTGGAAAGAAACAGGGTTGGAAGAGGAGGGGGAGACAGCGGCAACCTGGCCACAGGACACCGCAGGCAATCTCTCCAAGGACTTGAGAGCCTTCCAGTAATTAACAGGACTGTTGATGGAGCAAACAGCCTCTTCCTGGCTCCAGTGAATGGCCTCTAAGCCACGTATCAGCCTCAGGAGGCAGACTTCAGACACAATCCAACCTCACCCCTGCCTCTCCTACCCTTCCCCTTTTCCCACTCCTCTTCCCCCCACCACGTAGCCCTACTTGTCTCCCCTTCCCTTGATGTTTTTTCTCCTCTCTTGTCTTCTTTTTCTCACTTCATATTCAATAATGAACATTATTGTTCATTTTAAATGTTTTGAGAAAAATACTTTATAAAAAGTTAGCTTTTAGCCGGGCTCGGTGGCTCAGCCTGTAATCCCGCGCCTTTGGGAGGCTGAGGTGAGTGGATTGCCTGAGCCCGCGGGTTCGAGACCCGCCTGGGCAGCGAGACCTCATCTCTACAGTAAATCAAAAAATCACCCGGCATGGTAGCGCATGCCTGTAATTCTGGCTACTTGGAAGGCTGAGGCAGAAGGATCGCCGGAGCCCAGCAGGTCGAGACTGTGGTGGCCGGGAGCGGCCACTGCACTCCAGTCTGGGTGACAGAGTGAGACTCCAACTCAAAAAAAAAAAAAAAGTTAGCTTAAAAAAAAAAAAGGTTTTGCCTCACTTTAAAAAAATAAAAAACTACCATCTTCTTATACGTGTATCACATCTTTATTATCTTTTGGATTAGGTAAAAAGTCTAAGGGAAATCACCATAGTTGGTAAGTTTAAACTAAGGATATGCCAGGTACCTTGGAATTTTTTAAAAATTTATGCAAAAAGGAATATCAGAGAGCCTAAATTGGCTTATGAAAAAAGAAAAAAATAATAAGGCTTTTGTGGGTCAAGCAACCAAAAGTCCTCGAGAAAGAAGGTTTCAGAGGCCACCAGTTCCTGATCCCCAAGATGACCACTGGCCCTGACTTCATTTCCCCAGGTCTCCTGCTCCACCTTCCTTCTTGGGCCGCCATCATTTTCAGACTACTTCTCTCACAGTAAAGGCGTCCACCACAATCCCCGACTTCAACTTCTCACAGGAGGAAGAGTCAGGATCTCTTCCAGAAGCTTCCACAGAAAGAGAGACGCTTCCTTCCTAGAAGCTAAAGCAAATATCTCTTTGCATCTCATTGTCCTGAAGTAGGTTGTGTGCCATTTCTGACCCAATCACTGGGTACAAGCAGAGTTCGCCCTTACAAGAATAGGGTCAACCCCACCCCACTTAAACCCCAGATAGAGAAAAAGTCAAGACAGCATTCCCCCCAGAGAGGTTAGGTAAGAAAAAATTTAAAATATACAAATTGAGAAGGAAAAAGTAAAGCTAGCTCTATTCAGAGATGGCATGATTCTATATGGGAAAAGTCTCAAAGAATCCACAAAAATACGACTAGAGCTAATAAACAAATGCAGCAAAGTTGCAGAGTACAAGATTGAAGCAGAGAATCAGTTATGTTTCTATACATAAGTAGATGTGCAAAAACAAACTCAGTTTCTCCTGCTCCACTCACAACAGGGACCATTTCAATGATCCCAGGTGTATGGGGGATTTTTCTCACCAACAACCAATCCTAAAGATGATTCTTCAGTGGATGCCCACTTTCCCTAATTCAGTTCAGTTCTGACTCTATCCACCTGGAGATAGCATCCCATCCCATAGGTGGAGGTCTCAGACCACCCACTACTTCAGATGCCAGGAGCAGGCACAGGTTGTGGCCTGTTCTTCTGACCAACAGGCTATAAATCGAGGGTTCCCACAATCCCCTTCTTGGGTTCTGTTAATTTGCTAGAGCAGCTCACAGAACTCAGGGAAACACTTTGCTTACATTTCCCCACTTATCATAAAAGATGTTACAAAGGCCAGGAGGAAGAGATACATGAGGGGATGATACAGGAGAAAGTAGTAGAAGCCTCCACGCCCTCTCCAGGTGCACCACCCTCCAGGAACCTCCAAGTGTTCCGCTATCCAGAAGCCCCCAGAACTCAGTTCTTTGGATTTTAAATAGAAGCCTCATTACATAGGCACGACTAATGACATCACTGGCCATTGGTGATCAACTCAACCTGCTTCCCCTTTCTCCTCCCTGGAGGTTAGGAGCTGGGAGGTAAGGCTGAAAGTCCCCACCCTCCATTCATGCCATGGTCATTCAGGTGGCCAGCACTCATCCTGAAGCTTATCTGGAGGTCTGCTAGTTGTCAGTTATCTCAGTAGCAAACAAAAGACACTCTTATACTCAAGAGATTCCAAGCATTTTAGAAACTGTATGTCAGGAAATAGGGAGGTAAATTCAAAAAAAGCAGAATGCATTTGTTACAAATTATAGATTTATTCTTACATGTTTAAACTTAAGTCACCTGCAAAGTACTTTCCATTTGATGCAATACACCTATCGAGATGTTTTTTCCACTGCTCAAAATGGTTTTAAACTTGTCAATTTTGATGACTTTTAGTGCCTTTGTCATTTTTTTGTTTCACCTCTCCCAATAGACAAAACGTTTCCCTTTGATGACTTTTTTCAGCTGGGGAAACAAAAAAAAAAAAAAGTCGCTTGAGGCAAGATTGGGTGAATGGGGGAGTGGGGCATGATGGTCAAGCCATTTTTGGTCAAAAACTTCCGGACACTTATCTGGTGTGCACAGGTACATTGTCATAGTGGAAGAACCAGTCACCTGTTTGCCACAAATCCAGATGTTTCTTCTGCAAATCATGATGAAAACGTCTCAGAACTTCCAGATAAAAACTTTGGTTGACTGTTTGATCCAGAGAAATAAATTCCAAGTGTACTACAAGGGGCCCGCTCTGCAAAAGATACTTGTGGGTTTTGGTGGGTCTCCCATTGTATTTCACAGTATCACAACACACTAGCAATGAACAATCCAAAAAGGAACCTAGGAAAACCATTTTATTGATAATAGCATCCAAAAAACAATACACCCAGGAATAAGTTTAACCAAGGAAGGAAAAGATTCATACACTGAAAACCATAAGACATTGCTGGAAGAAATTAAAGGAGATATAAATAAGTGAAATGACATCCTGTGTTCATTGATTGAAAGACTAGATATTGTTAAGATGGCAATACTATCCAAAGTGAAAGACAGATTTCATGTAATCCTCATCAAAATTTCAATTCCCATTTTTGCAAAACTGGGAAGGCCCATCCTTGAGTTCATATGGAATTGCAAGGGGCACTTGCCTCCTTCTTATAAACTCCAAGGGTCCCTGGTCCTACTTTCCTCTTTACCCCTTCTCATACATTCCTCCTCCTCCATTGCTCACCGTCACCCTCCACGCTCCACTCTTCCTGTCAGAAAGAAAGGACCCAGTAAGCCATTGGACACCCCAGGTTCTGGAGGAAAAGAAATAGTACTGCTTCCAAAGTTAGAATTTCTTGAGGCTGGCTGCAATGGCTCATGCCTGCAATTCCAGCACTTTGGGAGGCTACGGTGAGAGAATTGCTTGAGCACAAGGTGTTCAATACCAGCCTAGGCAACATAGCAAGACCTCGTCTCTAAAAAAAATCAAAAAGTTAGTCAGGTGTGGTAGTACACAGAGTTCAAGCTACTCTGAAGACTGAGGTAGAAGGATTGCCTGAACCCAAGAGGTCAAGGCTACCGTGAACCATTATCGTGCCACTGCACTCCAGCCTGGGTGATGGAGTGAGACCCCAATTCAAAAAAAAAAAAAAAGCTAGGATTTCCTGAATACCAAGCTTGACACAAAAGAAGCATCTTCTTGTCCAGTCTTCACAACACGCCCATGATGCTGAGACTCTTGCTATCCTGTTTTCAAAAGAGGAAGCCTACAGAAGATATGGAGGCAAAAGGTGAGATGCAGAGTAGAGAGAGACTCCTGCCTCCCAGCAGAAGGACACTAACAGCAACTCGGATGGCAGAACATCTACTAACACAGCCCCAAACAAGTGTGTTTTGGAGACAGATGCTCTTTTTTGCAGGATCTCAGCTGCAGGCACATATCACAGCAGCACTGAGCTCTCCACTCTCCCCAAGCAGAAGTCCTATGTAGGGGACCCACCTGTGCCTGGCCACAGCTGGTGAGCTGAGCAGAAAGAGAAATGTGAGGTCCAAGCCAGGCTAACTAGGTTTCTCACTTCCACTCCCCACCAAGCTGCAACCTGAGCAGAGAACCTGATCATGTGGCCTTGCAGTGCAATGCCCTGAGGGCCAACTCTGGGACCTTAGAGAAGACTGCCGTGGTTCCTGGTCTTGCTGGGAAGGGAGATCAGCTTCCTTCCAGCCTGTACTGACCACAGCCCAGCTGAGTGCCATCCATGTTTGGTTCTGGTGAGTGAACCAGCCATTTTCACTGCTTGTAGATGAAAGAATCTACTCAATCCAACCTCACATTGGACATCCACGGGTTCCTAAGCTGAGATAGGACAAGGCCGGCACCAGGAGTCCCTGAAGTCCCAGATACCACCTTCCAGAGTTCTTGGGGGCCTCTCTGACATCTTTGAGATTAATGCAGCACAATGTTTAAAAAATAACTCAAGGTGCAAAATGAAGAACTGCAACAGTTGTCTCTGGAGGAAGAGAAGGGGAATTGACCTGGAGCCACACACTGTAGACTCCAGCAGGAAGATGGCAGGGTTACTTCACTGGGGGAGTGTGTGAACGTCTTGTGGCTGCTGTAAGAAATGACCTCAGCCAGACGCCGTGGCTCAAGCCTGTAATCCCAGCACTTTGGGAGGTCGAGGCAAGAGGATTGACTGAGCTCAGGGGTTTCAGACTAGCCTGGACAAGTTGGTGAGACCTTGTCTCTACAATAAATAAATGTTTAAAAATTAGTCAGGTGCAGTGGCATGCGTCTGTAGTTCCAGCTATTGGAAGGCTGAGGTGGGAGGATCTCCTGAGCTCAGCAGGTCGAGACTGTGGTAGCCGTAAGTGTGCCACTGCCCTCCAGCCTGGGTGACAGAGTGAGACTCCAACGCAAAAAAAAAGAAAAGAAATGACCACAAACTGTGGCTTAAGACCACAGAAATGCATTCTCTCACACTTCTAGAGGTCAGAAGCCTAAGGTGGGTTGGCAGGCCTGCGTCCCTTCTGGAGGCTCTGAGGGAGAATGTATCTCCTGGCCTTTCTAGCTTCCAGGGGCTGCCCATATCCCTGGATTCATGGTTGCATCCTCCATCTGTAAAGCTGGCAGTGAAGCATCGCCAAGCCTCTCTCTGTTCTCTGCTTCTGTCACCACATCACCTTCTGTCTCTTTTGACCTTCTTATCTTCTTCTTTTATTGGGAGGCGGGTTGTTTTGTTGAGAAAGGGTCTCACTCTGATACTCAGGCAGAAGTGCAGTGGCACCATCATAGCTTGCTGTAGCCTCCAGCTCCTGGATTCAAGTGATCCTCCTGCCTCAGCCTCCCAAAGTGCTGGGATTACAGGCCTGAGCCACCATGCCCAACCCTTGCCTCCTTCTTATAAGGATCCTGTGACTACATTAGGGCTCACCTGGATAATCCAGATCATCTCCCCATCTGAATTTTCCTTAACTTCATCATACTTTCTTTTTTTTTTTTTTTTTTTTTTAAGTTGGAGTCTCACTCTGTCACCCAGAATGGAGTGCAGTGGCTGCTCCCGACCACCGCAGCCTCGACCTGCTGGGCTCTGGCGATTCTTCCGCCTCAGCCTTCCAAGTAGCTGGAATTACAGGTATGCGCTACCACGCCCGGCTGATTTTTTGATTTATTGTAGAGATGAGGTCTTGCTGCCCAGGCGGGTCTCGAACCCACGGGCTCAGGCAATCCATTCACCTCAGCCTCCCAAAGGCGTGGGATTACAGACTGAGCCACCGAGCCCGGCTTCATCATACTTTCAAGTCTCTTTTGCTGTGCAAGGAAATCGTCACAGGTTCAGGGGTTAGAGCGCGACATCCATGGGGCTTTTATTCAACTGACCACAGGGAGTGACCAGGACCCACACCCAAAGACTACAGACCTTGGATGGGAGTCAGCAGGCCACACGGCCAGGAGTGTGGCCAGCACCCACGTTAGTCCAACAGTCTCCTGACAGATTTTTCTGACATTTCTCTCAGTAACTAAATTGCAAAAAGGATTATTTTCCCTCCTCAGCAGAGTTGAAGTGCCCCAAAGTTCAGATGAGTGAGAAGGTCAAGAGGTTCGTGCAGCTCAGGGAGCTTCCCTCAGCCAGAACCTGTGTGCTGCGCCTGTCCACCTAGGCCAGCAGAGGCTGAGGATACAAGCTCAAATGCAGAGACACAGCACCTTTGGATGACACTGTGGGCCAAAGTGTGTCCCCCAAAATTCATATGTTGAAGTCCTAATCCTCAGAACCTTGAATGTGAATGTATTTGGAGATAGGACCTTTAGAGAGGAAATTAAGTTAAATGAGGTCACTGTGTGGGCCCTGATCCAATCTGACTTATGAGAGGAGGAGATTAGGACACAGACACGCACAGAGGGATGACCCAGTGAGAACACAGAGAGAAGCGGCTGTCTACAAACCAAGGAGAGAAACCTCAGGGGGAGCCACTCCTGCCAACACCTCAGACTTCCAGAAGTGGGAGAGAATCAATGTCTGTTGTTGAAGCTGCCCGGTCTGCAGTAATCTGTTGTGGCAGCCCTTAGGAACTCATATGTGCTTCCATTCATCTAAGGGTTGTTAACACCTCTCTCACTCCCTCATCTGGGGCTCAATGTGGGGCTGAAGGGCTTTTGTAGGTTTTGGAGGCGGCTCTGAGACAGAAAAGCAGAGAGGCCCCCAGCAAACACCTGAGGGGGAGTGCTTTCAGACTGTGCAGAAGTTTCCAGCATGCCTGCAGAGGGCAAGGCTGCAGGCTGCAGGCTCCATCCACAAGCAGCCAGCCACCTCAGCTGCTTGTTCTCAGCTGCAACCTCTGGTCAGACCGTCTGATGAGCTTTCAGCAAATGCCCATCGCAGCAATGACATGGGAAACTTGAGGTGGAGTCAGGCACTGGCACCTGTGAGAAGTTCCTGGGAGCTCTGACATGCCTCCTGGGTAAGGACCATCAATCCAGCGGACTGTGTTTGTTCTCTGTGCACAGAGTCCAGTTTGACTCTGGCTCAACTGCATGAGTTGGAGCTAAGGTAGTGGTTCTTGGTTAAGGGGAAGTTTGCCCCCAGGAGACATGGGGCAACGTTTGGAGGTAGTTCGGGTGTCACAGTGTGGGGAAGGGGTGCTACTACTGACACCTAGTGGACAGAGGCAGGGTTGCTGTTAAATGCCCTGCAGTGTTGATCCAAGAGCCCCGTACTCCCGGCTTCCTGACAAGTCCTGCCAGGTCCTGGGATTCTTTCGAATGACCCAAGGCTGAACTGGACCCTCAAGATAGGATTGTCTCAGGAGCTCCTATGTGATGAGGGGAAGAAGCTGTTAAGCTCTATCCCCCTTTCCCATAACAAAGAATTATCTGACCTAAAATGCCCATGGTGTGGCAGTAGAACTCTGGCCTAGGGATACAAGGGAGCTCTAGGAACTAACACCTACTGGCACTTGTTACATACCCAGCTCTGGTCTGGGCGCTTTGCCTATGTTGTCTCATTTAATTTTTAAGAGGAAAACAATGAAAGGAGTGCTAGTGCTGTATGCTCATTTTACAGATAAGGAAATTGCATCTCAGAGAGGCAGGATAACTTGCCTGAGACGACACAGCCAGCAAGCGGTGTTATTGGATGTCCCTGCACCTTCATAAGCTTATTCTCTTCATCACTTAGGAGCCTCCTAGTCATGTCGTCCTGTCCAGACCAGGAGGGTCAGCTCAGCCTAGGATCAGCCCAAAGATCCCAGGGGGAAGGTGGTAAGGACTTGATCCTACTCAGTAGAAAGCCAGGACTAGAGAAGTCGATTTTACCCACTCCACGATCTATGTCCCTGTAACTCTCCTCTCCCCTCTGAGTTTCTCTTCTGGGTTAGAATCCCCTCACTCCTGGTTCTGTGGTCTGAGGGGAATCACTTCATCTGTTCAAGCCACAGTCTTCCAACCTATAGAACGAAGAGCAATAAAACCTTGCCTTCAGGTTCTCAGGGTGGCTGAGAACAGACGAGTATGAAATGAGGTCACACAAGCAAATAGCCGAGTCCCTGGACACTGTGGCACACCCATGCATGCTCATTTCTGACTCTTTTTCTACCACATCCAATGACAGCGCATGTTATGGACTCAACTCACATTTCACCCAGGAACCTTTGACAGTCCTCTTCTCTGAGTAACTACAGCCCTGGCACCAGCTCACACATTACCCTCAACTGATGTCCAACTCTCTGTTGGTCCACTTTGTTTCTTAGGTATACTTTGAGTTACTAAAAGGCAGCAACTTTGCAGAACAAAACTGTCCGTGATACTTGTTGAAGGATGAATGATGTCATCCAACAGAGACTTGGGTCCACCTACAACTGTTTGTTAGTCTTGTTCCGCCCCTCCATGTCCACTGAGAGAGGCAGGAAGGATTGACACGCCTACACAGAGTTGTTCAAGTCCAGCTTTGTCTCATCCCTCACCCAAGGTTACAATCTTTCCCCTCAAAATGAGGCGGAGTAATTAAAAGTTATCCTCCCACCTGATCTTGCCATTTCCCTTTACAACTCAGAGATACTTCTGATTCTCTTGAGATTTGTCTGAATCCTGCCAGTTGGTAAAGCCTTGCTGTAAAACCACCTCATCCCTGGAGATGACTACCTCATCCCTGGAGAAATGACTCTTTCTATGGGACAGACGTCCCCCACCAGGGGCTGCCTTGTCAGCTAGGCTCTCTTGGGAACAATCTCCCCTCATTAACACTCTGCTTTACAGTTGCATGAGCCTTAATAATAATGACAGCAGCTGTTTATTTAATGTATACTGTGTGCCAGGTGCTCCCCCCAAGAGACTTCCATTCACTAGCTCCTTTAATCCTCACAAGTATCCCTGGAGGTTTGTACCATTGCTGTCCCATTTAGCAGATGACTAAACCAAGGCTTTCTTTTCTTTTCTTTTTCCAATCTCCATAAGATTGTAATTATCTATTCCTTAAATGCTTAGGAAAACCATCTGGCTTTTTCCATCTAGTATTTTCTTTCTATGAAGCCTCAATTGCTGATTTAGGGTTTTTTTAATGGTTATAGGATTATTCAAGTTTTTCTATTTCTAACGGAGTCCATTTTTATAAGCAATATATTTTAGGCATTTGTCTATTGAATCTAACTTTTCAAATTTACTGGTATAAATTCATCATATTTCTTAAAATAAAAAAATAAATTCATAATATTTCTTAATATATTTTTACTGTATCATTAGTTATGCACACTTTTTAATTCATAACACAATTTGTTTAAATTATCTTTTTTCCACTATGTTAGTCTCACCAGGGGTTGGTCAATTTCATTAGCCTCCAAAAAATTGACTTTAATCCTTTTCATTATATTATTGTTTTCTCTTTTGTTACTTTCTTTTTCTTTTTTTTTTGTGAGTTGGAGTCTCACTCTGTAGCCCAGACTGGAGTGCAGTGGCCGCTCCCGGCCACCGCAGCCTCGACCTGCTGGGCTCCAGGGATCCTTCCGCCTCAGCCTTCCAAGTAGCTGGAACTACAGGCGCACGCTACCATGCCCAGCTGATTTTTTGATTTATTGTAGAGATGAGGTCGTGCTGCCCAGGTGGGTCTCTATCCCGCGGGCTCAGGCAATCCGCTCACCTCAGCCTCCCAAAGGCGCGGGATTACAGGCTGAGCCACCGAGACCAACTTTTGTTACTTTCTTTTCTCATTTTTATTGTCTCTTTATCGCTTTTTTTGGGATTAATTCTATTACTTTTATTTTTCATTTCTTAAAATGAGTGCTTCACTCATTAATTTTGTCTTTATTCTTTTTTTAAGGAAAATTTAGGATTCATTTTCTAAGATTCATTTTAGTTGAGGCTTGATATATAGATCTATTATATTGTTCAATTCTAAAAGTTATCTAATTTCTATGGTGTTGGATTATTAACCAATAAGGTATTTAGATGCAACTTTATTTTCTTTTTAAAAGCATAGTATTTTGTTAGTCTTCTTTGCAATTGACTTCTAATTTAATTTAGATTATGATTGGAGATGCAAAGTGAATGATAGTTTCTTTGTGATTCATCAAGACTTGTTTACCGACTTTGTATATGGTCAATTTCATAAATATTCTGTAGATGTTTAAAAAGAATACAAGCCCAGCTATTAGATACAGTATTGGACAACTGTCTGTGATGTTGATCTTGTTAATTGTATTCTTCATAGATACACATATATTCTTACTGGGGTGCTTTTGGGGGTTTTTTTGTCTGTTTAATCTCTCAGTCACTCATAGAAACTTCATTATGACAGTGAATATGTCCATTGCTTCCTGGACTTTTGACAATTTTTTTATTTTGAAACTGTGTTATTTGATATACATAAATTTAGCATTTTATTTCTCCTGATAAATAGACTCTTTCCTGAGTACAATGATGCTTTCATTTCTTACAATACTTTTTTATGCTTTAGTCCACTTTGTCCCATGTTAGTACAGCTACACAACTGTTCTTTCGATTACTATGAGTCTGATATGTCTCTTCTTATTATTTTATCTTCAACCTTTCTGCATCTTTCTGTTTTAGGAGTGTCTCTTATAAACAGCATGTAGCTGGATTTTTTTTTCTTAATTTTGTGGTTCCATATTTATCTTTTTATGAGAGAATTAGTTGAGTGCTCTAAGTCAGTGGTCTTCAACTTTTTTGCTCACATACTCCTTGAAATTTTTGGCAAACTATTAAGCCTCTCACATATTCTTAATTTGATAAGTAGAATTTTTTTCATGAACTTAAATAATTACAAATGATACTTTTCTGGAATATTGTAAATACTGACATTAAATATATAACAACTATGCAATGTATTTAAACAAATCCCAAGGGTACCTAGTGAACTACCAGTGGGAGAAAGGGCCAGCTAGAAGCCCAAACTTCACTTGCATGCAGCCTGCTTATGTAGCAAACCCTCACTTGTACCCCACAACTCTAAAATAAAATAAATAAATCCCAAGAAATATAAATATATAACAATTTATACTTTTCATCATTCATTTTAAAAACACAAGACAAGATTTTCTTTAAATATCTGAAGTTTTACAGTATTCTCTTTTTTGAACTTTTATTTTCATTTCATCTCCCCTATAGAATTTTATCCTAATTTTTTTATGCTTCAAAATATTTTTTCTGTTCACCTTATCAGACTTCTTTGCAACAAGAATATATACATGAATTTAAAATATTTAAAATTTCTTCTGATCATAAGACTGCAAGGATTAAATTGCTTTCTTCTACATAGTTATAATATAACTAATTTTCTACATAGTTATAATATAACTATGTAGAAAACAAATGAAGAAAATATAAATATATTAAATTTTTATAAATAATTACTATGCACAAATAATAAAATTTTATTAGAAATATATCTCTTAAGGACATTGGTGGAGCTTTTGTTTCCATGTGGCTATAGATTAATATGACTTATTGGTAGTCTAAGGCAGGGTTCAGCATTACTTCTATTTAAGTCTTTTATTAGTTTAGATGTATGCATTGATAAACACTATTCCTATAAATACAGCAAAGGGAATAGAATGAATACTGATATCATGTGATTCTTTGAACTCCTTTGGCGTCATTTGTTTTTTTAAAAATTGTTTAATGATTAATCATGAAAAATTATTTTAGATGATCCATATGCTGATAAATAAGTTAATTCTTATTTCCGTTTTGTTGAAAACAAATAACCAATCCAACTTACAAAAAAAATTTGTTACTAGCTGTTACAAGCAATTACATTCTCATTTTCAAGGAATTATACCAAAAGTTAGGGTATAATTCCTTGAAAGAATTATCAAGATATCAAATGACCATTATATCTGTTATTCTTGTAGTTAGAGGTACCTCTCTTAGCCTGATTTTTTCCAAAATTTTCAGATTGACAGAAATATTATTAATTTTGATATATATACCTTTGCAAAAAAGAAGTTGAATGTGGATTTAGTGTTCAATAATATTTTGACAAAAGAGTATGACGTTTGCCCTATATGTAAGAATAAATGCTGAAGAAACTAAACTATCTTACCCCTTATCTTAGCTATCTTACCCCTGCCCTATGTTACTGTCTCTCAAGATGTTATATTGATCTGCCAGATGTAGACATTTTCACCTTCTTGTCCTTAAACTCATGTAAATGACCCAACCAAGGCACCATCTGGGACACCAGTGAAAAACAGGAGGCACCAAGATTAATGGTAGTCCATTAAGGCAAATGTGTGATGACCAGAGTCAATACCAAGCCTACAGTAAGCTTTCTTGTCAACTAGTTTTCTCTGCCACTGGGGTATGAAAGTGAGAGGGGCATGCTTTAAAGCCAGTGGTGATTCCCAGTATACCTTCTCCCAATCCTGAAAATTTCTAAAACAAGAAAACAGATGAAGCGCAGAGACTCCAATGTGTTTGCTACTTGGGTGATTTGAGGCACCACCAACCAGAAGTTTTTGTTTCATCCTTGTTTGAGGCTCTCCTTGCCTTTGAGTCTCTCCTTGTGCCCATAGTAGGGGATGGAAGGGACAAGGTTGTTAAAGGAAAATTGACATTCCATCTGCTGCTATCCCACTCTACAACACGTACGAATTCAGAATCAGATAATTTCACACCCAGTGCTTTCCATTCGGGGTAGAGTGTGGAAGGCAAAGAGAGCCTCAAAGTCAGCCTGGAGCATGTGGTGTCCCGATTACAAGTGTATCCAACTGGGCACTGATATTTCTTAACTCTTGCCCTTTTGTCTGGAGCCTCAGAAAGTTCTTGAACTCTGGGGCATTGATCTTGGTGAAATGTTTCCTTTCTTGGTCAAGAGGAAGGGAGACTGCAAGTTTGTGCCCCGGCAGGTACATCTCAGGATAGCTACCTGGACGGTGAGCTCTGTACATGAGTCCCACCGAAGCCACTGTGTTGAGCCTCTAGGAAGTAGACTCATAACAGCTGCCTGAGGTCATTGGGTGAGCATCTGCCTCAGAGGAGCCTCCCTGCAGTGCTCTGGCCTTCAAATTCCCTTTTTCGGCCTCTGAGGACTTCCCTTTCTTTCCAGCTTTGTCGTGTACTAATGTTTACATTTTTATATTAATAGCATAGCATTCACTTCCAATCCTTCCTCTGCTTTTCCCCCTTTTAATCCATTCTCCTCTGGTTTCCCTTTCTCCATTCTCATCTTCCCCTCAGTCATATCTCAGACCCGTCTGTATACCTCAAGGAGGGCTGACAACGTCTGCAGCACTTGGGGTCACAAGGGATCTACCCATGTAGGAGAGTTGGCCGCAATTCCCTGCCTCCACTCAGAGCAAGGGCTTTGCTGCCAGTGAGGGAATCCTGAGACCCAGGGCTCACTCTCCCAGGGTTCTCTGTCCTCCCTTGGATTATACCTTTTGGTGCACATCTATGACTTATTTGGTGCCCAGTTCACAAACACAATCTCACAGTGATACATCATTCTTGCAGAATAACATGATCCAATCTGTAATGCAGTTTCCAGGAGTGCCTGGGAAAAAACAAACAAACAAAAAACAAGGACTGCCTGCTTGGAGCAATTCCTCCAGGCTTCACCAGGGGCTTTGAGAGTTGTGACATAGGTGAAGTAAGTTCTGAGCAACTTAAGCCCTTACAAAGCAGTGAAGCATTCTGTACTAGGAAACTTTATTAGAAAACATCTTGTTTGAAAAATGAGTTAGGAGTATTCCCATCTTGGTTTCCAGCTCATGTAAACACTGAAAACAAATTAATCATTTGGAAAAAGAGAACAAGAAGTTTATTGTTTTGATGTGTGGAAGCCAACATTTCCAGACAGATACTTCATGTTTTGCGGGCAGAATGGCAAGAGGACCAGCCTGGGCATTGGCGGATGTGGCCAAGCCCTAGGCTCTGCTATCAGCCAGCCAAACAGTTGCCTCTGCTTCTCCATCTGTGATAGGAGGAGCAGGGAATGCCTCTGAAGTCCCTCCCACCTCCAATGAACCCAGAGTCTCCTGCAGAGGATTCTTCTGGCCTCAGCATCCTTTTCCTTTCCCACCGGTCCTGCCTTCAGAGCTTGCATTGCCTAGTGTGCACTTGGCAAAATAAGCACAGGATTTGGGTAAATGTTGTCTTTTTACCCATTCTGCAGACAAGCCAAAAAAGATGAAGGAAAGAAAAGAAAATCTCCCTATCACCACCACCCGTTTCTGCAAAGCTTTGTAAATCCATCAGAAAGTTGCCTGCAAACATCCCTTCTGCCTGCTTGCTACAACATTCTAGCAAATGAAAAGCTCTTCCAAAATGCTCTGCACTGCAGATATCTAAGGACCAATTTTAAATAACTGCAAAGCAGCAGAAACTTGACAGAGAAATTCCCACACATGGATCGGCATTTCCGAGAGACCTCGGTTTTCTCATCCAAACTATATTGCAATGTCATGCCTGTCTTCTGGGACCAAATGCTCCCATCTTCCCATTTAATTCACTGTGCATTCCTTCCATATGCTCACAATGCTTTGAGCTCACTTTTATTTTCCACTTAATACTTCAGTCATGTTGTGGTCACCATGAAATCAGATAATTGGGCCCTCACTATAGGCAACAATGTTCCCTACCCCCACCATGTTAAGAGCAATTATGTTCCATGTGGAATAAAGTAATCTATAAATATTTACAGGAATAGGAATCTCATTTTAAGAGAAAACATCCAAGTTACAGAAATAAATCTTAAGGCTTCAGCCCTGCATGGCACGGCAAGGAGAATCTGGGTGACCAGTAGATCTGAGTTCAAATCCCTGATCAACACTTTACCAACTTGAAAATGATCACAGGAAAGGCACTGTCATAAAATACAGATTTAAGAGAGACCATTTCCCCAGATAATGCAATTCATGGTGCAGGAAGTCTTTTAAACCAGGTGGTGGCCCAGATGGGTCAGTCATGAGAAACGACCACTTCATTTAACTGTCTTTTTTACGACTGGCTCATTTAACTGAATTTTCACCAGGAATGATATGGCAAAATTAGAGGAGTATGATTTTCACCAAGTTCAGAAAGTTAGGGGCACCCCTTTGGTTCATTACAGTCACCTAAGCAGATTCCCCCCACCCATCCCCACTGAGTCCTTGGATCCCTTGAAAAGGAGGGAGAGGAGAAGGAGAAGAAAATCCTAATGTTCCCCATCAAGCTGGGAACAGGAAGCATTGGCTCTTCTGCTACTAATAGGGAGCTGGGACTATTTCTGGGCACAGTGGGACAGATCCCTACCCATCTCAGAGCCATTTATCCCCATGTCAGAGAAATTCCCCAGGGTCCTACTGGCAGGGCCTCATCCAAGCCTGCTTAAGGTTTGGGGGGCCAGAACAAGAGCACAAATGGGGCCGCTGGGTTGCTCTTCTTCCCTCCCACCCCCACCTCCCATCTCATCCAGTGAGGGTGCTTGGGGGCATGTGTGGGTTCAGCCCTCCCAGTGCCCTGAGTCCCATCCCCAGCCCCTGCAGCCCTAAACCACCTCTCCCCCAAGGATTGCCCACACAGTCAGCTCCATAGCTCTAACCTGCACAGGCCTTGGATCAAGGCCATTTGAGGGGCAAGGAGGGCGGTGTTCCCAGGTCCCAGATACCTAGGGATTGACTGGGACGGTGCATAGGTTCTGGATGGACTGGTCCCTTTGGCTTCTCATACTCCTTACCCATGGAGGAATTTTGCCATATCATTCCTGGTGAAAATTCAGTTAAATGAGCCAGTCATAAAAAGACAGTTAAATGAAGTGGTACTGGGCCAGGGCACCCCATTCCCACACCCCCCACCACCACCACCCCAAGAAGCAGCATCTCTGCATCTGCTGGGAACTTCAAAACAGAACGGAGCCATCACCAATGCTCCCAGGAACCTCTCTTGGGGCAGGAAGATGCACAAGCACCACTGACAGCCCTCAGGGAAGGGACACCAACTTCATGGGCTGAAGGAGGAAGAAGCATCTCCCTCACTCCAGTCTCTTCCAGCGGTGAGAAGAAAGTGTGAAGAAAAGCCACCTCACCTCCCAGAGAGGAAAGACTGGGAAGACGCAGGACCACACAGTGTGTGAGCATCTCTTCAAGTTTTGAGGACAGTACATGGACCAAAATCAGGCTAAGTGTCTGATCTCCAGGCCACCATCCAGTTCAGATGGGCCAGGGTGAGGGCAGAGATGAGAACCCTCCTTGGCTTCGATGTCAGTTCCCAACTGCCTGGAGTTCCTGCAGCATCAACTGCTATAGGGCTGCAGAGCCCTGGGGAAGGCAGGGGAGGAGCCAGGCAGGAAATTTGCTGTGTGGTCCATCTCAGAGGTTAGATTTTCAGGAGCCACATGTCAGCCTGGATGGAGGATCACCAAGTCAATGCTCATTGCCTACAACACAAACCAACCACTTTGAGTCAGCCTGTGTCTGCAACTACACCTTTGGAAAAACCCAGCAGGAAGAGGAGAGCTGTTAGGGACATGAAGGCAGACCTCTTAGTGTTCATGTGGGATCTGAAACTAGAGGGAACAAACCAGGTATATGTCTTCTGGGTGTGTAGTTCTTCAAGATCCCATGACCCTGAACACAGCACAGAAGAACCCCTGACAATTGGATGAAGGGGCAAGGGCCCAGGAGTAAGCATATCCTATAGTACTCAGGCAGGGAGAAGGAGTGTGGGCAATGGATGGCAGCCTACAGAGCAAGGGGGCGTCATATGGGAGGTTACAGCCACATCACACTGAGTTCAGGCACCATTCCCATTACCAATGAAGTAATGAGTACATGTCATGCCTACGCCATCCTGCCAGCAGTGCTGTAATGATGTAAAGCCCCTAAGTCCATGAGGGTTCAGGGAGGCCCCCCATGTGACATGGCCATGTGACATGACACGCTTTCTTATGCCATTCTCCTGGGGCTGTGTGTATGTGAGAGACAGAGAGGAGAGAGAGAGGAAGAGCCACCCCTGAGTCTGTGGAATTTTGTCAGCCAACTCCAGAAACAGGAGTACAAAACCTAGCCTCCTTCTTGGCTCTGTTTTGTTTCTATTCTGCCTCAAGTCTAGGCTCTCATAACCTTTGGCAGAAAATGCCACCCCGTGAGTAGGAGTCATGGCTGACACAGAACTCCTTGGTCACCACTAAGAATCTAGAGGGAGAGAAGCCACTTGGTCACCACTAAGAAGCCAGAGGAAGAGAGAGCTGCATCCCCAAACACCTCCAGGGGCTGCATGGAGAGATAAGGAGGTGGATGCTGGGGAGGCATTGGATTATCAGAGGTCAAGTATCAATTGAACAATAATTGAAGATCACTTTATATTTAAATAAGACATTCACTTTGCAAATTTTTACTTTATTCCTCTTGTCCATCATACCCATCTATGTCCACCTTCTCAAACACGTGTGCACACACACACACACACACACAGAGTCTTTATAAAAATCCCCATAAAACTTAGTATCACCTCTTCCTTGGAAGAAAACAGTCTGTTGACATTCTCGTAAAGAATAGTCAGTGAGTTCGTTCAGCTTCTTTATAAATCATTGCTGATTTGAGTTGCACGTTGCTTTATTAATTCAGAAGTAAAAAAGTATGGAGGGTGTTGGTGTAGGAGCTCATAGGTTCACATCCTGGCCCTGAGTGCTTGACCCAAGAGCCCAAGAGCTCAAACGATGTCACCAGTATTTTCTCTTCTATGTCTCAGCTCCACATCCTCAGTATTGCCTCTGTGTTTGTCAGCCTCTCTCTCATCTGAGGTTCAAGTTCGGTGGGGGAGGGCTGAAGTCTTGAGTTCCCATGAGTTCTGAGAATCACTGGTATTGACTTGGGTTCCATGCCTACCCATGTGGCCTTAAGTATATATGTGTTGATTGGCTGAGACCTGGTCATGTGCTCCTCACCCAGAGCTACAGGGAGAGGGCTGTGTATAGAGATATGGAAGCGGATGCTGGGAAGGCAAGCCACAAATGCCCATGACATCCAGGCTCTTCCATGAATTCGCTCTGTCCCTTGAACAAGTCATTTAGTCTCATAAGTCTGCTCATCAGTCAAATGGGAGTAGCAGGAACTACCTAGCCTGCTGCTTCACTGAGTAGTTGAGAAGATGGAAGAAAACAAACTAAAATGGGAGAGAGTTGTGAACAGGCTCTGACTGTTACCTTGAGAAGTCTCTTGACCTGCCTAAGTACACACTGAGTCAGGCTCTGACTCCCAACTTGTATTCTTTCTCCTATACCTGCTATATTTGTGGACTGTGAGACAGTGGAATCTATTATCCTCAGTGAAGGAAACAATATGGGAGGAGCTAAGAGATGCCAAAACATGCCAACTGTCAATACAGCAGATAAATGTTAAATTAAGAAGGCAAAAGACAAGAGATAGCAGAAGGTCTAACAGTAGCCTCCATTGTTGAGTGTACAGGGAGAGGAGGAGATTGACTTGTGTCCATTTTCCATGTTCCCAGCACCATTCAACTCTGAGGTCATAGAATATGTTTGCTTTCTTGTTTCATTAATGAATGAATGAATGAAAAAATAAAAGCATGGATGAATTAACAAACAAACCAGGCACTATGCCTGATGCTACTTGTCCATGACCTTTAATGCTCACAAAAATATCCCAGCTAGGCATGGTAGCTTATGCCTGAACTCCTGAACTCCCAGCTCTTTGGGATGCCGAGATGGGAGGGTTCCTTGCGCCCAGGAGTTCAAAAGACCAGCCTGAGCAACATAGCAAGAACTTTTCTCTACAAAAATAGAAAAATTAGCCAGGTGTGGTGCTGCATGCCTGTAGTCCCAGTTACTTAGGAGTCTGGGAGGAAAGGATTGCCTGAGCCCAGGTATTCAAGGCTGCAATGAGCCATGATAGTGCCACTGCACTCCAGCCTGGGTAATGAGCAAGACAAAAAAAAGGCTGTGCTCAGTGGCTCAGCCTGTAATCCTTGCACTTTGGGAGGCCGAGGTGAGTGAATTTTCTGAGTCTGTGGGTTCAAGATCAGCCAGGGCAACTTGGCAAGACCTCATCTCTACAATAAATCAAAAATTAGCCAGGAGTGATAGTGCGCGCCTGTAGTTCCAGCTACTTACTTGGAAGGCCGAGGATTACCAGAGCCCAGCTACTGCACTCTAGCCTGGGCAACAGAGTGAGACTCCAACTCAAATAAAAAAAGATATCCCACAAGATGGAGTTTTTTTCTTGGATTCTGAGAGGTGGTAGGTGTTGTCCGGGGGCACCCTTGCAGAATTCCTACCTAGGAGTCTCTCCAGACTGGTTCCAGAGCTTTCTGGGGTCTCCCACTGCTTCTTGAGCCACCATAGAATATTGGTGTCTCTGCTGGGGTGGAATTACTTCACACTTTGAGTACAGTAAGTCCCCTACACACGCATAGGTTTTGTTCCAAGAGCACGTTCTTAAGCCCAATTTGTTTGTAAGTCCAACAAATTAGCCTAGGTATCCAACACAATCAACCATATAGTACTGTCCTGTAATAGGTTTATAATAGTTTTCACACAAATAATATGTAAAAAACAAGCATGAAAAAGAAAACAATTTTAATCTTATAGTACAGTACCTTGAAAAGTACAGTAGTACAATACAGTGCAACAGTTGGCATATAGGGACTGTTATCACGTTCACATCTTTGAAAGTTCACATCTTGAAGGTTTGTATGTAGGGAACTTACTGTACTATCTTTTATACTTCACTCAATTTTTCTAGAAGTTGTTATAACTAAGAATGTTTCTCTAACTTTCTGTGGAGAGTGATTTGGTGGCTAAAAGGTTCAATATGCTTACATAGTGAAGTGTGAGAAGAAGGAAAAATATAACATCTGAGAATAAGAAAGGCAAGATAATTAAATGACGGGTTGCTCAGAATGCCGAACTAGAATAACACCAGGGTTGGAGCTGAAGGTGGAGAGAGACTATTGAAGGAGAAAATATACAGATATTGACTAAAATACCATACATTGTGGAGTGGATAATGTCAGTTGATAAAAGCAATTTCCCAAAAGCATTCAAATTCATTTGCATCCAGGCATGGTGGCTCACACCTGTAATCTCAGCACTTTGGGAAGTGAGATGGGAGGATCGCTTGAGGCCAAGAGCACAAGACCAGTCTGGGCAACACAGCAAGACCTTGTCCCTACAAAATAAAAAGTTAAAAACTTAGCCAGGCCTGGTGGTGTGTGCCTGGAGTTCGGCTACTCGAGAAGCTGAAGTGAGAGGATCACTTGAGCCTGAGTTCAAACCTGCAATAAGCTATGATTGTGCCATTACACTCCAGCCTGGATGACAGAGCAACACTCTGTCTCTAAGGGAAAAAAAAAACATGTGCTTCCATTTTTAGGTGTACTTAGAAAGCTTGTCTCCGTCATCAGTCATTTATTCTACGTTCCTTCCCCTTCAGACTTTCAATCCCTGTCTTCCTTTGTCATAACATCCCGGAAAAAGAATGCATGTTCCCATAGCCCAGTCTGCTGGTGCCAACTAGCCAGTTCCCCCTGCCCACCCTCACACTGTGCCCCTGGCATTAATGGTGACTAGTTCACATATGCAGCTTCGATAATAATCTCTAGTCTACAGGCTTGTAGCCTTACCTCCAACCTTACATCTACTGACTTTACTCCAAATTCATCATTCTTTCCTTTCTACGCTTCTTTTTTTATTCAGCTTTTGTCCACCAATTAAATAAAATCCTTGACAGTACCTTAAATTCCCTTTTCATGTTTTTGTTTGTTTTGTTTTTGTTGTTGCTGCACCACCAGGAAAAATGTAGCCATGGAAGAGGGCAACCATTGACCTCAGGTTTGCACTTGAACAGCTGATCTCTGCTGGATAATCCCGCACTCACATGGGCAAATGAGCATCATTAGAAATTCATGGAACCCAACCTCACAGGAGCCTTCAACACCACCCAGGAATACTACTATATTTTTTTGGCCAACTGGCTCTCCCAGGCTCCACAAAGAGTACTGCAAGCAATCTCCACTCATTCCCTCTCAGCAAATGACCTTACTCCTACTTCACACAGAAAATTGAAAACATCACGTGGGAACCCCCTAACTTCCCAAATAAGCTTACAAACCTTCCTATATCTGAGTCCATCTTGTTTTTCCTCCCGTTGCAAAAGAGAAGGTGCACCTCCTCCCACTGAAGTCAATTCCAGCTCCTGTGCTTGAAATCCTATCCCCTCTTACCTTATCTGTATACAAGGGTGGCCAGCCATTCCAGTTTGTCCGAGGTTATCCCAGTTTTAGAACAAAAAGTCCTGTGTTCCAGGAGACCTCTTAGTTCTGGGCATTCCAGAATAGCCAGTCTACCGTAAGACACTGTAAGTAATCCCCTCTTCCAAATATTCAGCCTCTCTCTTGTCAGTGAATTATTTGCATTGGTATGTAATTGTGTTCAAGTTTCTGCCATTAAAACAAAACAAAGCAAAATGAATATCTCCCTTGGCTTCCACAGTTCCCCACCATCCATGACTTTCTTTCTCTCTCCTCCCCTCTGCAAGCAAATTCTCTAAAAACATTGTCTATGTTTCCATTCTTCTCCTTCTCTTTACCGTTTACTCCTCAGTGCATTTCCACTGGTTTCTGACTCCACTGTTCCACTGTAACATCTCCTACCTATGCAGCTCACCAATAACCTCTAGTCTTTATATTCAGTACACTAGTTCTAGTCTTCATTTTATGTCCTCCCAGCAGTTTTGGAGGTTGACCACTCTTTCCTTTTATAACCATTCTCCTTCCTGGGCTCCATGACATGAATCTTCCTAGTTTTTCTTCTACCTCTATCTACTTCTCAGGTTCTTGTTCAAGCTTAAGCTCATGTAACCAGTCATGAGATATCAAAGATTCTCAAGGTTAGTCTAGGCCCTTTTCTCCCTCACTCTATTCTATCTGCAATTCTCACTCCCTCTCACAACATCAGTTACAACACACCAATTTCTCTCAAATTTCCTGCTAATCCAGACCAGTCCTCGACGTTCGAGTGGTTTATCCAACAGCCCATTGAAAGACACCTCTTAAAGCTTGGATGTCAAGGCACTCAACATGCCCAAACTGAATTCACAAACAGCCCCCTAAATCCAGTCCTCTCCCGGGAGTCCATATGTTGGTGTACAAGTATCACTTTCCACCCAGCTGCTCAATCCAGAAACCTCGGAGACAGCAGGGAACCTGCATCCTCCCCACCCTCATTTCTAATCCAGCGTCAGGCTCAATCCTTTTTTCCTTCTAGCTCTGTCTTGAGCCCTCCCACTCTCTCCTCCCCATCACCTCTTTGATCCACTACCTATCATCCCTTTCCCAGACCATTGGGAGGGCCCCTCATTTCTCTCTTCAGCCACTCTTGCTCTTCCCTAGTTCACTCTTGATGCTGCAGCACAAAAACTCTTTTCAAAGCAGACAGAATCCTGACTGTCTCCTCCTCAAAACTCTTCAGTGGCTTCTGACTGCTTTTAGATGAAAGGCTTAGTTATTGACATGACCCACAAGCCTCCATGTGGGCTCCTACCCACCCCTTTAGCTTCATCTCACAACATGACTAGCCCCATCTCCTCCCACCACAGGTTCTTTGTCCCCTTGATTCTAGCAATTCGGAAGTCTAAAATGGATGTCACTGGGCTAAAACGAAGTTATTATCAGGGATGATTCCTCTTTGGAGGCTTTAGATTAGAATCTTTTCTCTTTTTTCTTTTATTCTTTTTCTAACTTCTAGTAGTGCTCTTCCCTCCCCATCACTTTACCTGTTCAACACTCAGGTGTTCATCAGGGTGACATCAGAAGGACTCACCAAGAGCTACCAGCTCTCTGTCCTTATATGTCCCTGTATCCCTCTATACCTTTCTTTTGTAGAACCCATTACAAATTTTATACAAAATTTAATCATTGTTTATCTCCACCTCCCCAACAACCGCAATTTCAAGGGGAAAGAATCTGCTTCTAGTTTTATTCATTATGTCCCATAATTAACACAGTGCCTGGCTCGTACAGTAGATGTGAACTTATGGGTGACAATAGAATTGAACTTCTAGGTTGTTGCCAAGTATCATCATCAGGATGTTAACATCAAGTATATATCAAGCTTATGATATGCAAAAGATGCACACCTATTGATGTGATCTGATTCGGAGATGAGGGTAGATATACTAAAACATACACAACAAATATACTGACTAAACACCAGGAACTTATGCCAGCCTAGTTGGGAAAGTGAGACTTACACCAAAATTCTTTTGATAACAGCAATAAATGAAACCCAAAAAAATAGTCAAGGGAAAAGCAATAGGCAGTCAGTCTATGAGAAGAACCTAGTAAGTGGTTCAGACAACAGACAAATTAGGACTCCTGAAAGAAGGCTGGCTAGGAAGCTCACAGGGACCTCTTAAAACTGTTGGATAAAATTTCTTTTTAATTTTTATTTTAAAATTGTGGGGTACAATTCAGGGTTAGGTATACAAATATTCATAGTGCAGCTACCCTTGTTGATGAGGTGTGCTCCCACTTCCCCAGGCAGTTTCCCATGACTGCCGATCCCACCTCCCTGTCCCTCCCCCCACGCCCCTGTTGTTTCCCACTACTGTCAATCCTTTTTTTATAGTATTACAATAATTGTCCAAGGTCCACGTATGAGTGAGAACATGTGATACTCAGTTCTTTGTTTCTATGAAAGATCACTCAGTATTATAGACTGTAAGTTCATGATTTTGTTCTTCTTTATGTCTGCATAATATTCCATTGTGTATATGTGCCACATTTTTTTTTATTGGATAGAATTTTTACAGAGAGAAAGGAAGGGTGTCTAGGCAGGAGGAATGGCCAACACAAGAGGGTAGAGTCTGCCACCATCTAGTTATCATCTTTGAGAGCCTATCGTGAACCAGGTAAAATGCAATACACACCTTGTGCTATATAGCTCATCTCACAGCAACCTGGGAGATACTATTATTCCTCCTTTACAGGTGAGGAGACTGAAGCTCAGAGAAATAAAGTAATTTGTCACAACTCATGCAGCGAGTGAGAGGCAGGACTAAACCTCAGCCCAAGGATAGCTTACCACCAAAGTCCAAGCTCACAACAACAACTCTACCCTGCTCAGACACACCTTGCTAGAGCAAGAACTCAAGGAAGTAGGCAGAGGAAACTGGTGCCAGAGTCCACATGGGCCTAACATGTGGCCAGGTTTATCGAAGGACCAGGCACGTTCAAAGTCACATCGTTGTTCACTGCTTTTCTAGAAATGACACACACCAGACATCCCATGCCTTGGACCTCAGCAGTATTTTCATGAATCATCCAGCAGTTTGAGGTTATTCGATTCTTACAAGCATCCAGAGCCTAAACTAGTATCCAGGGACATAGACACAGGATCAGCAGAAACCAGGCAAGTCACTGGGCTTTTTCCCTGACCCAGCAAGCATTCCTCTGTTTCTTCGGGTTAAACTAACACTGTCACTTCTGCAAAATCTAAACTTCTTATAAGTAAGATCACTAGATCAGTGAGCTACAGAGAACTCCCAAGTCAGATTGCTAATAAAAATCTTTCCATTGCATTTGAAAGACTTCAAGCTAAAATGTGAATTCCACCTTTATAATGGAAGAATGCATGCCACCATTCTGAATCAATTACATATTAAACTGAAAAACAGTGAAGATTTTTCTCTGAACATCCAGCCAAAGAAAGATAATATAAAATGGTCAAGTGAAAAGCAATGCAACTGACCGTCTCTTCTGCCTCGTTATTAAAAAGCAGAGCCAGAAGCGAGCAGATGAGGGCAGAAAGGAGAACCTTGTCCAATACAAATGTTTCAAATCCTGGAGAGTTTCCATAGACTACAATTGTCCCCCAAGGAGTTTAGTGTAAGACTTTGCAAAAGGGAACATACCTAATAAGATCATGGCAAGGATTTGATGCACCCTGCATGCAGAGGGCCCCCCAGAGCTAAAGAGGATAGAGCCCACCTGTACACCATTTTTGAGACAGGCTTAGCATAAGTCTATCTCTTACGAACCCTTCTCCCACATCCTCTGCCTGAATCCTACCAACCCCAGAGCAGGCCAGCGCCAAACTTACCCTATCTCAGCAGACCCTTCTTTGATTATCTGTTTCATACTGTTCTTTCATCCTCCCATTCATCCTTCTTTTAATTTTTTGAGCACCTGCTATTTGCAAGGCATTGGGTAGATACTTAGGAGGGGAGGGGCCTAAAGCTTCCTGATAAATAGGAAAAGAAGAAAATAAGACAGATAAGTAAAAAACTGTGGCATAAACAAGAAATGAGGAAGGGTCGTGATGGGTCTGAATTTCAAAATTCTTTAAGTAGGTTTTTCCATAACTTTCTTTCTTGACAAGTAGTGTTTCCCTTTTGCTACCTACAGGCATACTGTGCGAAGGAGGTTCAAAGCTTCCTGCGTATTATCCACTGTCTCCTCCTCCTTTCTGCTTCTTTTACACAGAGGTCAGGACCCCTCTACAAGCTGGCTCCTTTAGTGCAATGAAGAATGGCATGGCCTGTGGTGATGGGACAGGACTGAGCCTCATCCTGCTTTCCCGGGCAGAGGACGAGGAAGGCTGGTGCCCCATACAGAATTCCCATGTAGAAGAGGTCTGGCAAATGGCTCTGACTTGAGTAACTCAAGGAACGAAACAATGAGCTTGAAGTGAGAGCCAAGCCATCAGAAACTCCTACCCAGACAGGGGTCCCACAGCCCCTGCACCACACTCTGTCTAGGACACATGAGCTCTGGCTCAGCCCGCTAAGCTTGAGGCCTCTGCCTCAACTGGTATTAATCATTACAGATGTTCTTCCTCTTCGCATTATCCCTGCCCCCTACCTAGGCTTAACACTTCCAGCTAACATCCTTCTGGGCAAACAGCATTTTTCAAAGTTGGCCTTCTGCTACACATTTTCTGATTAAAGCAAATCATGTCAGAATTTCCTACTTTCACACACATTGACTCACGCTAATTATCAGTATTTTCACAGCAAGGGTGTCCTTATGAAGTGCTGTAAGCTGTATAGTGGAATATGATGGCTCGATTCCCCAAACCCTTCTCCACCACGAGGGCCACAGGGGAGACCCACACAGAGCCACGAAGGACGTAGGAGGAAAATGGGGACTGTTTGACTCATGAAGTTCTTCTTTCCTGAGCTCTCCGCAGGGAGCATGTCCCTAATGCTTATAAATGCTCACTGAATTGAATTCGTACCACATTGTCACCTATCTACAGGAGCTAAATGAAGACGTTCAGATTTTCTCAGTTTTGTGCTCGGTATCAAAAAAGAATATTGATCATAAATATGGCTGGTTCATTTCAGAAACAGAGCCTTCAGAAACGTGAGCCAGAAGGGAAAGGGGGTCTAGTTGCTTCTCTTCTTCAAGTGATTCTGTCCAAAGTGCCACAGACAGCCTCTGGCACAGGGCTGCTCCCACCCACAGTCGCCCACTAAAAATCCACTTCTTTTGGGTTTCATCATGGGATTACTGTGGAGGGCTTTTTCGACTTACAAAAAACAAAAAAATCCTTCACTACTTCTTCATCAATTTCAAACTTTATATTCATTAATAACTGTTTGTGAGACAGGATTTTGCTCTGTTGCCTAGGTTGGAGTGCAGTGGCATAATTGTAGCGCACTGCAGCCTTGAACCTCTGGGCTCAAGTAATTCTTCTGCCTCAGCTTCCAAGTAGCTAGGACCATAGACATGTGCCACCATGCTTGGCTAATTTTTTTAATTTCTTGTAGAGACAGGATCTTGCTATGTTGCCCAGGCTACATTAATAATTTATTTTATTATTAAGAACAACATTGAACAATGAGTGGCAATTAGACGTGGGTACCAGAGGAAAAAGGCATTACAATGTGTTGGAAACCATGCATATTACTTGTGACTGCCTTGAGACTGCCGAGGCCCAACCTGGGTTAGCCAGGAGTGGGCTGGGCTGCTGCTATCAAGGGTGGTTTTCAAAACAGTCCTGAGGGGTACAAGAGGAGACATCAGACTGAAGCAAAGCTTGTAGGGGTGGCTTTTCTGGGCACTCAGAGTTCAAGGCAAGGGAAGAGTCTATAGGGAAGGTGGCTGTGCCTCTGAGGGCAGAGGCTGTAGTTACTCAGAGCCTTGGCCATCGACGGGATGATGTCTTGCAAGTAGCAAGTTTCCATCATTCAGCCTCCACAAGTGACACCTGGGATCACTTGCTGAGCTCTCGGATGCTCCTCAGAAGGGTGATGGGGAAGCCATTGGCCTCCAAGGTGGGACCTTTCCTCTGGAAGATGCTAATAGCACACATTTTGGGCACCAACATTTTATTTTTTATTTTTTGAATCGAGGTTTCACTCTGCTGCTCAGGCTGGAGTACATTGGCGTGCTCACGGCAGGCTCACGGCTACTGCAGCCTTCACCTGCTGGGCTCAGGCGATCATTCCACCTCAGCCTTCCAAGTAGCCAGAACTAAAGGTGTGCGCCACCACACCAGACTATTTTTTTTAATTTAATAAATAAATTCTGGGTTTTTGGCAGGTCTCCCTCGTATGACTTATCTTCCTTTAACTAGGAGCATCTGAAAGGATTTCATTCCTCCCTTCAATCTGATCCACACGCACAATCTATTCACTGCCTTGGAAGTGCTACTGTTAAACTAAGCTAACTGAAAATATGCCGTGACCCAGAATCCTGGTACCTGCTGTTCCTGCTTTCTCAGGAACTCTGCTGCATCTCCCAGCCCACTGGCTGCTGGGGCTGGAACATGCCAGCCTCCCTCTCAGGAGGAACAGTGAGTTGAGATGACAGAGATTAGCCCAGAGAGGAACACAGTGTTGTTATTCGCTTCCTCTTTATCTTTAAAAGTCAGAGCCAAATAAATGATTAGCTGCAAGAGTCTCATATTACCCCCCATAATAACAAGGCTAGAGGTGTGAATATCAATGGATGGGATATTCTTGTTATTACTGGAATTTAACTGTCGTTGGGATCGAAACTGCACACCTGGTGGTGATTTGTAAGCTGATGGCTGAATTGTGGTGGGGATTCATTTTCCCATACCAAGTTTTCATTTTTTCCTGGAAATGTTCAATTCTCATTAACTATATCAAAAACTCATATTTGAAACATTAAACTCTATTGGGTTGCATTTTTCACCATAAATGATTGGAATGAGAAATGTGGAAATTCGTTGATATGTACTTTAAATCAATACTTTATGCTAAAGGAAGCATTCGTTTCTAACAGTATTATGCACACGTTTGCGAGGACGTACTGATTCAGAAGTCTTGTCTCACACTCTATTAACCAAATCAAATTTTCCACAAGTCAGGAAAGATTCAAGTGTGAAGAAAGGGTGCCAAGTTCCTTGGTAGAGTCCTAAGTGGATTTTACCCCAATTTCATTACCTATTCACTGTTAGTTGAAGAATGCAGCACTTCCAGCAAGTTACAAGAAAGGCTGTCGACTATTGCCAGACTTCTGGACATCGTGAGACATTTCTAATAGTAGAGAAGGATCAGATTTGTGAAGATGCTCTAGAAAAAGCTGCTCAGTGACTCTGCATAATGCTTTCCAGTCTAAAGGCTGACACCCAACAAGCAGTGCTTCGTGGAGTGTAATGGGTGCCCACCTGTGCCAGGATCACTGCTGTCCCAGGGCAATCTAGACTGAATGCCTTGGAATCTCTAGTACAAAGACTTACTCACTGAATGTGGTTCAGTCAGTTCACTGCCAACAAGATCCAGAGACCTTTATAAACATGTAGGATGCAAACTACATTTTTCCAAAATTTGCCCGATATTTCCATTTAAGATCACATTTATTACAAGCTGCATAAGAAAATGCCGTCGTTTTTATAAATACATCTTATATTACTCTCCTGGCACTGGATTTGTGAGTTAGTCTGTGTTTTGTTTTGTTTTTTAATTAGTTGCTTTTTGATTCAAAATCCCTCACAGTCTGTTTTTAATTTTTTAAAGAAAAACACCCATTTTCTTGCAAGCCATGGCTCTCTTACTCGCCTCCTCTTCCCTTTCCCATCAGTCCTCTTCCCAGTATGGGAAGGGTACCCTTGAGTCTTTCTGAAGAAAACTATTCTGAGGTAAAGAGAAAGGGCAGGAAGTTTGGCGACTGTTTTGCCAGTAGGCTGTTAACTTTAAGAAGAATTTAAAACATGCTCGAGGCATTTCCTCTTGACAGGCTCTTAACAAGGCAAGTACAAACTGATCCTCAGAGAACAGGGACTTTTTATCACTCTGCAAATTGATCAAAAGAGGCTCCTGAGGTGCAAGATTAATACAAAACGTAAACAATTATGAAAAGGCAATAAAAATGAACTCTGTTGAGACCAGGCCTAAGTTGTGCTTAATTTTCAGTTAAAGTTCCTGAGTTTCTCCATACATCTGAAATACCAGACAGATTCGTAGACCTAAAAAAAAAATGTCAGAGGGAGAGGTTTACAGATTCTGTTCCCTACCAACAAGTATTAACCTGCTTACTAAATCAGCATTGGACTTGCATCTTTGATAAGGCAGAGACAATTCTCAGCTTGGGGAACTAAAAGTTGTTTTAATAGGTGTTGACAGCTTTATATTCTTTGGCAAACCAAATGCAAAACAGTGAAAGTTCTTTCTCTCCAGTGACCTGCTGCCTTCAAGAGACCCTTCTATTCACTTTCACCTTTCCAGACAATTGCTCAGATGCAAATTTGTGGGCAAATGGTAGTCTAGAGGCCTAGGTCCCAGGGGAACCTATAGTGTCTACAAGATGCCAAATTTGACTTTTCTTTAAGTATGCAGATCTAAAAAGTATCACCTTAGTCCAGAGACTGTTTGCAAACGACAGATGGAGACTCCAAGACACACACTGGTTCTGCTCCCTTGCAGCCCCTGGCCCCTCTACCTGTCCATTCTCCCGGACCTAGCTGAAGACATTCTTCTTGCCCCCTCCCCACCCCCCCAGCAGAGGCAGATGCAGAGCCAATCCAGTGGGCTTGTACACAGCAGGAGCTCCAAAACTATTTCCCTGATTCTTTTTTTTTCTCTTTTAATTTTTATTTTAAAATTGTGGGGTACAATTCAGGGTTAGGTATACAAATATTCACTGTGCAGGTACCCCTGTTGATGTGGTGTGCTCCCCCTTCCCCAGGCAGATATTGACTACTGTCAATCCCACCTCCCTGGCCCCACCCCCTCAGTTTCCCACTACTGTCAATCCTTTTCTTATGGTATTACGGTAGTTGTTCAAGGTCCACTTATGAGTGAAAACATGTGATACTCATCTCTTTGTTTCTGTGAGAGATCACTCAGTATTATAAACTCAAATTCCATCCAGGTTGCTGCGAAGTTCATGATTTTGTTCTTTTTTATGGCTGTGTGATATTCCATTGTGTATATGTACCACATTTTTTTAATCTAGTCCTCTTTTGATGGGCAGCATGGTTGGTTCCATGTTCTTGCTATTGTGAACAAGGCTGCAATAAACATACGTGTGCAGGTATCTTTTTTGTAGAGTGATTTGAGTTCTTCCTGGTATATTCCCAGCAGTGGGATTGTGGCGTCATATGGAAGGTCGATTTTTAGAACTTTTAGGAATCACCACACTGTTTTCCACAGAGGCTGTACTAGTTTGCACTCCCACCAACGGTGTAGAAGTGTTCCCTTTTCGCCACATCCTCTCCAGCATCTGTTATTTTTTGAGTTATTGATGATGGTCATTCTGACCGGAGTTAGGTGGTATCTCAGTGTAGTTTTAATTTGCATCTCCTTGATGACTAGTGAGCCTGAACATTTTTTCGTGTATCTGCTGACTGCTCGTATGTCTTCTTTTGAGAACTCTCTATTCATACCTTTTGCCCACTTTGGAATGGGATTGTTTGTTTTTTTCTTTTCAGCACATTTGAGTTCCTTGTAGATCCTTGATGTTAGGCCTTTGTCAGACATGGTGTTGGCAAATATTTTTTCCCCAGTCTGTGGGCGTATCCCTCCTCTCTGGATGTTTCTTTGACTTTGCAGAAGCTTGTCAGTTTAATGAGGTCCCACTTGTCTATCTTATCTCTTATGGCCTGGGCACTTCGGGTTTTGATCAGGAATTGGTTGCCAGTTCCAACTTCCATAAAAGTGTCTCCTGCATCTTCTAAGGTTCTTACAGTTTGGGGTTTTACATTTAGGTCTCTGATCCATATAGAGTTAATTTTTGTGTATGGGGATAGGTAGGGGTCCTGTTTCAATCTTCTGCATGTGGTCAGCCAGTTTTCCCAGCACCATTTACTAAATAGGTTCTCCTCTCCCCGGTATTGGGTGGTGGAGGCTTTGTCGAAGATGAATTGGTTGAGAAATTGAGGTTTTACTTCTGGAATCTCAATTCTATTCCATTGGTCGATATGCTTGTTCTTGTACCAATACCAGGCTGTTTTGATTATTGTAGCTTTATAATAAAGTTTAAAGTCTGGGAGTGTGATACATCCTGCTTTGTTTTTGTTTCTGTTTTTTTGCTGAGGATTGTTTTGGCGATTCATGGTCGTTTATGTTTCCATATGAATTCCTGTGTTGTTTTTTCTAGGTCTGAGAAAAAAAAGTTTCACCTTAGTCTAGAGACTGTTTGCAAACGACAGATGGAGACTCCAAGACACACACTGGCTCTGCTCCCTTGCAGCCCCTGGCCCCTCCACCTATCTATCCATTCTCCAGGGCCTAGCTGAAGACATTCATCTTTTTCCCCTGAGCAGAGGCAGATGCAGAGCCAATCCAGTGGGCTTGCACACAGCAGGAGCTGCAAAACTATTTCCCTGATTCTTACAAGTCATTTTGCTTTGAGTGTCTTGCTGTGATGGCCCATCTGCTGCCTGTCCACACTGCGGTTCTTCCTGAGTTACTGGTTTCACAAAGAACTGGGTAATCAAGATGAGACCATCATCAAGGGTTTGTCTCTCCCATCTTAGACCCTGGATTGCTACAGAAACAATGTAGACAGTGTTTCCTAGGAGCTTTCAGCTCCTCAAAAGCACAATACCTGCTTTTAACACCCATGAATTACCGGCCTAGGATAGGAGCCTACAGATCCATCAAAAGAGCCCAACTGTATGGGCTTGACATTTTTACCTGTCAAGAAGATTCTAAGTCTCTTGCAAAAACTGCCCTGCCTGTATCTCTGTATTGTTCTAATGATCAGACTCAAAACTTGGAGGTCTGTTTTTTATTAGACTCTTAAAGTCTGTTGAAAAAGATGTTTGTGTTCAGCTATACACAGAGAAATCGTATGACATGAGCTTTCCTAAGATTTGTAAACTCTCCAGAGGGCGTTTTCAGGATCACAGACTCAGCTTTTGTCCTTTTAGATGAAGGCATTTTAGTTGCAAAGATCCCGTTTTGTTTCATTTGCCTTGAGTTCATTTCAGTCTCCCCATCTCCTGTTCCTGTTCCAGTTCCAAAACTTTAATTTCTCATTTGTACTATTGAAGGAGCTTCTGATCTATTTTCTCCACATTTGCTTACTTTGCCCTCCTCCAAATCAGTTTCCCCTCTTCAGCCAGAGTGATATTTTCATTTGGCACCAAGTTCTCCTCACCCATACCTCCAAACACAATTGTCTTTTTTCAGCTTCTTGAATGCCCAAGGACAACAGATGTTCCCTCTGCAGATTATATTTCTTCTGCATGTAGGACACCTACCACTACCCTATACATCCCCTTGTCCATCCTTCAAATCTTAGCTCAAATGTCACATCATCAGGGACATTCTCACTAATTCCCACACCAGAACAAGAGTAGTCCCTTCTTTACGGTCTTACAGAAGAACCTACATTTTCTTCATTGCATTTATCACTGTTGTAATTTTATATTTATTTGGATGTTTATTTCATTCTCAGTAGAATAAAAGTCCAGTGAACCCAAAGACCGAGTAATTACTCTACCCCTAGAAACTATCAAAGTATTTGGCACATAATAGATTCTCAATAAATATACTATGAATAAAGACATTAATTATTACTAGCTGGGTCTTTTTATACATTTATCCATTAACAAAATATTTACTGGACATATTGCCAAACAAACATTGTACTAAGAGATGGAGATAAAACAGTGGCCAAGACAGACCTCTGGCCCACAGGAAACCCCCGCTGCCAGACCTAAGAAAGATACAGATAAATATTGGCAATTGCAATTTGATGAGAAAGACTCTGGTAGGATGAGCACCAGATACAGTGAAAACATGTGAGGGTCTTGTAATCCAGTTGCAATTCAAGTAACTTCTCCCTTTCTGTTCTTCTCAAACTTTCTTTAAATCTCCTCCCCATCATATGCATGCACATGCTTGCCCCTAAAAGACAGTGATTTCATTCTTCTATTTTTGCTTTTTTGAACATGGGATCCCATGGGCTTTAGCAAGTCCATCAGGACCTATCTACAAACCTTTGTGTGCATGTATATTTTAAGAAAAGAGAATCTATGACTTTCATTAGATTCCCAAAGGGTCCTTGACTAAAAAAAGATTCACTGCCTGAAAAATGCAGAATAATGAGGGACATTGAAGAGAAGAGTGATTCCTCAAGCATCAAACATCAAAGAGTATTTTGAAATGTTCAAAGCACAACTATGCATAAAGCAAACCCTGATATCAATAGGAAGCTGAGACATGGCATCACCAGATCTTTCCCAGTAGAATTTTTATTCTATTTGAAAGAATCAACAAACAACAAAACACTTGATGCAAGGGACAAAAGCTATTGATCATTGCTGCTAATTCTACAAGAAAGGCCAGTTGTTGCTTTTACACTTGACCAAGGAAAGGAAAGGAATTAAGAGAATTGCTGGTGGTGTCTTCAGGCAAAACTCTGTGTTGAGTACTTTCACATTAGAAGCTTCACATGGCTGCTTGTTGACATTGTTTTCCCCATTATGAAAAATGAGGGAATGAGAGACACTCAGTAGCCTGCCCCCAGTCCCATGGACACTCGGTGCAGCTGGAATCCAAACAGGCCCATATGCCTCCCACTTCCATGGTGTGGCCCCACAGCATCACTGAGGAGTATGCTTTCTGCAAGACAAAATGAGCACATTCGGTGATTTCAAATTACTTTAGCAGAAGGACACCATCATCAAGTGTCTTGTCCTGAAACAGTCCCTCTGTGGGGAAAGAATGGGACATAAGAACACATATGAATATGTGTTTGTTTTACTTTTTTTAAAATCAAACAAAACACAGAAAGGATAAAGTAGAAACCTATGAAAATGACCACTTATAGGAGGTGGACAGAACAGGGGTGGAAGGGGTTTAGGAAGGGGAGTGAGACTCTTCTGAATATATCTTTTTATGCTGACTAAATTTTTGAACCATTAAATGGCTTACAATCCTTTTTACCAAAAGGATGACAGAAACAAACCCTAAAAGGAAATACAAGTAGAAACTAATGAATCTAACTAGTTATACAATGCATAGCATAACCACATGTTTTTTAAAAGAATGAGTTCAGGTAACTTTTGAATGCAGTACTTTGTACAACTTCAGTGGGATTATTCTAAGGTTTAAAAAAAAACTTCAAGGAAATTTCTAATTTTACCTCTTAGATTTGTAGTTGATAGTGTCAAAGAGCACCTGTAGAATTAACAATAGGCTTTCTGATTAGTTTTCAAGTGCATTTGGCAGTCTTTGATTGGAGCACTATATACTGGTACATAACATAGCAGACCAGATATGGTCGCATGGGTTTTTGTTTCAGCTGAAAGAATATCTGTCCTTGGCTTTGAGGTCTGAGTCTTGTGTTAGTAATTACTCAGAAAAATTATAAATGTGGCAATTCCAAAACTCTTTTGTAGGATAAAGACAATGATAAATAAACAGATTGTTTGAAAATTCAGGTTCTTGCTGTTGGAGATATGATATAAATACAGAATAGGGTTGGGTGCGATGGCTCACAGTTGTAATTCTAGCACTGTGGGAGATTGAGGCTGGAAGATCACTTGAATCCAGGAATTTGAGACCCCGTCTTCACAAAAAAATAAAAATAAAAAAGTTAGCTAGGCATGGTGGCACCTATCTATAGTCCCAGCTACCCTGGAGACTGAGGCGGGAAGATTGTTTGAGCCCAAAAGTTTGAGACCTCAGTGAGCTTTCATCACACCATGGCACCCTACCCTGGGCAACAGAACAAGACCCTATCTCAAAACAGACAAACAAATACAGAACCAGAGAATGTGAAGAAGAATCCTAGAGTTTGAGATTTGATTTGAAGATATCTCATGATTTCTTTACAAATAAATGGAGGTTGCTTGGTGCCTTCAAGCAATTTTCTGAAGATGGTAGCCAATACCCCAGATTTTGGTAGAAAATAAACAGCATTTGTGTGGAAGACAAGGTTAGCTTGGACGGGTATAGAAGGAAAGCAAGTTGGGGGGTGGAAAAATGTAGGCAGAGGAAGAGGCAACTTGGATAGGACAAATAGTGGGCAGATGTTGGTTGACAACATCCCTTTGGCTACATTAATTCATTTGCACTCAGTTTTATTTTGCAAAACATGTTTTCAACCTTTAGGTGTAAGACACTACAGGAGTTATAAAGATTGGAGTTAACACATGGTCTCTGTCTTCAAAAATAGAAATAATTATGTGGTGGTTGGGAGCTCAGGCTCTGAAGCCCGGCTTCCTAAATAAGAAACCTCATTCTACTCTTACCTGTGCCTATTAGTCTGCTCAGGCTGCCATAACAAAATACTAAATTCAGTAGCTTAAGAAACAGAAATTTATTTCTTCACAGTTCTAGAGGCTGGAAGTCCAAGACCAAGGTGTCAGCAGCGTTGGTTTCTGGTGAGGGCTCTCTTCCTGGTTTGTAGATGACCATCTTCTTGCTATGTCCCCACATGGCCTCTCCTCTGTGTGCATATGGAGAAAGAGAGAGCATGTTTTACATACTTGGTGTCTTATGAGGACCCCTGTCCTTACATCATTTAACCTAAATTACCACCCTAAGGCCCAGTCTCCAAATATACTCAAATTGGTAGTCAGAGATTTAACATATGAATTCAGGGGGCATACTATTCAATCCATAACATCAAGTGACTCAGAAAAGTTACGTAACCTCTCTTTGACTTAGTTGTCTCCCGTAGAAAATAGAGATCATAACAGCAGCCACCTGAGAGGGCTGCTGCAGGGATTGGATGGTTGATTCACATAAAGCATCTAAAGGCTAGCACACAATAAACAATAAATAGCATGTATTACTTATTTCAATACTGAATTTATAAATTTATCCATGACTTTGGTGAGAATAAGAGTACATATGTAGAATGTCTTCTTTTAGACATTAAAATAATGCACAGTTCTATTGTTTTTGCATAGCTAGAGGTTAACCTCACTGACCCTCCAATATTTGGGTAACAGAAGAAGAACAACCGTTTATTGGAGGAATTTTTAACCTGGGCATAAGGCAGGCCTCAATGTTATTTAAATGATTAGCAGTTGCAGAGCCTACTGAATTAAAATTTTTCTTTTACTATGCTGGAAATTGCATTATCCTCCTTCTTTTTGCATTGGCCTTGATAAATCACCAACGTTATTCTCCCACACAAAGGGTAGAACAATACTAACACTTATAAACATAAGTATGCAACTGTATTACTGTGCTAATTCAGTGCAGTTCTAATTGAGAATAAGCATGGGATAAAAGAAAGGAAAACACATCATGTAGCCTAGTATTTGGAATAAAATGGCAAAGTGTGTACAAACAGTTCTTCTTTTTTTGAATATTGGCAATATACATTAATTTTACAGTATTCCAAAGTGGTAAGGGTGGATTGTATCCATTTCATTTTATTGAAATCTTATTCTCCAGACAATTTTGATATATTACCTATGTGCTGATTATACCTCTGTCTTTGCCTCTCTCTTGAGGATGGGTTTCATCATATTAGTATTCTGCACACACACTTCTCCCATCATAATTTGTCACTGAATCTAAAAATAGGACTTTGCCTGTTAAATCCCCATCTTGCAGGGCTTGCCCCTGTGTTTGCTCAGTGCCTACTACAGATACCTTAGCTGTGCATCACTGTTCTCCTGACTCCTAGATGGGGCGGGCCCTGCAATTACCACCAATAAAGTGCACTTCATCCCCCTCCACCTCTTACTTCTCACATAGTCTCATCAAAAAATGAAATGACCTCCAAAAGACAGGCTGTCTCCAAGCACTTGCCTGCAGGTTAAACTCTCAGAAGAATAAATGGACAGCTAAACAGAAAAGCTATCAGTGGAGAAATTGTGAAATGAAATAAATTATAAAAGATACACACACGCATACCGTTTTGGAGAAATAGACCAGACAATACTATAGAAATCAAGCAGCTTTCTTGTGATGGTTGAATTTGTGTGTCCGTTTGACTGACTTAAAGGATACGCAGATAGCTAGTAAGACGTTACTTCTGGGTGTGTCTGTGAGGGTGTTTCCAGAAGAGATCTACATTTGAAACCAGCGTAAGGAAGAGCTGCCTCACCAATGTATAAGGGCGTTATCCAATCCACTGAGACCAAATGGAAAAAAAGGCAGAGAAAAAGTGAATACACTGTCTCTTCTGGAGCTGGGCATCCATTTTCTCGTGCCCTCAGACCTAAGCACTACAGGTTCTAAGACCTTGGGACCCCAAGACTTAAACAAACAGCTCTTTCCTTCCCGTCATCCAAATAAGTTAACGGTTAACAGTTCTGAACACAGAACAAGAAAGGCCTTTGCATGAACGCTGATAAGCAGAGTAAAAAAAATGGAATTTGGGAATTTTGCAAAAATATAGTACTTGAAAGGCCAGGCACAGTGACTCATGCCTGTAATCCCAGCACTATAGGAGGCCAAGGCAAGAGAATTGCCTGAGCCCAAGAATTCAAGACCAGCCTGGGCAACATATAGAGATCTCATCTGTAAAAAAAAATCCAAAAAAATGGACTGGGTATAATGATGCATGCCTATAATACCAGTTACTCAGGAGACTGAGATGGAAGGATCACCTGAACCCAGAAGGTCGAGGCTGCAGTAAACTGATCACACCACTGCTCTCAAGCCTGAGCAATAGAGTGAGCCCCTGTCTCAAAAAATAAAATAAAATATAGTACTTGACAAGTACAAAATAATATACAATACATATTATGTTTAAAAAGTAATAATAAAATGTGTAATTTGACCACTTAAAAGCTAAACATTGCTAACCATAATATCTACATCTGTATTTCCTCCCTAACCCAATATAACTATTGGTTTTTAACATTCCTTTGTTTTCTTAAAAAAAATTTGTATGTATTCCTGAATAATATGCTATTCATATACACATATACACTTATTTTGACTTTTCAAAAGTGTTATATTTTCTATATTGCATAAAGCTTGCTTTTTCACTGAATATTATGTTTCTAAGTTTCACCCATATTGTACCCTGTATATGTAGTTCACCTATTTTCACTTCATAAAGTTCCATTATGTGAATATACAACATTGTCTGTCAATGGACAATTGGATTTTTTCCAGTTTGTTAAAGTTAATACTGGTGCCATAGTTCATTTGTGTTGCTGTAAAGGAATGCCTGAGACTGTGTAATTTCTAAAGAAAATAGGCTTGTTTGGCTCAGGGTTCTGTAAGCTGTACAAAAAGCATGGCGCCAGCATCTGGAGAGGACTTCAGGAGGCTCCCACTCTGGCGGAAGGAGAAAGGGGAACCATTGTGTAGAGACAGCATGGAGAGAGAGAGAGGAAGAGTGAGGGGAGGCTCTTTTTAAACCATCAGTTCCCTGGGGAACTAATAGAGCAAGAACTCACTCATCACTTCAAGGCTGGCACCCAGTACCTGATGACCCAAACACCACCGTTCAGTCCCCACCTTCAACACTGGGCATCAAATTTCAATATGAGATTTGGAGTGGACAAATATCCAAACTATATAAACTGCTGTGAACATAAATCATACATATTTCCTGTTGCATATGTTCCTAGTAAATATGTTCTGCAGTTAATAGAGTAAGACTCCATAGCTTATTCTTTCCCAAGAGTATTTTGGTTCTTAAGCTTTGGTAGTTCCTTACAGGATTTTAATCAATTTGTCAAATTCAATTTTTGAAATTTTAAGAATTATTTTTAAAACTTTAGAGCTTTTAAGAAGGATGCTTTCATTGGAATTGCACTGAATCAATAAAGCCATTTGAAAAAAACTAACATCTTTAGGATATTTAATCATCCTTTCCATAAACATGATATATCTCTTGATTCATTTAAATTCTTTTTTTTTTACTGTCTGTCAATAAATGTTATAATTCATAAACCTCATAAAAGTTTGTTCTTCTTTTTTTTATTTTAAAGATATGGTGTACAATTCAGGATTAGGTATACAAGTCGTTAACATACAGGTAAAGTTTGAGCCTCCCTCTGGTCCCCACTTTGAGATCAGGTACCAACTTTGAGATCATGTTTGAGATCAGGTACCCTTATTGATGTTGTGTCCCCCCAGGTTTGTTCTTCTATTATTAGATTTATTTCTAGATACTTTTTTTTATAGAGGAAATGGTGTTGGGTTGTTATTGTTGCTGCTATGTTTTTAGCTTGTTGCTGGTATATAGAAATGTAAATCAATTTTCTGCATAGATTTTATAAAATATAGCCACGTTGCTAAACACTCTTTGTAATTCTAATAGTTGGGTTTTTCTTGTAGACTTTTTATGTATACAAACTACATCATTGGCAGATGATGAGTCTTGTTTCTTTCTTCTGACTCAAATTACTGTATTTCTTTCTTTTATCTAATTTTCACTGGCAAGGGGCTTGGGTATAATCTTGGATAGAAAAGATGGTAGCAAGCATTTACTGTATATATTAGTCCTAATTTTAAGTGAAATAATCCTAACTTTTCATCATCATCAAGAATAATATTTGCTTAGTTTTTGGTAGATACACTTGGTCTTATACTCCAAGTTCATTAAGAAGATTTATCATAAATTGGTGCTGAATTTTATCAAATAAATTTTCTGTACATATTAAAATGTTCTTTCAATCTGTTAACATAATAAATTATACGATCAGCTTTCTAATATTAATTCCTTGAAATAATTCCAACATGGTCATGATTTGCCATTTTTTTATAAGCTGTCAAATTTGGTCTGCTAATATTTTCTCTAGATTTCACCTACATGTATGAATAATATTGACTTGTCATTTTCCTTGTTTTGTTTTTTTCCTTTTCCTTGTGCTATATGACTTTATTATCAAGATTAGTTGCCTCACAAAATGAGTTGGGAAGATAATCTCTTATTTCCTGGGAAAGTTTGTGTAAAATTATCATGATCTCATCCTAGAATATTTCATCAGACTCATCTTTAAAATTGTCTATAATTGCTGTAATTTCTTTCTGAGAAGTTTTTAATCACTGGTTCAATTTTATAATTGATTATAGGACTTCTCAATTTTTTACCTTTTCTTAATAAGTAAGTTATATAAGTAAGTTACATGAGTTTTAAAAATTGCCTATTTCATCTACATTTTAAAAGTTGTTTATAATATCCTTTTGAGTTTTTAGTATCTGCTGTTTTTAGTTATACCTTCCTTTGAGTTACCAATGTCATTTATTTTTGCCTTCTGTATCTTTTACTTGACCAATCTACTGAGAGATATGTCTATTTTATTTGATTTTTCTTTTTTATTATATATTTTATTTTAAAGATGTGGGGTACAATTCAGGATTAAGTATACAAGTAGACATCATACAGGTAACGTTTGTTGGGCCTCCCTTATTCAATTTTTCAAAAAGCCAACTTTTGCCTTTATTGATTCTTCCTGTGGCTCGTTTATTTTCTATTTTATTAATTATATACTGATTTTTATTGACTATTTCCCATTGATTAATCTTGTTCATTTTCTATTTCTTGAGTTGAATATTCTGCACATAAATTTTCAGACTTTCTTCTTTTCTAATATAAGCATTTAGGCATATACATTTTTTCCATTTTCAGTATACCCCATAATTTTGATATTTAGAATTTCGATATCATTAGTCCTTCAATATCATTTGTCCCTGGTGTTATGAATTTCCATTGTGGTTTCTTCTTTGACATTGTTTAGAATACCTTGTATACTAAGAAACACCTGGTAATTTTTTTAATTTCATCTTTTCTTATTGTTTTCTGTCCTGACCATGTAGAATTCAGGACTATATCAATTCATACACAGTATTGGAGAATCTTCTTCTTCTTCCTGCATGGGATCCCCCCAACCATTTCAGCACCCAGCTCCTTTCCTCAATCTTCTTTCTATAAAGTCAAGATTTCTCTCAGTCTTTGAGCCACCCATGCTGCTGCATGGTTCCACACAATTAGGGTCACTTTCAAGAAACAGCAGTGAGAGGAAAGAGGGGGAAATGAAGCCACAGGTTATTTGGCCCATGGAATCCCTTTTCCCAATGCTTGAGCCAAAAAGACAGGCTTTCTTTCTCTTGGGATTTTTGGTGTCTGTGCCACCACTGCCCTGCAGAGCAGCAGACAAGAGATGCACTCAAGGATGAGGGGTCCAGTCCTCACACCCAGTTATTGGAGGTCCCCACTCCCATCTCTAGTGCACAGCAGCAACTTTTCCTGGCCCTCTGGTAAGAAAGCAGAGTTTCTCTCAGAGATTTTCTTATCAACACCTGCTGCACAGTTTTGCATAAGTGTTACTCTCAGATTAAAGCCAGATGATAAAAGAGGAAGAGGGGCAGGTACCCCTAAACAAGACATTCTTCAAATTTTTACTCCCTTCCCCAATTTTCCTGCTATTATAAACTTTCCAGAGTCTTCAAGTAGTTGAGTATTGCACTTTGTCCAGAAGTCTCAGCTATACTCAGTGGGAGAGAACAGTTGCATTTTACTCCGTCTTCACCAGCACCAAAATTCCCATCCCTCACTTTTCATTGAATTCAGGTTTGATTAAAATTATGAACTTTTAAATTTTCCAGCATCATGTTGTATTTTAGCTCAGGGTCCTTCATATGAAGTCTGACACAATGATGGAAACAGAACCCACTTTCTTGTCTAATGACTTACAAGCTATATTTTTACGGAATAATACATTTCAGACATTGCCAATAAGTGATATTAAGCTATTTGTGTATAGATTCCTAAGTTCTCTCTTTTTACTTCACAACAAGTATTTATTGGAAACCTCCAATATTGAAGCATTGAAATATGAAATATATTTAATGCTATGAAATATGGAAAAAAGGCAAAGACAAATAGATCCTCTAGGCATTCACAATTGAATAAGGGAAATAGATTAATACAACTAACTGCAAAACACTGAGATAAGCACTATGAAGGGAGGTCACTGAAGTGTCACAGAGGCTCAGGGCTCAATCATTCCAAAAGGAGACTGGTTTGTCTCAGAGTACTTTAGAAAGGAGATCATACATTAGTTAGCTCTTGAATGATTAGCAGGATTCTGCTAGATAAAGCAATAGTCAAGATAAAGAGTATTCAAGATGAGAATATTCAAGATAAAGCAAACAGGATGAGCACCAGCACAAAAATATAAATGCAAATGGTAACTACAGTTAATAACAATGTATTATATTGCTGAAAATTGGTAAGAATAGATTTTAACTGCTCTTACCACAAAAAAAGTATATGAGGTAATAGACATATTTATTAGCAGAGTATAGCCTTTTCACTATGTGCACATATTTTTAAATATCATGTTTTATACCATAAATGTGTACAATTTTTATTTGTCAAACACATAAAACAAAACAATAGGTAAGATAGTCAGCATGCCCAGAGTATAGAGTGTGACCAGAATTTGGAGATCAAGATCATATTTTTTATCTTTTGCTCCTCACCAGATCTTACATAATTAACTCTTTAAAGATCCAGTCTCAAAATATATCACATTCTGAAATACTGTAGTTTAGGACTTCAACATATGATTTTGGGAGAGACCCGATTCAGGCCATAACAATGCACTTAGGACGACTTCCATAAAGCAAATTAATGTTATTAACATCTTCCTCAACAAGCACACCTACCACATACTTTTAAATCACTTTGTTTTATTAAAGGAACTATTGTATATTCATATAATGAAATTGTATAATTGCCATAAAAATTGAATAATCATAAAATTCTACTGGAGAAAAACAGTTATATTTACCCACATAGTTACCTTTACCAATATTCTTTATTTCTTCATATGGAAGTAAGTTACTGTCTAATGTCTTCTCATTTCAGTTTGAAGGATTCCCTTTCATGTTTCTTGTAGTGCAAGTCTGTCAGAAACAAGGTCTCTCTGTTTTTGTTCATAGGATGTCTTCATTTCTCCTTCAGCTGTGAAGGATAGTTTTGCTAGATATAAAATTCTTGGTCAAGAGTAATTTTCTTTCAGTGCTTTGAAAATGATCTTTTCACTGCCTTCTGGCTTCCACAGTTTCTGATGAGCAATAAGCTATTAATCTTACTGAGGATCACTTGTATATAATGAATTGCTTATCTCTCACTGCCTTCAAAATTCTCTCTTTGTCATTATATTTTACAGCTTGAGATATGTCTCTAAGTGTAAATCTCTTTAAGTTAATCTTACTTGGAGTTTGTTAAGATTTGTGGATGTGTAAATTAATGGTTTCCATTAAATTTAAGAATTTTCTGTCATTATGTCTTTAAATACTCCCTTTTCTCCTTTCTCTTTATACTCTCCTCTGTGACTCCTATTATACATGTGTTGGTATGCTTGATGATGTTTCACAGGTCTTTTAGGCTTTGTTCATTTTTCTCCATTATTCTTTATTTCTGTTCCCCATTAATCTCAATTGACCTGTCTTCAAGCTCACTGATTCTTTCTTCTGCTAGATGAAATATGCTAAGTTCCTCTAGTGATTTTAGTGATTTTTTTTCTTCCATTTATTGCACTTTTCACTTCAGAATTTGTATTTGGTTTTTATATGTAATTTTTTTTTTTTTTTACTGATATTCTCTGTTTGGTGAAACATCATTTTCCTAATTTCCTTCAATTCTCTAAACATGATTTATTTTAGTTATTTAAACATAGAGGGGGTGCCAAAAATATGTATACATATTTTAAGCATGACATTTGCTCAGAAGATGGCATTAATCAAATAAATGCTGGCATCACTATGTGACGGGCAAGGCAGTCAAAGAAAATGGCAGAAGCACAGTTGAGTGAATGTCATACTACACGTTGTTACTGTAAATCAATTCAACTTTGAAAAGTAATACATAGATAACATCTCTTAAAATGTGTTTACATTTTTTTGGTACCCCTTGTATTTTAAATAGCTGAGTTGAAGTCTTTGTCTAGTAAGTCCACTGTCTGGGCTCCCTCAAGGACGGTTTCTATTGATTGCTTTTCTTCTTGTATGCACCACACTTTCCTGTTTCTTTGCATGGATCATAAATTTTTGCTGAAAACGGACATTTTTAACACTATAATGAGGCAACCCTGAAAATCAGATTCTCCCTCTTCCTCAGAGTTTTTTGTTATTGCTGCTGTTTTTTTGTTAGTGACTTTCCTGAGCTAATTCTGTGAGGTCTGTACTCTTTGTGTAAAGTCTCTGCTCAGTTAACTTAGTGTCCAGCTAATGATTAGACAAAGATTTCCTTAAAAGCTGGTAATCAATAAATTTCCTGATCTTTGTCGGGGGCTCTGTGTACATGGGTGGAATGTGCCTTCAACATTCAACTAGGCACTTTATAACTCTGCATTACTTTTCACTTCCGGCTTGCACAAAGCTTCAGCATAAGCCAGAGGTGAGAGCACAGGACCTTCTCATGTCTTCCTTGGGCACATGCACAATTCTGCACATGCATGTGGCCTTCTGGAGTCTTGGAAATATGTCAGTTTTCCAAAGCCCCCTGTGGACATCTCTCCCCAGATTTTCTTTTTGTTTTCTGGTTAGTTTGTTGTTTTCTCCACTGTTATTACTGCCCTTTCTATTTTCTACTCATTTTATGATAAGCGTGTACTTACTTTGTGGGGAAAATAAAGCTATTTTATCACCTTTTCCCTTTGACTTCCTGTTTGTGCCTCATTCTCTGCCCACATATCCTTGTTAGTTTTCTTTTTCTGTCTTCCCCCCACCACTCTCAAACCTAGATAAAGAAAGTAACTCAAAAAAGAAACATCATTTGAGAAATAAAATCAAGGTGGTGTTGATCTGTTTTTTCCAATACACAGAAGCCCCACAGTACTTGCTTTAAAGGCATAAAGTGGGGCTTTTGTGGATCAATCAAGGAAACATTGAAGAAGGGTAGCATTTCAGTTTTTGAGATTAGGAGGAAGAGCGCAGGGCTGGAGTGAGGGCTGGTGCTGGCTAAGGCTCTGACAGCTGCTGTTGAGTCAATCACTTAAATCTCCGGTACCCCAGTTTCTAGACACAAAGAGCAAATGCAATACTGCAGTAACATTTTGTAGCTCTGAACCCTTGTACAAACACCCACATGCATCCTCTTCTTTCTACTTCACTTGCACTCTACCTAATATATATTATTGCCTGTCCTGACAGATGACATACCGACTGGCTGGCTGGCTATTTTTCTGAATGAATGTACACAGGACCACAGTATAACTTTCATGAGTTCCTGGGAGTCTTGCCTTTATGGGCCCCTCATTTCATTTAAAAAAAGATTTTTAATTATATTTTACAACTATGTTGGTATAAAGATAAATATATGAATATTTTATTCTACCTAAAAGTTTTTTCCTGATTTTAAAAGAAATTGAAACATTTTAACGTGCTCCTAAAAGTAGTGTGGGCCCTAGACACAGTGCCTACTTGTCTCATGGAGAAGTCAGCCCTGAATTAATTTCTGAATGAATGCTTTTATTTCCTTAAAATGTTTATAAGAGAGTTCTCTGGCCTCAAAGAAAAAAATACACGTGTCATTTCTCATATATTATACCCAGCCTGTTGCCTAGTTTTCTTTTCTAAGAAGATAGGTAGAATTTCCCTTATTCTGCCATGTTACATGTAAAAGAAAGTTACTCCTAATTCCATGGCTGCTAGTAGCTCATTGGCACTTTTGTGCAAATTAAACATAGGCTTCCCATCTTTAAGAAGAGGAAAAGCCTTTAAAGCAGTATATTATTAGCACAATCTGGGCAGCTATGCCTACTGGGCCTGGGGAAAGTACAAACTCAGGTGGGTATACTTTGGGTCACAGTCATGGCCAGCATGTATGACAGATGGGATGGTAGCACTGATCCATAGCCTCCAGCTTAAAGGCAACCTAAATGTAGTTCCATTAAGTCAAATTTCATTCTAAGGCTGTGGTCAAAGTGCTCAAATCCCATGAGTACTCATTTTAAGCCTCTAAAAGCAGCAGGAGGCCAAGATCATAACTTCAGAGTTCTTTTTGTGCAAAGAGTGAACAAGGCATAGCCACACACACTTGTGTGCACCTGTGTGCATTTGCACACATGCTTTCCTGTGTGTGTGCATGACCATTCAGGCAAGTGTATTTGATGTGAGCCAGGACTCTGTCATGGCTCCCCAGGACTCCACTGGGAAGCCTGGAACCTCTATAATACATTAATATGTGTCTACAATATGAATGACACCTCATTGGTTGTGGCACTGTATACAGGTCAGTCTGAACAGCTGCATGAGGTAGCCCTGCCTGACTCCTGAGTCTCCTTGGCTCTGGAAAGCCCACACTCACATATACTAAAGCCTCCATTCTCCTCTCTGCAGGGATGACATGCCAAGCTCGAAGCTCCTATATCACCAGTGAGATCCTGTGGGGTTATCGGTTCACACCTGTCCTGACACTGGAGGATGGATTCTATGAAGTCGACTACAACAGCTTCCATGAGACCTATGAGACCAGCACCCCATCCCTTAGTGCCAAAGAGCTGGCCGAGTTAGCCAGCAGGGCAGAGCTGCCCCTGAGTTGGTCTGTATCCAGCAAACTCAACCAACATGCAGAACTGGAGACTGAAGAGGAAGAAAAGAACATCGAAGAGCAAACAGAAAGGAATGGTGATGTGGCAAACCTGGAGAATGAATCCAAAGTTTAGTGCCCTCGTAGGGCAACCCCTTCTCTTCTCCCTCCTGACACAACCTTTCCTTGTCTCTCATTCTCTTTCTTTTCTGTCTTTCTTACTTTGATCTTTATTTATTTACATTTAATTTTGACATTACCAGAAAACAAATCTTCAAGGTGTAAAATATCTACCTGCCCTCTCTTAGTTATTTAGATTGACAAGGTAGACATGGATTTGGTGAAGATGCAATGTACCCTCATTTGCAGCCCAAGCCTGGTCTCCTCCCAAAATACCACACATACAGCTCCTGGAGATTTCAGCTACTTACCTGCATGTGTTGTATGACACCACATCACTCAAAAGAGTGTGTCGAAATTTTTACCTGGGACATGACAGGTAAAGTCTCCAGTGCCTATTTATTCATTCAGTGAGACATAGAGTATAGCCCTCAATTTTATAGGTCCCAATTCATTTCACCTATTGCAGGGCAAGGTGCTTGCCCCCATGAGGGCATTGCAGTTACAGGACCCAGGCGAGCTAAAGACAAACCACTGTACATATATATGCCTTATGTAATTATTTTCTTTTCACAGTTGGTAATACAACCCAGCATGTACAAAAGTACCGTAGAACAGAACTTCTAAATAATGTATATAGATGTATCATTAATGTAGGTTTAGATATAAAACTTTAGAAATAAGAAGCAAAAAAAAAAAAAAGATTCTTAACATACAGTAGGCATTTCTGTTTTGATGTCTGTGTTTTCCAGATTACTTTGATCTTGTCAACGGCTGGCCCTTCAGTGCATGGCCTTTGTTTGTGTCTCAGACTGGCAGCCGTTGGGGTACCTCACTGTTCCCTCATGGATCCTTTCATTGAATCTAATAAGCCATAGGTCTGGGGGAAATTGGGAGGTTCAGTAGATGGCAAAACCCACCACCACCAATATGTTGATATACTGTGAAATGTTTACAAAATGGATATCTTTTTTCTTTTTTAAGTTAACAAGAGCCTCACTGACGAGCCTGGGGGAGAATACCAGGGAGGAGACATTCTCTGGCATGTCACCAAGGATGTGTTTTTGCTTTTTTCATGAGCTCTTGCCCTTTTTGGTACAATAGTTTAGGAAAATTTTCTTCTGCAAAACCATTGACTTTTTTTTTTAGCTGTTCTGCTCTGTAATCATGAGAAACTACAGACTGTCAAAATGAGACACAGTAAGTTAGCAGAAGATGGTTTGAGTCTAAAGCCATGAAATTCACAAAGGCATATAGTGGGTGACATTCTGAGAATTATATCTTATCTGTCCCGGGGGGCTTATCCATCAGCATTTGTTGCACTGGGGTTTTTATTTTTAATTTTAAAATGACCAGAGTTGAATATTCAAAGATTAGATCAACAATCTTGTTGACTTTCTAAGAAATATCTCTAGAGTGTGCCATAAGTTAGAAATCAAATCCAAAGTGTCTCTCAGTCAAAAGAAAACAAACATAAAACTAGCCTTAATTCATTTTAATTTACAGGAAGGAAGGAAGGAAGGAAGGAAGGAAGGAAGGAAGGAAGGAAGGAAGGAAGGAAGAGGTTTTTGTACTGAAGATCTAAATTTCGAAATGAAAAAATTATAAATTATTTGAGACAAAACTTCAGGGGCAGGTGGAGATTTTGCACTGTAACAGATCTTTCACATTAATTTCACATTTATAAACTGTTTGTTCTTTAACACAGTTGCCCATCATAAATATTCATTGACTGAATCCAAGTTTATTTTCAGCTTCCTACAGCTGTGCTCAGTTTGAGGCTTTGCACCATGGAGGTCAAAGAGATCAAACTAGCTGTCCTTCTTTGTTTTCCTCACCTTCTCTGACCAGATTGCACAGGCCTTTGCTGTAGTTTGGAGACCTTGTATACTAAAAATGATGTCCCAGGATAAGGAAAGCGGCTTCTAAATTTAACATCAGGGTCTCTCTTCTCCCACTTGAGAGAACTTGCATCAGGACAACTGCCTCTTGGCACTGACTTTAAAACAAACAAACAATCAAAAAATAGATTGGCCATAGCCCTTTCCTGTTTGGCAGCATTTCATTTTTTGCATTGAATATCTGTTGAATCATTTATTTGTTCCCACACACTCTTAAGGAGGAGGTGGTGGTCCAGGAGGAGGAACTTAATATACTTCCCTCGAGGCTGTGGGGAGGTGCCCTGGCCTGACCTAGCTGCAGCCTTACAAAGGGCGTTCTTGGCTTGGGTCGCTAATTCTGCTGCATCACCAGAGTTGCAGGGGAGTGCATAGGTGACACAAAGCAAGATGGCATAGGGGCTGCAAAATGTCTGCCTATTTAGCTCTTGAAGACTCACTGAACCTTTTTAAATCCATCGCTAAGTTTAAAGGACAACACACACCCTGTTGTCTAGTTGAAGGAGCAGCTCGGGACCTGATCACCTCTTGCCTGCTCTTTAGCACAACTGAATGAAGAGCCTTGACAACACTGCAGCCACGAGCATATGTCAGTGCTGTGTTTGTGACAGGGCACCGGATGTGAGGATGTGAGGTCTCTCCCTGTTTCTCACTGTCATTGGTGTCAATGTAGCTGGAGGCAGAACTTGAACCAAATCTTGTTTTTGTAATGTGAGCCTCTGAATCTTTAAATGAGGATGCTCCTGAAGAATCTTTTATTAGAATGTCCCTATCAAACATGTCTATTTTTCTACAGTTATTGATAATAGTTTAACAGTGTATTTTGTGTCAGCTGTTAAAATTTGGAACTGAAAGTTCATTGAGACTGAAATTTCTAAGAAACAAGTAGTGATGGTTTTTTTCCTTAAGACAGTTCAACAAAATTGACCACACAATTTCTACTCATTCTATTCCACAATATCCAATCCTCATTCACTCAATCTCTCCATTAGCAAATCAAGAGCTATGAACATAAATAAGTCAATTTTAATGCAACAATATCCATAACTAATGAAGATCACTCCCAACTTGGTATTTTGGTCTGTTTGCTTGATGTGTTTGAGCCACTTTTCCATAAAGCATGGTGGAGTCCACGAGCCAGATAAGAACTTAGAACTAAAGGGTTACAGTTTGCCACAGTTGACCCCAAACTGACAGAAAAAGTGTTCCTAGAAGGAGTCAGTTTCAGCTGGAAGCATGACCTTCCCCAAGACTGCTGAATTCCTTGGATTCTCACTTGCATCCATCCCAACGTGCTCCCCAACTGAAAGAGCACCTCTTCATTTATAAATCAACTTTATGTAACTAATAAATTGTTTATGTTTGGCCGTCCCCTTGGTAAGCTAAACTCTTTTACATTAACACATTTGCAATCACCATCAACTCGGTGCTTTTCCATTCCTTCTAAACATGGCATTCCAGTCTAATTGTTCCAACATATAGCCCCTCTATGTCCATGAGACAGAACTCTCCCTTCCCTCATTCCCTTCCTCCATCTGTTCCTTGCTTTTGCTTTCTCCCTAGTTCTCCAGTTCCAATCTATTGTTTTAGTTCAATATTTTATGTTCCCAAGCAGAGATCCAGCTACTGTCTCTAAAATGCCGACCTATTTCTTAAGTACAATTTTCTGTTGCAGGTTTAATCAAACCAAGGTTCTGAAATGTCTATGTTTCATTACACTCAAATTTAAAAATTATTTGTGACTTGATTTAAAAGCCTAAATGTTGAATTCTCCAGAGCAGCATTCTTATGCTTTTCCTCCCTATATTTTCTTAGATTTTAGGGTTTTTCCTTGTTTTCCTCTTTGCTGTTTTATTTAGATTTAAACCAGTATCTTTGGGATATTTCAAAACTTTTTACAAAGGTGGAGTTGGTGGACAGAGAAAAGAGGCCTAAGAATGCTGTTAGAAAACTACCTGAACTCACCAAAAGAATGTGAAATTATTTGATGAGCTGATATAATACAATTAAAATGTTTGTAGTAAGTCATTTCCAAAGCAGCTTGTCAATAGGCTGACTACTCTTCAATCTTTCTTTCCTTGACTTGGGTGATACGCTGTATGATTCAACAGAGTCAGGAAGGTAATTGAAAATGAAATGTCCTACATAGATGATAAACATTATCTTCTAGGATGATTTCCTTTCAATGGATGGTTATAAAGTTGAAAAATATAGGTAACGTACACATACTAGATGATTCATTAATATTACATTATAATACAGTAAATAGTATTATCTTGTTTCTAAACTTTAAGGTCAATCTATATTTAAGAAAATGTTAACTTTTAATTTAAAACTGAGTAAAGCACACCTCTTCCTAATATTCCTACCTTTAATGTCTTGGACTGTTTTGATGCAGAGTGTCATCTAGAAGTCAAAACTCTGCCGGGAGGCTGCTAAGAGATTTGAACAAAGCACGGAATGCACAATAATAGCAAAACAATATTTCACCCTGTGTGGTAAGGCATTTGGGAGCATTAAGAACACTTGCACAAATTATCTTACTTAATTCTAATTCACCGTGGGAGGTTGAGTATTATAATTTACATTTTATAGAAAGAAAACCAGGGTATGACTAAACTGGCCAAGTTTACAAGGCCAGTAAATCTTAGATCCTGGTCTCAAATCCAGGTCACAAAGCTCTAAGCCGTGGGCTCTTTTTACTACAGAAGAGCTCAGCAAACCAAATCTACTAACAAAATCTGGCCCGCAGCCTGTTATTGCACCATTTACAAGCTAAAAACGATCTTTATATTTTTAAATGGCTGAGGGAAAGAAAACAAAAGAAGAATACTTTGTGATGCAAAAAATCACATGAAATTCAAATTTCAGTATCTATAAATAAAGTTTTATTGGAACGTAGCCCCATTCATTTATTTCTGTATTGCCTGTGGCTCCTTTCACTCTGCACTAGCTGAGCTGAGTAATTACAACAGAGACCAAAGGACAGGCAAAGAATAAAATATTTAGTATCAGGCCCTTTACAAGAAAAATTTGCTAACCCCTATACTGTACTGTTAAGTATTATTGGTATCATTAAGTACTATTAATTTGTAAGCACTGCTAATAGTACTAGTAAGTACTGTATGGTACTCAAGTACAAATAGAAGAATGACATTCTTTTCTGGTATAAATCTATTGAAGTCATTCCATTCACAAGTCTGTTCAACAGAAACATAATACATTTTTTTATCAAAGGGACAGCTGCTTTGCAGAATGTTGAGAGTCCAGTCAGGGTCTCAAAGAAAGAATCCTTCCTTTTACAGCCATTCTCCCAGAATGGCAAATGGAGTAGAAAGCCGGCCAGGATTCAGTCGTCAACTTGGAAAGTGGATACAGTAAAACTACTCATTAATAAACATAGGGAAATGAGAATTCCCAGCCCAGTGACTGAAAGACTGCTTCACTGGTACCCACAGGCATTGGGTTATGTAGATAGTTCAGCCCACCAGTCTCTACTCAGCGGTGTGCACTGAACCTGCAGTGGTTGCTACTCATCAAACCAGTCCCTCCTCCTGCAAATGGTTTCTCTCTTATGCTCTCTTGCCAACATGTCTCTTGCTGTTTTCTTGCTAGTTTTTCTAGCCTACGATTTACATCCGATCAGTGCAATGAACATGAACCTGGAGCTACTAGTGTTTAATTGCACAAGTTCTGGCTATTTCTAGCCACTCAGCTAGAAGCTTAACAAATAACTAAATGCTTCTTTTGGAAAACCAAAATATTTTTTTATAAAAACCCAGAGAGACACAGAAAAGAAGTAAAGGGTTGTAGATTGTTTATTGCTTTCAGTTTATTGCTTTCAGAAGCACAGATACAGATTGGTAATTACATAAATATTGGCTGGAAGAAGTCCAGCCAATGGAATTTTTAGATAAGTCAATATTAGGTGGCATTCTTTAGTGTCACTAAGCTAAACTCCCTTGTGTTCTAAGGAAGCATTTCTAATGCTACATGTAGTCAGGTTCTTTATCATTTTAGTTCTAGTGAAAAACATATCACATTCTTTCATGAGTGCTTTCCTGGAAATTAGATGGGAAAGAAAACGTTCTGTAACAAATCGTTGTTGTATTGTGGACAGATAAATGGTGGATTTGATCCTGTGTCTGAAACTAAGTAGATAACAGTATCTACAATATAAATCATGCAAAAAAAACTTGTGACCCTTCAACTGCATGGATGAGCATAACAACTAAATGGGAGGAAACAAATCTCAAAGTTCAATACCACAAAACTTAAATAAATGTAAAAGGAGTCAAACTTTTACTTGGCCTCATTGCCTTGGTAAAAGAAAGTTTCATGCATCTACCTAATTCAAATAAAAGAGAGTCCTAGGGAAAGGAAGGCAAAATACTTTTAAGACACAAAGAATCGTTCATTGGGAAGGACGAGTCAACATGATTAAGTGGTAGAGGTCTATCACTGATGAAAATTGCATTTATAAAGTTACTTGTGGACATTATAGCCCTAGACATGAACCCTAATATGCACTGTAGACAGCCAGAGATCTTGATTTCAGAAAATGAAATGTTCCTACTGACAACATGCAATTGACCATTTCAAGAGTAAAGCTGAGCACCCATTGTATTAACGCTGATCATGAATACTGTGATATCAACTAAGCCAATCTTTATAAGAATATGAAGGGCTGTTTTTCTCAGGCAATGTAAATATCTGCTACCAGCAAGCACTAGTGAAATAAACATGTAATCATCACAGTTTCTAAAATTCTGACAGAAATCATAAAACATTCATCCAAAGGAGCAAGATATTCCAGGAGCCTGAACTCAGATTTTTGGCTACTAAGACCCTAGTTTGGGTTGAATGCCCCATGGAGTATTTCAGTGCAGAGTCTATCACTAAACACAACCAGTAGAACTGAATTGACCGCAGTGCACAGAGTTGAGTTCTGGTCAGCCATGCATGATCTGCACCTCCGGGTCTTCACCTAGTCTTCTTAGAAAAGGGGAAGGAACACTGTCCTCAGATCCTGCCATAACAGGCATCATTCTGGCATCATCTCAGCACTGTTGCCTGTGAGAGTGGGTGTGAGCAATACTCTCCCTTGCTAAGCCTTGAGTAGCCAGAAAGTCTTCACCATGCCCACCCACGGAGATCTCTCTGGATGAGCATATCTCTCCAGGGTCTACTTCCTGACCATCTGGACAATGACATCCCAGAAGTGTCTCCTGGAGAACCTGTGTCTTTTAAGCTTATCTTGGCCAGCACTCGACTCCAGAGAGCACTCCTTTGGGTCAGTGGTGATGACTGAATTAAGACTTTAGAATCCACTAAGCACAAAGGTGCCCCTCCCATATGTAAGCCCAAATAAAATAATACTAAAGCATAAATGGAGTAAGCGTAAGGAAGTCCAAAAAAAGTTCTGATTTTCCAATGGTGATTATCTCACTGCTTTATTTTCTTTACATATCTAATTCTTCATTCTCTAGAAATTCTCACTTTCAGCTGATCTCGGTGGTTTAGCCTGTAATCCCAGCACTTTGAGAGGTTGAGGCAAGTGGGTTGCCTGAGCCCACGGGTTCAAGATCAGCTCAGACAACTTGGCAGGACCTCTTCTCTACAATAAATAAAAAATTAGAGCTGGGCTCAGTGGTTCAGCCTGTAATCCCACGCTTGGGAGGCTGAGGTGAGTGGATTGCCTGAGCCCGCGGGTTCAAGACCCGCCTGGGCAACTTGGTAAGACCTCATCTCTACAATAAATCAAAAAATTAGCCGGGCGAGGTAGTATGCACCTGTAGTTTCAGCTACTTGGAAGGCTGAGGCAAAAGGAACACCGGAGCCCAGCAGGTCAAGGCTGCAATGGCCGGGAGCGGCCACTGCACTCCAGTCTGGGTGACAGAGTGAGACGCCAACTCAAAAAAAAAAAATTAGCTGGGTGTGGTAGTGCACACCTGTAGTTCCAGCTACCTGGAGGCTGAGGCAGAAGGATCCCCGAAGCCCAGCAGGTCGACACTGGCGTGGCCATGAGTGTGCCACTGCACTCCAGCCTAAGCAACGAAGTGAGACTCCATCTCAAAAAAAGAAAAAAAATCTCACTTTTTGGTATCCTGATGCCATGAGCATAAACTTGGTCAATCACCAGGCTCTTGCAAAAGTCTCTGGAGAGTCAGACCTGTTCCCTCTTTTTGAGTAAGTCTGAGAGTTTGTTTGCACATACCCCGCAACCAACACGAATCCCACTCTGGACAAGAAAGTTCACATTCCCTCCTCTTCCCCTAACATGCCACCAAATGAGGGCAACAGTGTCAAGAGTTTCATCTTTATTTGCAAGGAACTCTAGATTGCAATGCTTAGAGACACAGTTTATGCTGTGTGCCCACACAGGTACCTATACAACTTTCACATGATAGCAGATTGTCATACAAGTATTCTACCCACCTTCCTCCCTCATCTCACCACCAAAACTTTATCTTTCCTGGCACCTTCCTCTGAGGGTTCATTTCATTTTTGAACAGTAGCCACAATCCCTCAACCTACTATTGGAGTTAATCTTACCCTTTACCACTTAATTGCCACCACCAGTTTTAACTGAGCATATAACATGTTCAAATTCTGGTAGCTTGGAACCAAAAGTTTAGAATATTTTGTCCCTGCCCCATAGAGACCTTGAGAGGCTAGGACATATATACAACCTCAGCCTGGTAACTGGCGAAAGTAGGGTAAAGTTGTGCTGAAAAGACAGCTGGACGTGACCAGGAGGATCTTCTCGTCCTTTGCAACATGTGATTAGATAGCCAGCTTGTCAAAAAAAAAACCTCTTGAACAACTGTATGCAACCCAATGGTTCCTTCATCTAAAATGAGAGTCACACAATGACAATAGTGAACTCTCATAAGTGTACAGGATTCTGAAATGATGACCCACGTATCTGCTTGTGTGGTAAAACAGTCTTTCCTTCCCCACTGTCTGCATAGACTATGCTCTAAGGGAAAGACTTGGCACTTATAAGGTGCCTGGTTACCCAGGATGTGCTTGGCTATTGCCTCAGCCTCTGATCATGGATCACTCTAGAAGGCCTGGCAGAGGCCCCAAGAAGCTAAGGCTCTCAAGGGCTGCTCCACCTGCAGACAGCCTTGGGAGAAACCAAGGCAACGCAGGGCAGGGCCCAGGGAAACAGGGACGTACTCCACAAGCCACAAGCCAGGTGTAGGATGTTCCTATTCCTTCTTAGGACCTCAGGCACTTAGGTGGCCAAATTGCTTCTGAAAAGGCTGTTCTTTAAGCTGTTATTCCCATACTACACAATGCCCACACCTAAATCACAGTTGCCTTTTTTAAAAAAATTCCGAGCTAAATCCATTTTACCCCATGTAACAGATGTCCAAAGAGTTGCCATTTTCTTAATCATTAAATAAGTTATGCTTAGAAGATTAAGATTGGTCCGAAATAGTCAGTGTTTCAGTAATAAGCCCAAGTACAAACAAAAGTAATTTTTAAAAAATCATTTGCAGATTCTTTTAGAAACTCTGATTTCAAACCAGAGATATTTATTTCTGCCTCCAGAGCAAAGTCTCCAGAATACTATTTCTCTTTGAACTTGCCATTTTCCATCTGTCTTTGAACCTGAAAATAGACTCCTTTATATTGGCATCAAAGGTGAAATGGAATTTAGCACTGAAGCTTTCAGCGCTCAATGCAGTCTGGTCCCATGGACCAGGCAGGAATAAACTCTGCTAACTAGGAACAATTCTGCAGCAATTTCACTGAGACCTTGGAGAAATTTTGGACACAATGGTGCTTAAAATGATGGGAATGGGAGTCGAGGGCCTGATTTCAAAGAAGAGACATTAATATTCAAATCTCTGAGTCATACCCACACTGAGGGAATAAGGCCTAATCAGATGCCAGCAGCTTACCTGGCCAGCTTACTGTGTCTGCACAGGGCATTAGAGGGTAAATGAGAACATTCTACAAACTGTACAGCCACAGTGAAATACTTTACTTCCATCTTATTTTCCAATTCTGTTTCAACAGGCATCAACAAGACATGCAGACTGTTATCTCATGGTTCCTCCCTATTTGCATTTTGATATAGTTGCTTTTTTTCCTTTTATAAAAGAATGAAAATGCCTCTGAATGTTATACTATACCACAGTGATCTTCCTAGTCATTCATAACTAATACATTAACAAATACAACCACTCCTTCCCCCTCACACACATAGACACACACACACACACACACACACACACACACACACACACACACACACACTTATCTTTCCCAATCTAGTAGGAGTTGGTGGTCCACAGAAGTAAACTTCTAGAAAGCCAAAGCCTTAAGTATCACTTTCTCTCACCTATCACCTTCTTGTTTATTTCTTTGTTTGTTTGTTTATCATTTATTTATTTATTTTAGAGACAGAGTCTCACTCTGTCACCCAAGCTAGAGTATAGTGGTGTGCTCATAGCTCACTGCAGCATTGAACTCCTAGTCTCAAAGGATCCTCAGACTCCCAAGTAGTTGGGACTACAGGTCTATACCACCACACTGGGCTAGGTTTTGTTTTGTTTTGTTTTTAGAGACAAGGTTTCACTATGTTTCCCAGGTTAGTCTCAAATAGTTGGGCTTAAGCGACTCTCCCACCTCAGCCTTTCGAGTCACTGGGATTGTAAGCATGACCCATAATGCCTGACTCCTTCTTTTAAAATGTACCATACATTTCCCTGAGCCCACAGGCGACAGATCATAAATTCGCCTTTCTTTCCATGCTTTGTAGGAACTCAGGAGTCAAATTTAGAAGACCAGGATTCTAGTCCTGGTTCTGCCCCCAGATGAGCAGTGTCGTCCAGGATAAATCATTGTACTACTCCAAAATACCTTCCTCTTCTTTTGTAAAATATTGTTAAACTTTATTTTTCAGAGTAGCTTTAGGTTCATAGCAAAATTGAGCAGAAAGTGCAGAGAGTTCCCATATACCCCTGTCCCATACATGCACAATCTCTCCCATTGATGATATGCCTAACCCCAGTGGTACATTTGTGCAAATGGATGAACGTACACATCATTATCACCCAGAGTCCATGGTTTACATTAGGGTTCACTCTCAGTGTTGCATGTCCTTTGAGTTTAGACAAACGTGTAATGCTATGTATCCACCATTATAGTATCATGCAGGATAGTTTCACTGCCCTAAAGGTCCTCTGTTTTCTGCCTGTTTACCCCTCTTTTCCCACAACTCCTGGCAACCACTCATCTTTATGTTGTCTTCATAGTTTTGCCTTTTTCAGAATGGCATGCAATTGGAGTCTTACAGTATGTAGCATTATCATATTGGCTTCTTTCACTTAGTAATAGGCATCTAAGTTTCCTCCATGTCTTTTTATTGCTTGATAGTTCTTTTTTTTGTAGCACATACACACAAAAATCTATTGTCTGAATGTACTACAGTTTATTTATCCATTCATGGATAAATACTGAAAGACATCTTGGTAGCTTCCAAGTTTTGTCAATTATGAATAAAGCTGCTATAAATATCTGTGTGCAGGTTTTTGTGTGGACATAAGTTTTCAATTCATTTGGGTAAATATCATGGTTAGACTATATTTAGTTTTTGAGAAACTGCCAAACCATCTTCCAAATTGGCTGTACCATTTTGCATTTCACCAATATCCTGTTGCTTCACATCCTCGTCAGCATTTGGTGTTATCAATGTTCTGGATTTTGGCCATTCTAATAGGTTAACCGTAGTATGTCATTGTTGTTTTAATTTGGAGTTCCCTAATGACACATGATTTTGGACATCTTTTCACATACTCACTTTCAGTCTATGTATCCTCTTTGTTGAGGTGTCTGTTCAGGTCTTTTGGACATTTTTAAAATCAGATTGTTTTCTTATTGTGGAGTTGTAAAGGTTGCTTGTTTATTTTGGATAATAGTTCTTTATCAGATGTGTCTTTTGCAAATATTTTCACCCAGTCTGTGACTTGTCTTCTCATTCTCTTGACCTTGTCTTTTGCAGAGCAGAAGTTTTTAATTTTAGTGGTCTAGTTTATCAATTATTTATTTCATGGATCTTGTCTTTGGTGTTATATATAATGAGTCATTGCCATACCTAAGATCATCAAAGTTTTTTTTCCTGTGTTATCTTGTAGAAGTTGATAGTTTTGTATTTTTACTAATGCTTTTTACTATGCGTTTTACTAATCAGTCAGCTCTATGACTGATTTTGAGTTAATTTTCGTGAGGACAAAAGATCTGTTTTTAGATTTGTTATTTGTTTGTTTGTTTGTTTTGTTTTTGCATGAATGTTCAGTCGTTCCAGCACCATTTGTTGAAAAGACCATCTTTACTCCACAGTATTGCCTTTGCTCCTTTGTCAAAGATCAGTTAACTATATTTATGTGAGTCTGTTTCTGGACTTTCTATTCTGTTCTATTGATCTGGTTATCTGTTTTTTCACCAATACCACATTGTCTAGATTAGTATAGGTCAATACTAAGTCTTAAAATCCATTAGTGTCAGTCCTCTGACTTTGTACTTATCCTTTGAGTCGTCTTCTGGATCTTTTGTTTCCCCTTATAAACCTTTTTTAATATAATTTATTTTAGAGTTGTGAGTACATGTGAGGATTTGCTACATACGTAAATTGCATGCAGGTGAGGTCTGGGCTTTTAGTGAGCCCTCTCTACCCCAGTAGCAGACATGATACCCAGTGAGTTGTTGTGTGCCTCTCCTCCCTCCCTCCTTTAGCAGTGCCCACCATTTGTTGTTCTCGCCTTTGTGCTTGTGTGCCCAATGGTTAGGGCCTGCTTATAAGTAAAAATACGCAGTATTCAGTTTTTTGTTTCTGTGATAGTTCACTTAGAATGATGGTTTCCAGTTGTATCCATGTTGCTGCAAATAACATGATTTTGTGCTTTTTATAGCTGTGTAGTATTCCATCATGATGTACCACATTGTCTTTATCCAGTTCACCTTCAGTGGGCATCTGGGTTGGTTCCATGTTTTTGCTATTGTGAATAGTGTGGCAATCAACATACATGGTAGGTGTCTTTTTAGTAAAGCAATTTATGTTCCTCTGGGTATACTCCCAGAAGTAGAATTGCTGGGTCATATGGTATCTCAATTTTTAGTTCTTTGAGAAAACATCACACTGCTTTCCACAAATGCTGAACCAACTCATACTCCCACCAACAATGGAATTTTCTCCATAGCCTCACCATCACCTGTTGTTTTTGACTTTTTAATGATAATGACCCTCACCAATGTGAGATGGTATCTCACTGTAGTTTTGATTTGTGTTTCTCTGATTATTAATGGTGAGCATATTTTTTAGCTGCTTGAATGTCTTCCTTTTGATAAGTGTCTGTTCATGTCCTTTGCCCACTTTTTAATGGGATTTTTTTTCCTGTTAATTTATTTGAGTTCTTATAGATTCTAAAGGTTAGGCATTTGTCAGATGCATAGCTTGCAAATATTTTTTCCCATTCCATGAGTCGCCTCTTTAGTCTCTTGAAGGTTTATTTTGCTGTGCAAAAACTTTTTAGCTTGATAACATCCTAACTGACAATTTTAGATTTTGCTGCATTTACTATTAAGAACTTAGCCATGAGTTTTTTGCTTACTCTAATGTCCAGGGAAGTGTTTCCTACGTTTTCTTCTAAAATTCTTATAGTTTGGGGTTTCACATTTAAGTCCTTGATCCATTTGAGTTAATTTTGTATATGGTAATAAGTAGGGATCTAGTTTGATTCTTCTGCATGTGACTAGACAGTTTTCCCAGCATCATTTGCTAAATATGGTTTCCTTTCCCAATGTTTGTTTTTGTCAGTTTTGCCAGGGATGAGTTGGTTGACGGTCTGTGGCTTTATTTCCAGATTCTCTGTACTGTTCTATTGATCTATGTGTCTATTTTTGTACCAGTACCATGCTGTCTTAATTACTGTAGCCTTGTAGTAAAGTTTGAAGTTTGGAAGTGTGATGCCTCCAGTTTTTGTTTTGTTTTGTTTTTTATGAGTATTGTTTTAGCTATTAGGGCTGTTTTTTGCTTCCATATGAATTTCTGTATTGTCTTTTCTAGGTCTGTGAAAAATGATGCTGGTAATTTGACAGGGATTGCAATGAATCTTTAGATTGCCTTGGGTAGAATGGACATCTTGACAATATTGATTCTTCCAATCCATGAGCATAGGATGTTCTTCCATTTTGTGTCTTTCTTAATTTCTTTGAGCGGTGTTAGGTAGTTCTCATTGTAAAAGTCTTTCACCTCTTTGGTTGGATACTGGGTATCTTTTGTGACTATTGTGAATGGAATTGTGTTTCTTAATTTGGTTCTCAGCCTGCTAATTGTTGGTGTATTGTAATTGTTCTTTGCACATTGGTTTTGTATCCTGAGATTTTATTAGGATAAGGAGGTTTTTTGACAGATTCTCTAGGGTTTTCTAGGCATAGAATTATATCATCTGCAAACAGGGATAATTTAACTTCCCCTTTTCCTATTTGCATATCTAATTTCTTTCTCCTGTGTGATTGCTCTGGTTAGGACTCCCAGCACTATGTTAAATAAGAGGTGTGAGAGTAGGCATAATTGTTTTATTCCAGTTATTAGGGGGAGTGCTTCCAGCTTCTGTTAAGTATAATGTTGGCTGCAGGTTTATCATAGATGGCTCTTGTTAGTTTGAGGAATATTCCTTTGATGCCTAGGTGTTTCAGGGTTTTTATCAAAAATGGATGTTGGATTTTATCAGATGCTTTTTCTGCATCTAATGAGGTCATCAGGTGGTTCTTGTTTTTACACCTGTTTACATGATGGATAACATTTATTGATTTGTGTATATTGAACCAGCCTTGCATCCCGGGAATGACACCCAACTGGTCATGATAGATGATCCTTGAAATGTGTTATTAAGTGCAATTTGCTAGAATCCTGTTGAGAATTTTTGCATTTATGTTCATCAGGGAAATTGGCCTGTAGTTTTCTTTCCTTGTTGAGTCTTTGCCATTTGCGGGTATTAGGATGATATTGGCTTCATAGAATAAGCTTGAAATACTTTCTATAGGATTGGTATTCGTTCTTTCTTGTATGGTTTATATAATTCAGCTGAGAAGTCATCTGGTCCAAGGTTTTTTGTTTTGTTTTGTTTTTTGGCAGTGAGGTTTCTTTTTACTGAGTTGATTTTTTTTGGATTGTTATTGGTTTGTTTAGGGGTTCAGTTTCTTCCTGTTTCAATCTTAGGATAGTATGTGATGCCAGGAATTCCTCTGTTTCCTCCAGGTTTTCAGGTTTACTCACATATAGATAATCTCTTATATTTCTTCAGGGTCAGTTGTAACATCATTTCTAATTGTGTTTATTTAAATTTTCTCTCTCTTTATTTTTGTTAATCTGGCTAGGGATCTGTCAATCTTATTTATCTTTTCCAAGAACCAGCTGTTCATGTCACTAAGCTTTTGTGTGTTTTTGTTTTCTATTTTATTCAATGGTGATTTTATTTCAATGATTCCCATTTTTCTACTAATTCTGGGATTGAATTACTCTTGTCTTTTCAGATCCTTTAGGTGCAATGTTAGACTATTTACTAGAGATACCCCTATCTTCTTGATATATCATGCAATGTTATAAACTTCCCTCTCAGCACTGATTTCATGATATCCCACAGGTTTTATTGTGTTGTATCTTTGTTTCATTTGTTCCTAGGAATCTATTTCTGCCTTGATTTCTGTGTTAACCAAAAAATTATTCAAAAGCATGTTGTTTAATTTCCATGTATGTGTGTGTCTTGGGGAGTTTCTATTGGTGATGATCTTTATTTTTATTCCACTATGGTCTGAGAAGATGCTTGGTATGATTTTGACCTTTTAAAATTTGTTCACTCTTGATTTATGTCTGAGTATGTGGTTGATGTTGGAGTATGTTCCATGTGCTGATGAGAAAAAGGTATGAGAGGGAACCACAACAAAGTTTATTTATAAAAAGTTGTGTATTCATTCTTGTGTGTTTAAACTTCAGTCACCTTCAAAGTGTTCTCTGCTTGATTCAATATACCTATTGAGATGCTTTTCTCGCTGCTCAAAATAGCTTTTGAATTCGTCTTTTTTCTTTTTTTAGTTAGAGTCTCACTCTGTCACCCAGGCTGGAGTGCAGTGGCATGCTGACAGTCACCATAGCCTTCACCTGCTGGGCTCAGGTGATCCTTCCACCTCAACCTTCCAAGTAGCTGGGAGATAGGAGTGTGCTACCACACCTGGCTGATTTTTTTTCTTAATTAGAGACAAGGTCTTGCAAAGTGGTCCAGGCTGATCTCAAACCCCTGGGCTCAGGCAGTCTCCCACCTCTACTTTCCAAAGTGCTGGGATTACAGGCCAGAGCCACCATGCCCAGCTGAATTCATCCTTTTTTATGCCTTTTAGTGCTTCTATTATTTTTTGTTTCACCTCTTCTACATTGGCAAAATGTTTCCCTTTGAGGACTTTTTTTCATCTGGGGAAACAAAAAAAAGTCACTCAGGACAATATTGGGTGAATAAGTAGGGTAGGGCATGGAGATCATGCCTTTTCTGGTCAAAAACTGCTAAGCACTCATCACAGTGTGGGCAGTTTGTGTAAATCACTCATCATGAAATGGTAAACAAGTTGAAAGAATCTTTAAGAAATAAATTCACTGAGGTCAAATGCAGCCTCTCACAACAGTGCTAGCTGGTATACTGATGCTTACGGGTTCCTAGAACACTTACCTACAGGGGGAAGTCTGTACTAAAAGAAGCCTGCCCACCAGAAAATAATACCAGTTTTTCTGGAGGGACTCTCCCCTCATATAATCTGTGGTTATTGGGTGAAGTGTTCTGTAGAAATCTATTAGGTCCAGTGGCTGAGTGTCAAGTTAAGCTTCCGGATTTTCTTGTCTTTTGTTATGTTTTTTGGCCTCGATGATCTGTCTAAGGCTTTTAGCAGGATATTGAACTCGCTGACTATAATTGTATGGCTACGTCCTTCCTTTGTTTAATTAGCAATTATCTTATAAATCTGGGTGCTCGTATGTTGGATGTGTATACATTAAAGATGGATAGTTCTTGCTGGTGGATTAAGCCTCTTATCATTATATAGTGTCCTTCAGTGTTCTTTTTAACTTATTAGTTTAAAGTCTGTTTTGTCTGATATAAGAATAACTATTTCTAACCTCCAGGATCTATAAGAATATAGAAATAACTATTCCTGCCTTTTTTTGCTATTCTTGTTTTCCACTGGTCTCATACCTATGGGTGTCATTTGCAGTGAAATGAGTTTCCTGAAGGTAGAAGAAAGGCGGATCATGTTTCTTAATCCAATTTGCCATTCTATGCCTTTGAGTGGTGCAACCAGTCCATTCATGTTTAAGTTAATTATCGATATGTGGGGGTTTGTTCCAGGTCATATTGCTATTAAGAGGTTGCTTTGCTTTTTAGATTTTGAGGTCAATTTATATGGTCTGTAAACTCTTTACTTGCCTATGCTTTTGAGATGAGTGGAGCTATTCTTTTGTTTCTGTGCTTAGAACTTTTTTAAGCATCTTCTGAAAGGCTGGTCTGGAGGTGGCATATTCTCTTAGGGGTTGGATATCTGGGAAGGATTTTAATTATCCTTCATTAAAGAAGCTTAGCTTGGTGAGATAGAAAATTTTCAGCTGGAATTGCTTTTATTTAAGAATGTTAAAGATGGGACGCCTGTCCCTTCTGGCTTGTAAAGTTTCTGCTAAGAAGTCTGCAGCAATTCTGATATGTCTTCCTTAATAAGTCTGTCCCCTTTCTCTAACTGCCTTTGGGACTTTTTTCTTTTATACTTACCTTGGCAAGACAAATTATTATGTATCTGGAGATGGTCTTCTCATGCAATACCTCATCGGGGTTCTCTGAATCTCTTGTAACTTCATGGCTACCCCTCTATTGAGATAGGAGAGGTTTTCTTAGATGACATCTTGGAAGTCTTGTTCCAGGCTATTCTCAGTTTCCTCTCTCTCAAGGATGCCAATCAACTGTAGATTTGGTCTCTTTACATAATCCCAAACCACTCATAGGCTTTGCTCATTTTGCCTAAGTCTTTTCTCAATTTGGTTTGGTCCTTTCTTAAAATAGCCAGCTCAGCTTTCATTTTCTATACTGTTACTGTGGCCTGGAGGATCTGTGTGTCCACTTTCTCAAGGATCTCATTGAGTGTCTTTGCCATCTATAGTCTGGATTCTATGCCTGTCATCAAGAACATATCATTCTTGATGGGTTCCATTGCTTGAGATCTGGTAAGCCCTTTGTGGGGTGCTGACTTATTGATTTTAGGGCCTCTCCACCCACTGCTACTGACTGCCATCATGGACACGAGCTGTGTGCAGTCTATCAAGCTGGCCAGGGTCACCAAAGTGTTGGGCAGGACTGGTTCACAAGGACAGTGCATGGAATTTATGGACAACACAAGCCACTCTATCATCCACAACGTGAAAGGCTCCATACACAAGAGTGGGGTGCTCTCCCCATTGGAGTCAGAGCAAGAAGTTCAGAGGTTGCGCTGAGTTTGACTGCTCGGTCCTGGATGTTGGGGTTGACACTCAGGGATAATCTATAGGCACTCAGGTATGATCTGTGATTGTCAAATAAAGTGTTTGTGTTATATGTAAAAAAAAATTCTTTTTTGTTAAAAAAAGGACTTTGGGGATTGCCAGGGTTTTCTTACTGATTCTTCCTCATTTGTGAGGACAGACTCTTCCCTTTGTTTTTTGTTTTGTTTGGTTTTATTAGAAAAAAGTTTCTACTGTTGGAGAACAGGCAGCAATGATAGGAAGGATGGTGAACTAGGGAGAAATTGTCTGAAACTGCTTAATCAGTGCAGTCTGGGGGAACTGGGTGAGACCTTTCCTCTATTCAGAGGCTTTCCCCTTCCTCTGCACAGGCTACAGGGGCCCTGGCTGGACCTCTGGCGGCCTTCTTCCCAGACCATATCTTGTCAGCAGGATTGGCAGGTGGCCAGGTGGGGGGTTCTGTGGCTCTACTCTGGCTCAGGTGCTCTTGGTGGTGTAGAGTAGCCTCCTCCCATTTGAGTTGGACTATCTCTTTCACCCAGGAGTAGAAAGAAAGCAGAGGGAAGTTGTTAGCTCTTCTTCTGTCCACAGATGACAAGGTCATCGCCACCACCATGCTGTGTAGAGGCACCCCACCTTTTGCATTCTGCCATGCTCCATGGGAGGGGCTATGACAATAGTGGCCTCCTGAGGGTAAGTCACATTTACAGCCCTGCCCTAGGGCCCCAACAGCTTCTGTGACTGGAGAAACATCTGTGTACCCCCCATGCTGAGTGCTGGGGAGGGATCTAGAGAGGAGTACCCATGCAGGACAAACCACCCTCACAGGGTGTTTCCTACTGAACCTATCTGGGGGTGGTTAGAGGCTGTAACATGGGGGTCCTGAGAACTGGGGCTTCCCAGGCTTCACATAGCTCCTGATAATGCCTCTGTCTCTATTTAGGGCAACTCTCTGCACCCAGTGATGTGGGAGAGGTGCAAGGAGGAGAGCCTGGGGTGTCTCTCCTTTGGCTGAGACTGCAGCGGCTTGCATGAGGTATATAGAGACAAAAAGATGTCATTTTCACTTACCACTTCTGTCTCCAAAGGTGCTTTCCCAATCTCATGTCTGGGTCACTTCTAGGGGTGTCCAGGACTTGAAACTGTCCACCCTCCATGTCCCCAGGTGACCATCTGATAGACCTCAGCTTAAGCTCTCAGACTGACCCCCAAAGCCCTAGGTCCACTTCTTACAAGTCTCTTTTCTGAGAGCTGCAATTGTACAATGTCTTCAGTCAGCCATCTTGGCCCTTCCCCTCTTTAGTCTGCCCATATAAACTTTAGAATCAGTTTGTCAAGCCGGTCTCGGTGGCTCAGCCTGTAATCCCGCGCTTTGGGAGGCTGAGGTGAGTGGATTGCCTGAGCCTGCGGGTTCGAGACCCGCCTGGCCAATTTGGCGAGACCTCATCTCTACAATAAATAAAAAATTAGCTGGGCATGGCAGTGCGCAGCTGTAGTTCCAGCTACTCGGAAGGCTGAGGCGGAAGGATTGCCAGAGCCCTGAGCGACAAAGTAAGACTCCAACTCAAAAAAAAAAAAAAAATTTCATTAGCATTGTTTTGAATCTATAGATCATGTTGGAAAGAACAGATTTTTTGATAATATTGAGTCTTTCTATAAACATGGAATATCTCTGTATTTATGTAGTTCTTCTTTGATAGCTTTTACCCAAGTTTTGTAGTTTTTCTCATATAGATCTTGTGTATATTTTGTTAGACTCATACCTAAATATTTCATTTGGGGAGAGCTAATTTAAATAATGATGTAGTTTTAATTTTAAATTCCACTTGTTCATTGCTGGTATATAGAAGAGCAATTGACTTTTGTATATTAATTTTGAATCTTGCAAATCTTATAGTTCCAGGAGGATTTTCTAAATCAATTCTTTCAGATTTTCATCTGGTAAAGGCAGTTTTATTTCTTCCTTCCCAGTCTGTATTCCTTTTGCTTCCTTTCCTTGTCTTATTGCATTAGCTAGGATTTCCAGCGTTGTGCTAAAAAGCAGTGGTGAGAAGGGACAGTCTTGCCTTGTTTCTGATCTTAGTGGAAAAGCTTCAGGTTTGTCATCATTATATCATTAAGCATGATGCTAGCTGTAAGTAATTTTAGAGATTATTTATCAAGGAGAGGAATTTTCTCTCTATTCCTAGTTTACTGAGAGTTTTTATCATAGATGGTTGTTTGGATTTTATCAAATGCTTTTTCGGCATCGATTGATATAATCATGCTATTTTTCTTCTTTAGTCTGTTGATATGCATTACATTAGTTGAGTTTTGAATGCTGAACCAGCTTTGCATACCTGGGATAAATCCCAATTTGTTATGATATATAATTCTTTTTAGATTTGTTGGATTTGATTTGCTAATACTTTGTTGAGGATTTTTGCATCTATGTTAGTAAAATATATTGGTCTGTATTTTTCTTTTCTTGTGATGTCTTTGCCTGGTTTTGGTATTAGAATAATGCTAGACTCATAGAATGCGTTAGGAAGTATTATCTCTGCGCCTATCTTCTGAAAGAGATTGTAGTGAACTGGTGTAATTTCTTCCTTAAATGCTTGGTAGAATTCATCAGTGAATTCAACTGGGTCTAGTGTTTTCTGTTTTGAGAGGTTGTTAATTATTGACTCAAATTCTTTAATCAATATAGGCCTATTCAAAATGTCTATTTCTTCTTGTATGAAATTTGGCAGATTGTGTCTTTCAAGGAATTGGTCCATTTTATCTAGGTTATCAAATATGTGGGCACAGCATTATTCATAACATTCCTTTGTTATCCTTTTAATATCCATGGGATCTTTAATGATATCCACTTTTGTTTCTAATAGTAGTAGTTAATCTAGCTAGAGGCTTATTGAGTTTATCAATCTTTTTCAAAGAACCAGCTTTAGATTATTCCATTGATTTCTTTAATCAATTTTCTATTCTCAATTTCATTGATTTCTGCTTTAAATTTTTATGATTAGTTATGTTTCATTTTCATTTAGTTCAAAATATTTTTTATATCTCTTGAGATCTCATTTTGACCCATGTTATTTAGAAGTGTGTTGTTAATCTTCTACTACTTTGACACTTTCCAGCTATCTTTCTGTTAATTGATGTCCAGTTTAATTCCATTGTGATTTAAAAACTGAGACTGCATAATTTCTATCCTTTCAAATTGTTAAGATGTGTTTTATGGCCCATAATACAGTCTATCTTGATGAACATTCCATGTGAGCTTATGAAGAATGTATAATCTGATGTTAGTTTTCTCATCTTGTTCAACAAACATTTGAACTCTACGGTCTCTGCTTCCATGACTCTAATATCAGTTCCAATCTACTCCACCATCAGTTCTCATCTATACCATCCCTATATTAACAGGCCGCAGATTGTTGAGCTTTAAATATTGGCTATTTTAATCATTGCACTGATTCCTTTGCTAAAATTTAACTACCAACCATATACTTGTCTCCTGCAGCATCTCACCAACCACATCCTTCTCTCCTCTCCTTAACCACCATTAAATCCAGTAGCAGAGAGATGAGTTATAGAGGTAGGTACCTTCTAGATAAATGAGGTGCTACTGGACATCACTGTGGTCTTCTCTAAAGGTGAAAAATGTCTAAGAAAAGCTAGCATCATTGATAGAAAATAAACATGAGTCTGTATCATGCTGGCTCATCCATGAGTAATTCATTCAACCCCAGCAGGTTATTGACAACTTGCTTTTAACTCAAATCCAACTTTACCCTTTATGAAGCACACATCTAGGGCCCCAAGATGATGATAAAGATGATGATGATAATAATAATAATAATAAACCAGACAGAACATAATTAAAGAGACAAAAGGCTTAACACATAATGGATGTTAATTCAACTCCTTTATTTTAGCCATATCACTCTTTTCTGTTTTATTTTAGTTACATACCAACAGTGGAAAAATAATTGAAAGATCATTCATCGTATTTGTCTTTTCTAACAAAATAGGCAATAGTAAAGGCTGAAATGTTTACTATGGCCCAGGAAAATATGGGGTTGTTCCATGAGCCATTTCCTAAGATACAAAGAAAATTATTCTGGAAAGTTTACTAGTTCAAAAGTTCACAGCAGTGCCAAAGTTTAAATAGTCTTTTTAATCCTGAATCTATGAAATTGAGTATAAGACTGAATCTGGTTTGGAGATTGCATGTTTGTAGACATTCACGTTTCTATTTACCTGGAAGATCCTATTCTTACCATCACACAGAACTGTCAGAAACTAGTTAGGCCACATCAAGCCCTGCAGCCCTCAGAACCAGGTCATCCAGCTGGGGTGTCATTGGGTGCATATGAGTGTGCCAGCTCCAATATCCATTCTTAGCGAACACAGCAGTTCCAAAAACAGATAAGGCACAAGACATACTTGATCTTCAACTTTGTTCCAGAAATTTTTTTAGGAGTTTGAGTTTTTCATAAAATGCTCACACTCTATAGAGAAATAAAGTGTTTCGTTTTCAAGGTGCTCTGGAGTTTGCTGAGAGGAGGCACATGCTTGTATTTTCATTCTCAGGGATCCCAGCAGCCAACTAAAACTGGACAAGGACAAAACAGCACCCAAAATAGTCTGAAAACTGGCTGATGCCCCATATTTTATTGTTCCAAATGAGCATCACTTGCCTGAGTGCTGGCCATGAACCCAGCAAGTAATATCTACACCAGTTACTATGAAGACTCTCAGAAATAGTAACATCCCCTGCAGTTCTCAATGAGCCTACAACTTCATGGTTACCAGCATTCACCATGCAACAATACTGTGCTAAGTGCATCCCACCACACAAAGACCCTGTGAGCAAATACTGAGTCCCACTCTACACATAAGGAAACTGAGCCTCATTTTAGAAATACAACAACCTAATAGAGAGCGACAAGTACCACAAATGTGCTAGAATTTAAGGAAGGTGAATCAGCTTCTTGTGTAAGCAGTAAGGAATCGTATCATGGGAAAGGAAGGAATGTTTGTCCTGACTTTCCTCCAAGACTGGCTGAGTTTTGGAAGACAGAGACCCAAGGGGGAAGACAAAGATAGACATGCATAAGGTAAGATCAGAGATGATGCTTCGACAAGTCTAAGATTATAGGTTTTGATAAAACATGCTTTTGGAAAACTGGTGCTAAATTGTAGAAGACTTGGAATTCCCGGTTAAGGAATACAGACTAAGAGAGGAATAGCATGAGAGCGTTTATTGATGGACCCATCATAGCACTTGAAAGGCTCTGAAGTCTTTAGAATTGAATAAGAAAAGAATAATTTTCACTGGACAAAAGCAAAATATCCCTGGTACAACTGTCAAGCACTTAGAAATGATCCAGTGAATCTGTGAAAAACAGAATAAATCACTAGTGGAATTTCAATAGCATGTAGTTGTGTGTCTGACAAAATCATAAAACAAAAGTTATTATAGGAGAGATTTAGAAATATCAAGAAATCCAATGTACAAAATACTTAAGTGTTTCTCCAAGCAAAATCAATACTCTTTTAGAGATAAACAGAAAAAATAATAATAGTAAGGAAATGCATCTTTCAAAAAATGCTACCCAGGCTCCTGAGTTTTGTTCATGATAAAGAAACTAAGATTTGCTTCTGAGGTCAACACAGCCAACCTTTCCACCATGTTTTTTAGGAAGGAACACCAGGTAGGGCTCAAGTACCGGTTTGGCTCCTGTCCTACCTTTCAGTCCTTTTGTAACTCCCTTGATTCAACTCCCAGTATGTCTGTGCACGGACAATGAGACGAAAGCATGCTAAATGCGAAAGCACAAATTATGTATTGAGAAATCACTACAATGCCAAATTTTTTTAGAATAAAAAAAATATATATATATATATCTTTAAGAACTCGCTGTGTTAGGGAAACTGTTTACATATTGAGGTGTTCCTCTTTTTTTGACTGGAACAATAAAAAAAAAATTTGATATGGCCTTGGTTTCTTTTTTATGAGTGTCTGTGCCCAAAGAAGTCAGCCTATACTTCAAGTAGGAACGTGAATTATTTTTAAAGCACCACACCCTGCCACAGGGCCACTCAAGGTATGGACCTCCCACCCATAATCCAAGGATAGCATCATGGGCTTGAAGTGGTCGTGCCTAGCTCCCCCTCCCTCTCCCTCTCCCTCCTTCCATGCCTCCCCATCTCTCCCTCGATTCTCTGCCTCTGGCTAGATCCAGCATGAGTCAGCTGTTCCCCTTCCCACACTCGCTGAGCCAGGTGGGACCCATTTGATACCTGTTTGCAGCTTGTACCTCATGGAACTTGAAAAAAAATGTAAGAGACCTAGAAACCAGCAGAGCAGTTCATCCTGCCCCTTGTCACAACTCTAAAAGTCTTAACAATGGGAGTTTAATAACCATGTTGAACTAAAGAACCAGTGTGGAAGAGTTTTTCTTGTTCTCAGTTTTCCATGTTACATGACTTGGTTTTGATAGATTCCAGTGCCCAGTTCTGACTCCTCACCCAGGTAACCTCGCTGCTGGGGGCTCAGCCAGCCATCCCTCTCTGGGGAGGCATGCAGAAAACCAAGCTTGAAAATGACACGTGAGTCCCCTGACACTGTAACCTCAACAAAAGAAGTCGTGTAAAAATGTGCCTGGGTTACATTCTTTTCCAGAAGCTGGTGGTTGGTGAAACAAACCAGGGACATCATTCCTATTTCATTCTGCTTTTCTTAATGTGTCCCCAACTCCCATCCCCGGGATCACTGTTGTGCTGGGTAGAATTACTGATCTGTCCTCTGCATGTCCCGGTCCCTGAGCATCTGTCCCACTTAGCACCCATCAGGTCCCACACAAACCCTTGGAGATGTCTTCAGGGAAGAGCCTCCATCTCTGCTTTTTGCTGACCCCTGGAGCAACCCTCCACCTTACCCCAGAGGGGTTGTCTGAAGCAATTCCCTGGTCAAAACCCCACTGGCACTCCCTTACCTACTCCAGTAGTTTTCAAGCCAAGTCGCAGAAACTTTGCTGTAAAGGAAACCCAAGCAGAAGCTCAGGACTTAAGACAAAGTGGAGTGCTCAATTGTAACAGGAGTGGAGGCTCAGAGCCCTGCCCCTCAAACCCAAGTGTCCCAAGACCCCGTCTTAGAGCACAGCTCAATAATCGCTGCTATGCAGTCTTAAGTCCAAATGCTTCAACTGAGCCTCTGGGATCAGCAGGTTTTAGGCCCTGGGCCCCTCTGCAGTCCATATCCCCCCGCACCACCACTGTTGCCTACTAGCCCACCTTATCAAATGTCTATACTTCTCAAGCAGGGCACATACCTCAAGCTACCTAGACTTTGCAAATATTATTCTTTCTTCCTGGCATGTGAATCCAAAACCATCCAGGAAGCTCAGATATCCCTTCCTAATCCCCCTACCCTAGCACCAGTAAGCTTCCAAATCTAGGTCTTCAGAGATCTGTAAACTAAAGCTACACTGTGTGTTCCCTCATCTTGCCTGTCTTCCCTGGAAAATAAAGTCCTTTACAGGCAAAGGCAATCTCATTCACCTTTTCCCCCAGCACCTTTTGTTATGCTTGGCATTTAGTTGGTGCTCGATACTTATTTGTTGGATGGATGGATTGATGGATGAATGGATGGATGGATGGATGGATGAGTGGAGGGTGAGACCAGTTCACAAGAGTCAGCTGATAAATCTCCAGGAATTTTGCAGGCTGGTTGTTAAACACAGCAATTATTAAAAAACAAAATTATATAACTTACAATTAAACAAATTATATTAAACACAAAGATTTTTTTAAAATACACAGAACTCATTCTTCCTCATTGTTTCACTATATTTTGCCATTATCTATGCTCTTCGGTCATTGGCATCTATTGTATCTGTGTGTTGACAATTCTATAAGATGGAGTGATGTAGCACATCTCTTCCCAACTCCACATTCAGTGACATCAAGTCCAAAGCTTGAAATTGGTCATGGTGGGAATATTTGGACCCCAGAAATTGGCAAATAGTATAAATTATGGCTTCTGTTTTTACCAGAGAGCTTGTTTACATTTACCAGAACAAATCACAGATGATCCTGAAAGACAGTGGAGAAAGAAAATATCTTTAGTAGACATAACTACAAGAGTTCTCTCATTGCCCACATTAACTAAAGGGAAGAATGGCTAGACCATGACATGGGCAGTGGCTATGGGTTTGACTAGATGGTCAGAGTCTTGGAAGATGCACAGTTGGATGATTATATCAACAAACTGGGAAATGTCCTTAGAAATAAGCTCTGGGTGTGTGAAGCTTGTGTTCCGTGTAATGCTCACAAACAGGTCTTTGTTACAGAGGAGGTTCTTGATCACCTAGAAGACCCCTCCACCTATGACTGTAAGTCACCAACCTCCCCAGCCATCACAGTGCTTACTTGGGGACTCAGCAGCAAAGGATCCATGGTGACAGGATGGATCCTATTCACAAGCTCAACCGCAGGGATGTCCCCTTCTCCAAGGCTGACTCAGCCACCACACTGTGAAGTACCAAATTTTCCAACACAGTAATCACTTATGAAAGCCCACTCCTAGACTATGACCTGGGGCAATATACCAACCACCTGGTGACCAGTTGTTTACTTTGGGTTCCTTCCATTGTTCCAGTGATACATCCTCACTGGAAGAGACATTCTGATTTAGACTGTCTCTGACACCATCACTTAAGCCAGCATCATCACACATGGGCCTGCTGGTCACCTTTCTTGCCATCCGTATCAGACATGACATTGCTTCTGAATAAGGATTCGCTTGATCACTTTATTGTTATCACTCTAGAAAAAGAAGTAAGGTAAGGAGCAGGTGCCTGTGGGAGTCACAAATCATTCACCCATTATTTACAACAACAGGATGAGCCTTACGGAAGACTCATGAGAGACAATTCCTGTTGCTTAAGTCACCCAGAGTAGTGCACAATTGACCCTTAAGCAACGTGGGGGCTAAGGGTTCTGACACCCAGTGCTGTCAAAAACTTGCATGTAACTTTTGATTCCCCAAACATTTTGCTAACAGCCTACTGTTTACTGAAAGCCTTACCAATAACATAAACAGTTGATTAACATATATTTTGTTTGCTACATGTATATGTATTATATATTGTGTTCCTACAATAAACTAGAAAAAAGAAATTGTTATTAAGAAAACCATAAGGAAAAGAAAATACAGTACTGTGCTGTATTTATCGATACCAGAAGTTTGCATCACCTGTTTATACGACAAATCATCCATCTGAAATGGCAGATTATCAACTGGGAGGTGATATCATCAATTGGGAAGTGACACCTGACAAGGTTGAGGGCCACCTCACAGATGCCATGGACATGCTAAGGAGTGCCTTGTATGATACGGGCCTATCTTTCCCATTACAGGAAGACTTGAGGACGGGAAGAAAGAGAGGGAGTGGGGATGGGGCATCCTGGGCCTCCATCTAAGACCCATTTCCAAAATGTTTGCATCCTTTCCTGGACCTGTGGGGTCTGCTTGGTTAGAGATCTTGATACCCAAGGGAAAAACACTTCCAGCAAGGGACAGAACAATGGTACATGCAATGTAAGATGTAGTGTTCTCATCTTAACCTTGTTTGCATCCAAAATTCCTGACTAGTTCAGAAAAACAGAGAGACATGTTTATGGCTTCAGAGAATGAGAACATAAACATGATTTAACAAATGCTCACTACTGAAAGGGAAAGAGAAGGAAAGGGAAAAGAAAAGAGAAAAGGAAAGAAAAGGAAAGAATTAGAGGGAAAGCAAGAAGGCAAGGGAAAGGAAATATAAGAAAGAATTCCTCAGAGCAAATAAATATGCCAGACAAGCAACTCAGTGAAAGTCATGCTTTGCCCGGAGTAAGCATTCAATCTATTCTATCCGATGAATTGAGGAATGAATTTTTAAAGATGAGCAAAACTATTGAGAAAATAAAAACTGAGCACAAAAGGTAACCGTTTGTTTTGGGGACATGTGAATGGATCCCTAGCAATGTGGAGCTGGACCGTGTGAGGTCATCATCACTAATGCCACCACCTTCTGCACTCTTTTTTGCAACCCAGGGAAGTTAGGAGTTACCTTTGCCCAACTCTCTATCCTAGTCTGGTTCTGGGTAAGTCTGTCTGTGAGAGGCACTCTTGTGTAGTCTAAAAAGCGAGGGGAAGAGGAAGTTCCTCTTATTCCAAAGCGGCCACAGACAGACTCCCGGGCAGACATGAGATTCATAACTTCCTGGCAAGCTCCTGGACATCACTTGCTTCACTGCTGCATTTGGAGAGATTTGTTGCAAACCTCCTGAAGACCCTTGGGAGTCATACCAGTTTCCTGAGACTCAGCCACTTCAGTGCTTCAGGAGAGACCATGCCTGACCTTCACTGCCCCAGCTGTCCCAGCAAATGGGTAAGCCCTAACTCCCCGACAGACCTGGGACTCATTGAGTGGCTTCTCTTCCCTGACCAATAGAGTGACTATCAGTTTGTGGTGCATTAAAATGCTTGGGCACTTTAATCGACAAAAGTCATCAACTCCAGGTCTATGACTGTCTACTGGGAAACACTGGAGATTTCTGGATACCCCACAATTTCCTTGTTTCACAATGTTATGAAAGAAAATAAAGCAAAATAAGATTAGAGAGGAATGGGGTGCCATCTTCATAGAGAGTTGTGGTAGGCAAAAAAAAAAAAAAAAAGCCCTCCTAAAGGCATGTGCCGTTTTTGGTTTTATTTTGGAATTAGAGTCTCATTTTGTCACCCAGACTGGAGTGCAGTGGCATGCTCACGGCCACTCCAGCATCGACCTGCTGGGCTCCAGCAATCCTTCTGTCTCAGCCTTCTAAGTAGCTGGAACTACAGGCACACACTACCATGCCCAGATAATATTTTTTATTTTTTATTGTAGAGACAAGGTCTCACCATATTGGCCAGACTGGTCTCAAACCCATGGGTTCAGGCAATCCTCTCACCTCGGCCTCCCAAAGTGCTGGGATTACACACCCAGCCAGCATATGCACTTCTTAATCAGAACCTGTGAATATTACCTAATATGGCAAAAGATGTGATAAAGTTAAGATTTTTGAAAGAAGCTTATCCTATATTATCCAGGTGGGCCCTAAATGCCATCACATGTAGCTTTATACGACAGAGGCAGGCCAGGTGTGGTGACTCATGCCTGTAATTCCAGCACTTTGGGAGGTCAAGGTAAGAGAATTGCCCGAGCCTGGGAGTTCAATACCAGCCTAAGCAACATGGCAAAACCTCATCTCTATAATAGATCAAAAAATGAGCTGGATGTGGTAGTGTGTGCCTGTAGTCTCAGCTACCTCTAAGGCTGAGGCTGAGCTACTTGTAAGGCTGGTCTCTGAGACGAGCAGGTTGAGGCTGCAGTAGCCATGATCATGCCACTGCACTCCAGCCCAGACAACAAAGTGAGACACCAACTCAAAAAAGAGAGAGAGAGAGAGCAAGGTCAACTTGGAACCCTCACACAGAGAAAAAGGAAGCAGAGATTGGAGTGATGCAGCCACATGTCCAAGATAACGACAGCCACCAGAAGCTGGAAGAAACAAGGAAAGGATGCTCCCCCCAGAGCTACTGATTCCAGCTAACACCTTGATTTCAGCCCAGGGGTACTGACTCTAGACTTCTGCCCCCTAGAACCATGAGAGAATAAATTCCTGTTGTTTAAGTCTCCAAGAGTGAGGTACAGTTGACCCTTAAACAACATGAGGACTAAGGGTGCTGGCACCCAGCACAGTGGAAAATTTGCATGTAATCTTTGATTCCCCATACACCTTGCCAATAGCCTACTGTTGACTGAAAACCTTACCAATGACATAAACAGTTGATTAACACATATTTTGCATGTTACACGTACATGTATTACATATTGTGTTCTTACAATAAAGTAAGCTAGAGAAAAAGAAAATGTTATCAAGAAAACCAGTAGTGCACAGTGGCTCATGCCTGTAATCCCAACACTTTGGGAGGTGGAGGCAAGAGGATTTCCTGAGTCCAGGGGTTCAAGACCATCCTGGGCAACTAGGCGAGACCTCATCTCTACAATTAATCAAAACATTAGCTGGGTGTGGTGGTGCATGCCTGTAGTTCCAGCTGCTTGGAAGGCTTAGGTGGAAGGATCATCTGAGCCCAGCAGATCAAGGCTGCGGTGGTCGTGAGCATGCCACTGCACTCCAGCCTGAGTGACAGAGTGAGACTGTGACTCAAAAAAAAATCATAAGGAAGAGAAAATGCACTTACAGTACTGTGCTGTATTTATTGATACCATAAGTTTGCACCGTCTGTTTACAAGATGAATCGTCCATCTGAAATGGCAGAAACTCCAATGGCAGACCTGAATCTACGGTTCATATTAAGCAATTTAACTTGTTCTTGTCATGTCATGACTTTTCTCTGCTTCTTGGAAGCACTTCCAGCTTCCAAGTTTTGTATGAGTCCCATGGTGTTATTCAACATTTACAGTATTGCACCACACACAATGAAAAGAATTGCAAGAGACTCCTTTTACCTGCAATACCCAATTTTCTGGAAATAATGGCTCACATGGAGATGATGAGCGCCTCACAGCGTTCTAGGCAGACCTTCACAACGCTTGACCTCAGACGAAAGCAACAGTAGGTGGCTATGAAATTATTCTGGTCGTACAGTATGTTAATTGCATGCACTTATGGTTTAGTACTGCATCTTTACATTTGTTTACATTTCTCTTGACTGTGAACGGCACCATGTATAGTCGGTTTATATATGTACATTTTGATAAATTTTAGCTTTTTATTATTGTTTTGTCTTGTTTTTTCTTTTTTCTTTTCTTTTTTTTTTTTTTTTTTGGTAGAAATAAGGTCTCTATGTTGCCCAGGTTGGTCTTAAACTCCCAGGCTCAAGCAACCCTCCTGCCTCAACTTCTCAAAGTGCTGGGGCTGCATGTGTGAACCACTCACCGCACCCGGACAAATTATAACTTTTTATAGTAGATGTGTACATATTTTATGGTATTAAATGATAAAATAGACTAGTGTCTACATATATTTTATGTATTTGTGACATACTTTTTTATTTGCTATTTCTCGGCTACACTGTTCATCTGTGAGTTTTTTCAAATTGTTGCAAAGCTCCAAAAAAGTTTCCAATATATTTACTGAAAAAAAAATCCATGTATAACTGAACCCACATAGTTCAAACCCGTGTTGTTAAAGGGCCAATTGTACTTATAGCATGACAGCAAGAAGGCAAGTGTGACTAGGGCAGTGACTGGTGAGAACGGTGGGAGGTGAGACTGGGCAGATGCAGGGATCCGACAGAGCCCTACAAGCCGCTGCAAGAGCCTAGGCTTTTACTCCGAGTGAGAAATGGAGGCTGTTGGAGCTTACTGAAATGATTGTGTGCAGAGGAGGGACGTGACCATCCTGGCTGACGTGTAGAGAACAGAAGGGGAAACAGGAAAACCATTTAGGAGGAAATCGGTCCAGGAAAGAGTTGAGAATGGTTTAGACTCAGGAGGTGATTGATCTTGACATCTGCCAGAGGGAGAGGCAGGATTGGGTGTGGATGGGAAAGAAAAAGGGCGTGAGAGAAGATGCCCTGGTGTTGAGAATGGTGTTTCCATTTGCTGGAGATGCAGCAGGCTTGCCAAAGAGCAGTCAAACGTTCACACATAATTCTGCAGGCTTCAGGAAGGCCAAGGCATGAGTGTTTAATTGGAATCAGCATCTGACCAGCCCAGGGAGCCAGAAAGTAAGGGGGAAGCTCAGGAGCAACCTATATGGCCCTCAGAGTGGTCACAGGGTAAGGAGAAATCCCAGGGAATCTCCCTAAGATGCCATCATTCTGTCATCCCTGGTGGGCACATGGTCCCCTTAACACTGATCTCAGCTGTCCTGACATGGAGCCATGAGTAAACATGGGGGACAAGCTGATATGTCCACACACAGTTTGACGAAAGTGTGTACATGCAGGTATGCAATCAGACAGGATCAGAGGTCCATCAGTTAAAGAAACGATGATCCGCTTCATAGCTCATCCCATCCACAGCTGGAGAGCTGACTGTATCATCCTAATACACATGTCTACAACAAGAAAAATAGAAGTAAGTTTCAAGTAAGTTCCCCCTAAGTTGCTTCAATTAAGCTATTGATTATAAAGACAATTGAGAATGGTCTTGATGTTGTTTATCTACTTCCTTTTAATTCTCTATTATTAGAGAAACCTGAGGCTTTATTGTATAAGCATCTTCCTTAGTCCAGGGCTAAACCCCAGCCCCACAGGTAGACTGACCTTCTCCAAAGGGAAAGTACCGGGGGCTTCTTCGTTCACTATGAGCTACAGGTTGTTGGGAAAAGGAGGCACAAAGTGCAAGGATCTTCAGCCATTCCTTCTTGTGCAGAAACAAAAATCAGTTCCAGTGAGTCCGGAGGGCTCAGGGATACAGTGAATGATCATAAACACAGAGGGCTGGGCGAGCTGGGTCATGCCTGTAATCTCAGCACTTTGGAAGGCAGAGGTGAGCAGATTGCCTGAGCCTGGAGGTACAAGACCAAGCTGGGCAACTTGGTGAGACTTCCTCTCTACAATAAACCAAAAAATTAGCCAGGTGTGGTGGCATGTGCCTGTAGTCCCTGCTACTTGGAAGGCTGAGGCAGAAGGATTCCCCTGAGCCAGCAGGTCAAGGCTGCAGTGGCTGTGAGTGTGCCACTGTACTCCTGCCTGGGCGGCAGAGTGAGACTCTGACAAATAAAACAAAGCAAAACAAAAAAACATGGAGGGTAAGGAATCCGGGCTTAATCTCTAAATACATCTCCTGGAGGGAAAGGGGTTTCAGAGAAGTGGTGGCTCAAGTGTCCAAGGAAATCATACTCGTATTTTTTTATCCACCTGGATTCAGGAGGCAAAAGTCATAAGCTCTCTCCTTGCTAAAAATTCCCAGGAAAGCCACCAGGGCCAGCATGGTGAAGCCCTTGGTGGGGCAGCCGCAGTCTGGGCGCTATGATCCTCACCCAGAGTGACCCATGGAAATCTCCTGCCCTTCCAGGAAAACGCAGGGATTTCTTGGATCCAGCCACTACACTGTGCGTCGCTGAGAGCCCAGGTTGCCTCTGTTTGCTCTGCCCATCTTAGCGTACCTGGTGGGCACGTGTTCAGAATGCATTTGCTAGGTTGGTAAGATGAATGGAGACGGTGAGTTACTCTTGCTCATGCCCCTCTCTCACCAGGTGGAAGTGAGAGATGAGGGCTCCACCAGGCTGTACAGGGAGCTGGGCCCTGCCAGACACTACTCTCCTCTTTACCTGGAAGAGCTGCTGAAATCTGTATATACCAGATTATGTGGCAACTTTTCTTATAACATCATCCGCTCCCTAATTCCTGCCCCCAAGCTGGGTGTCCCGCCTTGTCGTGACTAAATGTTCCAGTTATGTGTTGCTCCATAAGAAGCCACCCCAAATTTAAAGTCTTCAAGTAATCACATGTTTTGCTCAGGATTTTGTAAGTCAGGAACCCGGGGAGAGCATACCCAGATAGTGTCTCAGACCTGAGAGCCATCAGTTAGGCACCTCAGTTTTCTTTGCTGGCTTTTTGTCTCCACACCTCCTAGACTCCACAAGGCCTGGGCTCTTCATGGCAAAAAAAGTCTCCAGGTGTTCCCCTTCTTAAAGGACAGTGGCTTCCAAGGGACTAGAAGCTGAAGCTGCTCAGTTAAGAGCCACGCCTGTAATCCCAACACTTTGGGAGGCCAAGGCAGGAAGATCGCTTGAGCCCAGGAATCCAAGACCAGCCTGGGTAGCACAGCAAAACCTCATCTCTATCAAACAAAAAATCAAAAAAATTAGCCAAGCATGGTGGCAGGCCTGTAGTCCCAGCTACTCAGGATGTTGAGGCAGAAGGCTTGCCAGAGCCCAGGAAGATGAGGCTGCGGTGAGCCATGATCATGCCATTGCACTCCAGCCTGGTGACAAAGTGAGACCCCGACTCAAAAACAAAAAAAGATCCATTTCAGAAAATGAGTGATTTTTTTTCACCATACTCTGATATCCTAAACAGTCAGATTCAAGGAGGTAGAGGATCCTTCATGGGAAAGTGGTAAGATCACGCCACAGAAGGTCATGGGTGATGGCAAACAGCCTTGTGGTTAGCTTTGGAAGATATCATTGGTCACATTAAGCCTCACTGCAATTTTCCTTTCACGTCTGGTGGACACAGGGCTTGGAAAGGGCCTAGTGAGAAAGTTTGACTCCCGCAGCCTGGCCTCAACACTGTCATCTCCCTGTGCTGTGCCTGTCTGGACAATACCCACCACCGCCCTTCTCTGCTTCCTTCTTGGCTCACACATGGATTCTCCAACAAGGAAAACAGAAACCAATCTTTTTTTTTTTTTTTTTTTTTTTTGAGTAGGGGCTCTCCCTTGTATCACCTAGGCTAAAGTGCAGTAGCACAATCACGGCTCACCACAGCCCTGGACTCTCAGGCTCAAACAATCTTCCTGCCTCAGTCTCCCAAATAACTGGAACTACAGGGATGTGCTACCATACCTGGCTAATTTTTTTATTTTTTGTAGAGACGAGGTCTCCCTATGTTGCCCAGACTGGTGTCGGACTCCTAGACTCAAGCAATCCTCTTGCCTCAGCTTCCCAAAGTGCTGGGATCACAGATGTGAGCCACCCCGCCCAGCCAGAGCATCACCATATTAATGGCATCCCACCCAAAGCGCGATAGTGACTCCGCGATGAAAACACAGCAGTCGAGATCTCTATTTATGCATCCCTTATTTTGTGCCAGTGCAGAAGTCACTGAGAGCTGCCCTATAAAACCCTACAAGCCTCAAGAACGATCCTGACTCCTGTGAAACCAGTAACTGGCTGATGCGCTTTAACAAGCCCTAGAAACAAGAAGCCGGTGATGAAAAATATAGGCAGACAGCTGCTTAGACATTCCTTGGACGCGGTGTGACCAAAGTAATTGGTGTCAGATGGCATATGAACAAACAGTCTCGGGGGCTTATCCACACCTCGAAATGCCAAAGGGAGATGGCCAGGGTCAAAGATCCAGGAGAAATAAATCAGGCAGAATCTCACCACCCCACCCTCCCCCTCACGTCCATGGCCAGCAATTGAAGATGAACCAAGACTGTTTCAGCCTTCACACCATAGGCCAGGCCAGATGAGACACTTGTTCACCTGTAGTTAACATGTTTGTGCACAGAGCAATTAGCTTGAGGTGACATATTCAGCCCCCAAGCATTGCAGTGCTGCCAGAGTCCGTGAGGACATTTACACAAAGCACCACCAGTACCTGAAAGGTAGGCTGCTTTGGCTGAAATCACTTGCCAGAACCTTGTCCCTGAGGGCTGCCAGGAACTCAGAGGTCTGTTACCTGTACCCAAAGCAGGCAAGATGAAATCCCAACAGAGCCCGAGAGGGAAGCAGAAATTGATAAGCCAGTCAAGAAGGAACAGACAGAAAGGTCTCAGTGTCAGCATTTTTGCAGCCCACTATCAATTTCATGTGTTTATATATATGGTAGTTTGTAGCTCTGATCTTTTCTTTTCTTTCTTTCTTTCTTTTTTTTTTTTTGAGTTGGGGTCTCATTCTGTCGCCCAAGCTGGAGTGCATTGCTGTCGTGGCCGAGTGTGAACATGGCACGACAGCCTCAACTTGCTGGGCTCAGGCCATCCTTCCACCTCAGCCTTCCAAGTAGCTGGAGCTACAGATGTGTACCACCATGTCTGGTTAATTTTTTGATTTATTGTGAAGATGATGGCTTATCAAGTTGCCCAGGCTGGTCTTGAATCCCTAGGCTCAGGCAACCCTCTTGACTCCACCTCCCAAAGTGCTGGGATTACAGGGCTAAACCACTGTGTCTGGCCATCTCTCTGATCTTTTCAAGTTAAAAATACTTTTTAAACAAATATTTGTTTGAAAATTTTTTTTTTAATTTTACCTTCTCAATAACCACAAGAAAAAAGATTTCAGAAAACAGGGCTGAAAGAAGAGTCAGGAAAATGTCAAAGGAAAGCAAGAAAGAGCCAGGCGTGGTGGCTCATGCCTGTAATACCAACACTTTGGGAGGTGGAGGTGAGATAATTGCCTAAGTCCAGGGGTTCAAGACCAACCAGCCTAGGCAACTTGGCAAGATCTCGTCTCTATAATAAAAAGAAAAAAATTAGCCAGGCACGGTGGCACATGCCTTCAATTCCAGTTACTTGGAAGGCTAAGGCAGAAGGATCACATGAGCCCAGCAGATTGAGGATGCTGTAGCCATGAGTGTGCCACTGCATTCCTGCCTGGGCAACAGACTGAGGCTACGAAAGAGAGAGAGAGAGAGAGAGAGAGAGAGAGAGAGAGAGAGAAAGAAGGAAGGAAGGAAAGAAAGAGGGAGGGGGAAGAAAGAGAAAGAGTGGGAAAGAGAAAAGGAGGGAGGGAGGAAGAGAAAAGAAAAGAACACTAGAGCTGCTCTGGGGGCTGGGGAAAGGGAGCAAACAAATGTCTCCTAGCCCAGACAGTGTCAGTGGTCCCCAAAGAGTGAGGGGACATCCCCCACCACAGGGCCTAGAAGAAGGTGCTTTTCAGGCCACTGTGGATAACATTGTGGATAACACTGTGGATAACATTGACCCCAATGTTAATGTCTGCGAGGGTGGAAGAGAGTCTCTTCACCCCCAAATTTCATGTCTACCTATAATCTCAAAATGTGACTTCATTTGGAAATAGGGTCTTTGCAAATTTAATTAGTTAAGAATTGAGACCAGGGAAGGCCCTAAATCCAGTGACTGGTATCCTTATAAGAAGCGGAGAAGGCTGGGCACGGTGGCTCATGCCCACAATCCCAGCACTTTGGGAAGCCAAGACAGGAGAATTGCTTGAGCCCAGGAGTTCAAGACCAGCCTGAGCAACACAGCAAACCTCATCTCTACAAAAAACAAAAACTGAAAAATTAGCCAGATGTGGTGGCATGTACCTGTAGTCCCAGCTGAGATGGAAGGATCACCTGAGTCCAGGAGGTCAAGACTGTCGTGAGCCATATCATGCTACTGCACTCCAGCCTGGTCAACAGAGTGTGACCCCAACTAAAAAAAAAAAAAAGAAGACACACAGAAAGACAAAAGGAAGGTCATGTGAAGATAGAGACAGAGACTGGTATGCTGCTACCACAAGCCAAGGAAACCTGGAGCCACCAGAAGCTGGAAGAGGCAAAGAATAGATTCTTCCTGTTGACATCTTGATTGTGGATTTCTGTCCTCCAGAACTGGGAGGGAAAAAATATCTGTTGTTTCTGTTGGTTTAAGCCTTTGGTAATTTGTTTCAGCAGTCTGAAGAATTCAATGCAAAGCCCTAACCCCCAAGTGTTAAATCTGCAATGAAAGAAACAAAATCACAGAACCTAAGGAAAGCAGTGAAGATGGAGTTCACCACACTGTTGAGTACCGAGCCTGCTGTTTTTCCCGATCTTGGGAGGTTCAAGGTTCTAATTCTCTAATCAGAACAGCAGCAGTTCAGTCTGTACCTAGGCTCCCTCAAGAAGACATCATACACAATAACCATTCATGTTTGTAGTTTTTTTTTCCTGTTTATTTTTGTTTTGTTTTGTTTTTGGTTAGAGGCATGGTCTCACTCTGTCATCTAAGCTGAAGCGAAGTAGCACAATCATAGCTTACTGAATCCTCAAACCCCTGGGCTCAAATGATACTCTCACCACAGTCTCTCGAGTAGCTGGTACTACAGGCACCATGCCCAGCTAGTTTATTTAGTTTTTATTTTGTAGAGACAAGGTCTTGCTATGTTTCCCAGGTCGGTCTCGAACCTCCTGCCTCAGCCTCCCAAAGTTCTGGGATTACAAGCATGAGCCACCGTATCTAGCCCACATTTGTAATTTTCAATGTGACTGGAACTGTTCTGTATATCTCATGGTGAATGACTGAATGAACATGTGTTATTTATCTTCAGTCTCACCACAACCACAGGAGATAGGAGGCATTATTACCCTATTGTATGGTAGGAAAGGAAAGCCTGAATGGATAAAATGATCTGCCCAGGGTCACCAGTTAGTTTGAGGCTATGCCAGGGTGAGACCAAGGTTGTTGGGCTCCAGGGCAGGGTTCTTTCCACCACACTGTCCAGGATACTGTCAGCAAAACAGAGGGAGTCAGTGCCAAAGAGGGGACTGGAAACCCACATATGAATTCTGAATGGCTATCCAGAGAAACAAACTTCCCAGGCCAGTCTCCTCCATGAATCCGGGAGAGGGAGGCAAGGAAAAAGGGGGCCGAGGAATTCAGGATCTTAGCAGCGTCCACAGAAGAGGATGTCAGGCATAACTTGGAACGTAATCCAAATGTAAACCACCTCTATAGCACTTGGCAGTCTCCACTGTTAGGCAAATAATAGGCTCTAAGCTCTGCACGCAGCCATCCTTCTAGGGAGATACTGACGTCACTAGAAAGGTCAGCCTTACTCAGAGGGTATTATGGAAAAATGCAGACAAGCCTGTGGGTGATATTTGTTCTTCCTGCATGCTTTTGTGTTTAGTTACACTTTTTCCTGTGCACTTTAGAAAAAGTACACAGCGTAGGGGTTAGTTTTGCCTTCCCTTCCACCTACAAGCTCTGGGGGACCCCACCAGACACCAGACCACAGGCCTAGGTGGGGCATCTGTGGGGAGGTAATTACCCCTCCTCGGCCACAGAGATTATTGGGTCCTCCCTGGAGGAAGAAGGCAGGATATGGGCCTTCTAGAGTTGTTCACTCCCAGGGAGCAAAGAGGGCAGGGTATTGGCTCCTTGGGCAGTGGCAGTAAAAACATCTAGACTTTGTGACCTCTGGCACTGGGGCAGGGCAGGATCCAGTGGTTGGCTGGACCAGCTCTCCCTGCTTAGATGGCCCTGGGAAAACACAGACATCCAGATTTTCCCTGGAGCCAGTCAAAGGGCAATGCCAACGTTTATCTGGGGGAGGGCCAGGGCTCCTCAGAGCAGGACCAGGGATAACCCAGGGCAGGACCAGGACTTACCCAGGGAAAAGACTAAAGCTCACCCAAGGGAGGACCAGGAATCATCAGAGGAGAACCAGGGCTCACACAGAGAAGGAAAGTGATCACCCAGGGCTTGGGCCGGGGTTAGGGCAAAACAAAGAACCACACAGGGCAGGACAAGGGCTTTCCAGGGGCAGGATTAGGGCTCACTAAGGCAGAACCAGGGCTTGCCAGGGGCAGCACCAAGACTCTTCAGGATAGGAGCAGGGCGGGAGATGGGCTCATCCAGGGCAGGACCAGTGCTCACTAGGGGCAGGACCAAGGCTCAGCAGGGCAGGAGCAGGGCTCTCTAGGGGCAGGATCGGATCTTACTGAGGGCAGGATCAGGGCTCACCTGGGACCGGGGTGCACTGGGGCCAGACCAGGGATCGCCAGAGGTCAAGACCAGGACTCACCAGGGAAGAACCAGGGCGCACCCAGGAAAGGACCAATGTTCACCAGAGCAGGACCAGGGCTCTCCAGAGTAAGACTGAGACTCACCCAAGCAGGACCCGGGCTCACCAGAGACAGGACCAGGGCTCATACAAGAGAAGTACACACTCTGTGTTGGTGTTTCCTCTCGTTTTACAGAGAAAACTTGGGGAGGTTTCAGAGGGAGAAAGCCCTGAAGGAGGTAAGCAGCACCGTGCTTATATGTTTTCATTCTAGGCTAGGAGGAAATATATTAAGGTCTGCCATCTCCTGCCTCTTACCCTAGGTATCTTCGGGCAAATCACCCAACCTCTCTTAGTCTCAATATCCTCAGCTATCCAAAGCAACCTAGGGTATCCTCAGGGGCATGTTCAAACCTCTCAGTTGTCTGAAATTAAGAACCCAAACAGGACCTGTCTCAGAGGGGTACTCGGAGGATGGATGAGACATTGTGAGTAAAAGCTTAGCTCAGTGTCTGGATCATAACAGCATCCAACAATTATAGTCAATAAACATTATCATCAATTACTTTTCATTTTACTGCTCTGGAAAATCCCAAGTTGTCCTCTGGAATTTGCACCAAGAGAACCAAAGTAGAAAACCCTAGAGAAAGGACAGGAGAGTGGCCCAGTGGCTACTATGTCATTTCCAGGGTCCTCCTTTCACAACCCGTCGCTTTACCCTTTTGCCCAGCTGACACTCATTGAAACCATCCTTAGATGGGTTGTCACCTGTCCCCCACCTCATCCTCCCTGGTACTGCCCCAGCCTCAGGGGCCTATGCTGCACCACACAGCACAGAGGAAGAAGGCTATCTACCCCTTCAAAGGCAGCTCATTTTTTTTTCTGTCCTTAAAATGTGCGGGAACACATCCCCAGTGGCTCCGGAAAAGTGAAAGAGAGACAGCCAACTTCACACTCTGACTTCCCAGCCCTTCAGACTTTAATACTGTCACTCTACTGCTGCCCTGCTTGAAGCAAGCAAATTCCCCTAAGCCTGGTCTCTTCAGCCCTTTTCTCATCTCTCTGTCAAAGAAAGTAATTTGAAGGAAGCAAAGACAAGCCAGCAATACGACTGTGATTAACACAGAAAGTTCCACTTCTGAGTGCCTGGTGCACAGAGTAAAACACAGCGACCACACCTCCAAATGTTGGGCATTGTGATATGTGCTTTACATACCTCAATTCAAAAGACTCCCCCACAACACCTGATAAGCTAGGTTTAATTGTCCCCGTTTTAGAAACAGGGAAACTGAGGCTCAGAAAGTTTCAGGAATCTGCCCCAGGTCTCACAGCTAATAGGGCAGCGAACCAAGATTCCACACTACAATCTGACCTAGCATCTGTCCAAAGCAACCCGGGGTGTCCTCAGGTGTATATGCAGGCCTCTCAGCTGTCTGAAATTAAGATTTCCATGCATTTAATTTTCATTAGCTAACAGAAATTTCTGGAAACCTTGAATGGAAGCAATTCACCTATAAAATATCTAGATTGGGAACGTTGTTTCTGGTGCATCTCACTGTCAAAATGCCTGTCCATCTCATCTGCCACTCCACATTGAGAATGTCAGCATTTATTAACACCGAGGGAACTTTAAGCAGCCACTAATTATTTAAGTAAAATCCATGGCTTCTTATCCCCACCCTGAGACGAATGTTTTGGGCAGATTTAGAGGTTATCATTTCTTCCCTAAAATTACTCTCATTATTAGCAAATTCAGCCCCTAAAATAAGAAAAATATGCATATTAGGTTAAAAAAAGACGATAATCTCCCTGAAATAAGAAGCAAACTTCTTTTTTTCACTTTTATAAGATATTTTTATTATAGATTAACTTTTCCCTATTAATCTTTATGGAAGAATAATCATAAAAATTAGCATATTTTTATTTATTTCATTAAAGAAAAACTAAGTGTCATTTGATATCAGAAGTGCCTTTTTACCTTTAACTGAGTTTTATTAAGTGGAAATTTAAAGTTATGCCCATGTTAGAGGTATTAAAACACACGGACACCAACTTCTTCATTTTCTTAGGTAAAGAGAGCGTGAGAACAAGAATTCATCTAGTACATATCTTGCATTGAAGAAAGATTTGCTAGAAACTAAGTAATTTCTTCCATTTCTTTTTAACCAGCTAAATTCAATTAAAATTAAAATTCTCTAATGTTAAATAATCCTTGAGTGGTAGTATTAGGGTGATAGGGTTTTTATTTCTTTTTTTATACTGTTTGGTAGTTTCCAAATTTTCTTACATAAACTTTATGACTCTTATCATAAAAAATGTTATTTCAGTAAAGTGTGAATTGGTCCAACATCCAAACCTTTATAATATATGAGAAGCAACCTTCTGTTTCTTTTTCTATTCTTTTTTTTCTACTTAATTATTATTTTATTTTAAAGATATGGGGTACAATTCGAAGTGAGGTACATAAGTGGTCATCATACAGGTGAAGTTTGGACCTCCTATTGGTCCTCATTTCACCTCGTTTAGGATCAGGTACCTTTATTGATGTTATGTACCCCACTCCCCTCCCTCCGCTGGCAGTGTCCCACTACTGCCAGGCCTTCTCTTGTAGTGTAATAAATGTTCAGGACCCACTTATGAGTGAGAACATGTGGTACTCAGATCTTTGCTTCTGTGATAGATCACTGAGTATGATAGACTCTAAATCCATCCAAGTTTCTATGAAGTCCATAATTTTGTCTTTCTTTATGACTACATAATATTTCATCAAGTATATGTACCACATTTTTTTACTCAATCCACTTTCGACGGGTAGCACAGTTGGTTTGTTTTTGCTATTGTGAATAGTGCTGCAATAAACATGCATGCACAGGTATCTTTTTTGTAGAACGATTTTGAGTTCTTCCAGGTATATTCCCAGAAAGGGGATTGTTGGGTCACATGGAGATCCAATTTTTAGATCTTTTAGAAATTGCCACACTATTTTTCACAGAGATTGTACTAATTTACACTCCCACCAACAGCATAAATTGTTGGTTTTTAAGTTATTGATGATGGCCATCCTGACTGAAGTTAGGTGGTACCTCAGTGTGGTTTTTATTTGCATTTTTTGATGATTGGTGAGGCTGAGCATTTTCTTATATATCTGTTGGCTGCTAGTATGTCTTCTTTTGAGAAGTGTCTATTCATACCTCTTGTCCACTTTATTTATTCATTTGTTCTTTTTTTTGAGTTGGAGTTTCACTCTTGTCACCCAGGCTGGAGTGCAGTAGCACACTCACGGCCACTGCAGCCTTGACCTGCTGGGCTTTGTCAATCCTTCCACCTCAGCCTTCCAAGTAGCTGAAACTACAGATGCACACCACCATGCCCGGCTAGTTTTTGCCACTTACTGTAGAGACGAGGTCTCACCAAGTTGTCCAGGCTGGTCTCAACCCCCTAGGCTCAGGCAATCCTCTCACCTTGGCCTCCCAAAGTGCTGGGATTACAGGCTGAGTCACCGTGCTCGGCCCTTACCTACTTTCTAAAAGGGCTGTTTGGTCTTTTTCCTTTTGGCATGTTTGAGTTCCTTGTAGATCCTGGATGTTAGGCCTTTGTCAGATATACAGTTGGCAAATATTTTTTCCCATTCTGTGGGCTGTCTCCTCGCTCTCTTGATGGTCTCTTTTGCTTTGAAGAAGCTTTTTAGTTTGATGAGGTCCCACTTGTCTATCTTAACTCTTATGGCATGGGCTTTTGGGGTTTTGATCAGTAATTGGTTGCCTATTCCAATTTCTGTAAGGGTGTCTCTTGCATTTTCTAAGACTCTTATAGGTTGAGGTTTTATATTTAGGCTTTGATTCATTTAGAGCTGATTTTTGTGTATGGTGATAGGCAGGGGTCCTGCTTCATTCTTCTGCATGCGGTCAGCCAGTTTTCTCAGCACCATTTACTGAATAGGTTCTCCTCTCCCCAGTGTTGTTGGAGGCTTTGTTGATGATGTGTTGGTTGAGAAAATGAGATTTTGCTCTGGAATCTCTATGCTATTATTGGTCTATATGTCTGTTCTTATACCAATACCAGGCATTTTGATTATTGTAGCCTTATAATACAGTTTAAATTCTGGAAGTGTGATACCTCCCATGTTGTCTCTTTTGCTTAGGATTGTTTTGGCTATCCATGGTCATTTTTGTTTCCATATGAATTTCTGTATTGTTGTTTTCAGGTCTGAGGAGAATGATGTTGGTAATTTAATGGGTATTGTGTTGTAAATTGCTTTGGGTAGGATGGACACCTTAACAATACTGATTCTTCTGATCCATTAGCATGGAATATTTTTCCATTTGTGTTTGTGTTTTCTTTGATTTCTTTGAGCAACGTTTTGTAGTTTTCATTGTAAAATTATTTTACTTCTCTGGTTAGGAAGATGCCAAGGTATTTCATTTTTTTGTGGCTATTTGAATGAGATTGTGCTTTTTATTTGGTTCTCTGTTTGTTGTTGGTGTATAAAAATGCAACTGTCTTTTACACATTGATTTTATACCCTGAGACTTTGCCAAAGTCCTTTATCAGTGCAAGGAAGTTTTTGACAGATTCCTTTGGGTTTTCCAGGTATAGGATCATATTATCAGCAAAGAGGGATAGCTTAACTTCCTCTTTTCCTATTTAGATACCCCTGATTTCCTTCTCTTGGCTGATTGCTCTAGCTAGAACTCCCAATACTATGTTGAACAGTAGGGTGAGAGTGGGCAGTTTTGTATTGTTCTGGTTTTCAGGGGAAATGCTTCCAATTTCTGTCTGTTTAGCAATATGTTGGTTGTGGATTTATTGTAGATGACTCTTACTATTTTGAGGTATGTTCCCTCTATACTTAGGTGTTTAAGGGTTTTTATCAAGAATGGATGCTGGATTTTGTCAAAAGCCTTTACTGTATCTAATGATATAATCATGTGGTTCTTGTTTTCACATCTATTGATATGCTTAATTACATTTACGGTCTTGCGGATGTTGAATCAGCTCTGCATCCCAGGAATGAATTCTACTTGGATATGGTGGATAACTCTTGAGATGTGTTGTTGCATCCAGTTTGCTAGAATCTTGCTGAGAATTTTTGCATCTATGTTCATCAGGGATATTGCCCTATGGTTCTCTTTCTTTGTTGAGTCTTTTCCTGGTTTGGGTATCAGTGTGATGTAGCTTCATAAAATGATTTGGGGAAAGTTCCATCTTTCTCAATTGCCTGGAATACTTTCAGTACGATTGGTATCAGTTCCTCCTTCTATGTTTTGTAGAATTCTACTGGAAAACCATCTGATCCAGAGCTTTATTATGTAGGTAATTTTCTTATAATGGAGTCAATTTCCTGGGTTGTAATTGGTCTATTTAGGGTATCAATTTTTTCTTGTTTCAACCTTGGGAGGTTGTGTGATGTCAGAAAGCCCTCCATTTCATTTAGGTTTTCAAGTTTGTTTCCATACAGGTGTGCATGATAATCTCTGATCATCTTTCGTATTTCCTCAGGGACAGTTGTGACTTTTGCATTTCTCATTGTGTTTATTTGGGCTTTTTCCTCTCCTTTCTTGGTCAATTTGGCTGGGGAGGTCCATCAATTTTGCTTATCCTTTCACAGAACCAGTTTTTTGTTTCACTGATTTTTTTTCTATAACGTTTTAATCTTCTAAGTCTTATATTTAGGCTTTTGCTTTGGTGATTTGGAGTCTTCTGCTGAAATTAGGGTTTTGGTGGTCTTGTGTTTCCAGCTCTCCTTAGGTATTTTGTTAGGCTGTTAACTTGTGATCTTTCCATGTTTTTGATGTGTGTGCATAAAGCTATAAATTCCCCCTCTTAGTACTGATTTAATGGCATCTCAGGGGTTTTGGTAGGATGTATCTTTGTTTTCATTAGTTTCCAAGAGTCTTTTGATTTGTTTTGATTTCTGTGTTGACCTAAAAGTTGTTCAGCATCATACTGTTTAGTGTCCATGCCTTTGTGGGTTTTAGGGGGATCTTGTTGGTGGCAATATTTATTTTTATTTTACTGTGGTCTAAAAAAATACATTACAATATTTCATTCTTGTGAAATTTGTTTATGCTTGGTTTACAGCCAAGGCTGTGGTTGATCTTGGAGTACGTTCCATGTCGTGATGAGTAGAATGTATATTCCATGCTTGTTGGGTAGAGGGTTCTGTAGATATCTATTAGTCCATTTGGTCAAGCGTCAAGTTGAGTTTCTAGATCTCCTTATTAATTTTTTGCCTCGATGATCTATCTAGAGTTATTAGTGGGGAATTTAAGTCCCTAGTTATGCTAGTGTTAGAGTCAACATCCTTTTTTAGTTTATTTAGTAGTTGCTTTATAAAACCTGGAGCTCCTGTGTTGGGTACATATATGTTTATGATTGATATTTCTTATTGATGGATTGAATCTTTTATCATTATGTACTGTCCTTCCATATATGTTTTATTTTTTGATAGTTTGAAGGTTGTTTTGTCTGATATTAAAATCACAACTCCTGCTATTTTTTGTTTTCATCTGAAAGTTTGTTTTCCATCCTTTAACTTTGAGTATGTGGGTGTCCTTTATAGTGAGATGTGTTTCCTGAAGGCAGCATATTATTAGGTCATGCTTTTTTTTCCAGTTTTCCATTCTGGTTTTTTCAGTGTTGCATTTAGACTTTTCATGTTCGGGCTGATATTTGAAGTATAAGAGTTTGTTTTCTTTTAACTTTTGGGTTCACATATGTGTGTTTTTTTAATTTTGCAGTTGCAATGAATTAACTGTGTTGTTCTGTGTTTTCCTGTACTCTTGCAAGGTGCTTGGTATTTTTTTTTCTTTCTTTGCTTAATACCTTCTTAAGCATCTCCTATAGAGCTGGTCTGGAAGCAGCATAAACTCTTAGAGACTGGAAGTCTGAAAAGGATTTTAATTCTCCATCACTGATGAAGCTTAGCTTAGCTGAGCAGGAAATTCTTGGTTGGAATTGTTTATCTTTGAGAATTTTGAAGATTGGACTCCAGTCCCATCTAGCCTGCAGTGTTTCTGTAGCTAAGTCAGCTGCTATTCTAATTGGTCTTCCTCAGTAGGTAGCCTGCCCTTTCTCTCTTGCTGTTTTTAGGATTTTTTCTTGTATACCTACTTGTGTAAGTGAATTACTATGTGTCTAGGAGTTAATCTTCTCATTAGATGCCTTGCAGGGGTTATCTGAATCTCTTGTGTTTAGATGGTCACATCTCTGATGAGATGAAGAAAGTTTTCTTGGATGACCTCATGGAATGTTTGTTCCAAGGTGTTCTCTCTCTCCTTTTCTGCCCCAGATATACTGATCAGGCATAAGTTTGGCTTCTTAATATGATCTCACATCTCTTGGAGGCTTTTTGCTGTTTTTTTAAGCTTCCTTTTTATGTTTTTGAGTTAGTTCCATATTTTGGTCTTCAAGCTCTGAGATTTTTTTCTTCTGCTTGATTAATTCTGCTTTCCATGCTTGTCAGTTTATTATTTATTTAATGGATGGTGGGTTGTATGGCCAACATCTCTGTTATTAATTCTTTTGTGTTTTCCTCTTGCCTTTCTTGATTCTTACTCATCCTCTCCATTCATTCTTTGATCTCTGCATCTGTGGTCTGAGACCAGTCATTTTGGTCACTCTTCACTGTTTGAGTTCCAAAGTCTGTATTCTTGGGCACTGTCCTTTTAGGAGTCTCTGGGTTACCTGTGTTTTTTTATTGATTTCTCTTCATATGTGACTGATTTTTCTTTTCTCTTTACTTCCATTGCTCAGTGAGAGAGGGAATCGTTTCACTTCTGTTTGCTCAACCTCCTATTCTTTCCTAAGTAGAGTCTCCCAATTTGTTCAATTTTGAAGCCAGGTTAGGGGTGGAGAGCTGTGCTATCTTTTGAGATTTGAATAAGGTGTATTGGGAGAGCCAAGATTCAAAAGCTGCCTGTAGATCACAATGTTTGCTGACTGGGGTGTAAGCCCCCTGGAATCCACTTCAAACCACCTTACAATATGTCCATGTGATGGGAATGCTTGTATACCTCTGAATACAAAATAACATAAGGGAGAGAAAAAGAACTGAGAAGGAGAGAAGGAAGAAGAAAAGACAATGAAAAGAGAGAAGGAAAGACAAACATACAGAGAGACAAACAAACCAATCTTAAAAAACTAAAATCAACAAAATGACACTTTCACAGTCATATATACCTTCTATGCATCTGTTGTGGGTCGCATTCTTCACTTTCAATTCTACCTATAGTCATACGAATGGTCCGGTGTGGGGAATTGGGTAACTGGGTCTCTGTGCTGGCCCTGTGCCCCCTAGGGATAATGCACCTGGGGTATCCTCTCTGGGTTGACAGTGATCAACTTTAGAGAGGTGCTGGATTCACCCCTCAGTCTCAGGGGTAGCTCTGTTGCTCAAATGAGCGGGCAGGAACATGTGTCTCCTGACTTCTTAGACAAAGGTGGTGGTGGTGCTTCTGAATCTTCTCCTCTGTTGGGACTCAGCAACTGATTCCCCCACTGTACTTTCTCTGTGGTTCCTGCTGCCAGTGTTCAATCTGGCACTAGAGGTTGCAGTGGCAGGTGGTGCCAAGCAGCAACTGTTCCCTGCAGCTTTATCCAGGTAAGGCCCCAAGATGGTGCCTGCCTTGGATCACACTGGAATCTAAGCAGCAGTGCACAGGGCAGCCACCTCAGCAGGAGAACTCAGGCCACTTGTTCCCATGTCCCCATTCAGTCAGACACTCACACATCCACTTGCACACACACACTTGCATGCATATTCATCATCAGTCGCATTCATATGGAGACTCACACACTCTGACTGACTCCATTGTCATCTTGGAATCTCTTTTTTCTTTTCTTTCCTTTTTTTTTTTTTTGGAGTCACGCACCCAGGCTGGAGTGTAATGGCATGATCACAATGGTCACAGCTCACATCAACCTTGACCTGCTGGGTCTGGGCAATTCTTTCATCTCAGTTTCTCAAGTAGCTGGAACTACAGGTGCATTACCATGCCCAGTTAAGTTTTTTTAATTGTAGAGACAAGTTCTTGTCAAGTTACCCAGGCTGGTCTTGAACCCCTGGTCTCAGACAATCCTCTCACCTCCATCTCCCAATGTGTTGGGATTACAGGCATGAGCCACAGTACCCAGCAATCTTCTGATTTCTAAAGGAGTTCTCTTCGGGGAGAGATGGACTCTTGGTGTCTACAGGGAGAAGGCATGTGACTGAGAAACCAAAGGACTCATCATTCCATCACTGAGTTCAATGCAAGGGTCCCCAAAGCCCTAAACCCCAGCGATGTTATGGCACTGTGAATGGTATGTGGCAATACATCACCTAAAAACCTAAAAGCAAAAGTAGATTGCTCTCTGAGCCAAGAGGAACTGTAGTGTCAGTGCCAGTGGGGAGCAGTGCAAAGCTGCCCAAGCACCCCAGCACCCAGAACAGAAATCTGAGCCAGTATGCAGATGCAGGGCTGCCTGACTCCACTGACCCTCAGGTGAGCCCAAGGAGTTTGGGCCTTAACAATCTTTACATAGAGAACTGACATTTATCTGCTGTGTTTTGAGAAGATTCCTTTGAGAGTGAAAGAGTCTGGGAGCTCAACAAAAGCTGGTGCTGACATCCAGAAATGGGGATAAAGGACTCCCTTAAGGTCATGGCCAAGACGTTGTAAGAAGCAATGTACACAGGAGATGCTTCGGGAGACTCTTGCCAGGATGTGGCCCTGTTGGATCACGGGAGGGAAAGAAGAGGTATGAGTTGGAGGTGATGAAGCAGGGAGCACCAGAGGTGACAGAAAACAGGGAAGTGTAGGAATGTGACAGCTGTGGTAAATCTACCAGTGATTCAAGATCCATTTAGCATAGGCCAAAAGCTGAGATATTTGACATGTGAGAGATTCACCTGCTGATTCTATCAGCTAGCTTTCCCGGTAGGACTTATAAATACAAACCCTGTGTTCGGTTAAATCATTGGAAGTGTATTGTTGACTCTCCACAAAGAAAGCACCCTCTTAGAGCAAGGCTCAATACAAAATCGCCCTCACTCAGCCCCCCCTGGTGCTGACCTCCCAAGCAAGCACAGGAAATAGACACTAGGAACATTTCACCTTTGTCAAACTGTATCTGGAGACCTCGGTCATTATACTAACTAAAAAAGTAATTGATTTCTAGAACTAAACACATTTTTCCACTCCTGTTTTCACAGCCAGGAAGTTCAGAGTTAAAAAAATAATGGATTCAGTCTTTGATTCCTTCCTATTGCCAGGAAATAGTTATTTCTCTAGTTATTGGTGAGGCATTCTCCTTTTCATTTGTAACTGTCCTGTTGTCTATTCATTTACCTTTGTAAGCTGCCATGTGAACCTTTTCTGTGAGTAAGCAGGGGATTTGTCTCTCAAGAGATCAAACTGGTCTATGCTGCACAAAACTAATCTATTCTACCTCTCAAGAGCACTGAACAGAGTGTTAGACACTGAGTAATATCTACAGTCTAGTAGTTTCCACCTCATGTAGAGTAAGAATGAGGTCCTTGTTGTGGGTTAATTGTATCCCACAAAAAGATATGTAGAAGTTCTAGCCCCTGGTACCTGTGAATGTGACCTAATATGGAAATAGGGTCTTTAAAGATGGAATTGGGATGTAAATTAGGATGACATCATACTGGAATAGATTGGGCTTTTAATCCAATGTAACTAGTATGCTTATAAGAAGAGGAGAAGACACACAGAGACACAGACATACAGAGAAGATTGCCATGCAAAGGCATAGACACGGAGGAAAGAAGACCATGAAATGACAGAGGGAGAGATTGGAGTGATGCAGCTGCAAGCCAAAGAATACCAAGGAGTGCTGGCAGCCACTAGAAGCTCAGGGAGAGACAGTGGTCCTGCCAACACACTGAACTTTCTCACGCCTAGCCCTTCATATGCTTCTCTAACACCACCTACCTTTTTAGCCTCCCACCCCCACCAAAAGATATGTTGGAGTCCTAACCTCCAGTACCTCAAAGTGTGACTTTATTGAGAAACAGGATCGTTACAAAGGCAGTCAAGTCAAACTAAGATCATTAGGGTAGGCCTTAATCCAATACAAATATAAGAAGAACAAATTTGGACACATAGCTACACATTGAGGGAAGATGTCATGTGAAGATACTGGGAGAAGATGACCATCTACCAGCCAAGGACAGAGGCCTGTAGCAGATTCTCCCTCACAGCCCAAGAAGGAACCAATCCCAGTGACATGCTGATCTATGACTTCCAGCCTCCAGAACTGGAAGAGAATTGTGAGAGAATAAATTTCAGTTGTTTGAGTCACCCAATCTGTGGTCCTTTGTTATAGTAGCCCTAGCAAGCTAGTACACTTCCTAACCTGGTTGCTAGAGAGGAGTTCCCTATAATGAAAAGAGAGAAGAGACTTGCCCAAGGTCTTGACTTGGCTGCAGGAAAGAATTTGAAAGAAAGTCACCAAACTGGCAAGCAAAGAGTATTAAGATGAAAGTACACACTCAAAAGGGAGTGAAGACAAGCAGTCTCAAGAGGCAGTTGCCCTGAGGAAGGAAAGTACATACTCCAGGGGAAGGGAGTGTGGACAGTCTCAGGGTGAGGACTGCCCTGAGGAGGTCTTGATGACTGGCTTTTATCTCCTCTCTCTTCAGGGAAATTGTTGGGAGAGGGGCAAGGGTTGCGAGGGCCATGAACTTGTCTTTATTTGGGCTTCTGAGCTGCAGGATGAGCCAGTATTCTACTTGCGAGGTCAGGTACTCAAGAAGGGTAGAGAGCCAGGTGTGGTGACTGTGTCTGTAATCCCAGCACTTTGGGAGGCCAAAGAGGGAGGATTGCTTGAGCCCAGAGTTCAAGACAAGCCTAGGTAACATAGTGATACCTCATCTCTATAAAAGAAATTTAAAATTAGCCAGGCATGATGGCACATGCTTGTAGTCACAGCTACTTGAGATGTTGAGGCAGAAGGATCACTTGAGTCCAGGAGTTCAAGGCTACAGTGAGCCACAATCATGCACTGCAGTCCAGTTTGGGTGACAGAGTGAGAGCCCCCCACACACCCTGCAAAAAAAAAAGTCCAAGGACCTGCTTTGCTTTGCTGACTCCAATCATAAACACCTTGAAGGTGTTTTCCAAATTTTTAGCTACTCGTTTCCTGCTTCTTGTAGGGCAAAAAACAGCGGTCACACTTTCCTGCACTTACTAGCCTGCCACAACCTGACCTATGTTTATTTTATTACTTTTTTTGCTCCTTATTAGAATCTAAGCCCCATGTGGGCAGAGCTTTTTTGTGTTTTGCTCACTACTGTATCCTAGGTTCCTGGAGCAGAGTCTGCAATGAAGCTGTTGCTTAATAAATATTTGTGAAATAATTGAATGAATGTGTTTATTGCTTGCTCTGTGGCTGGCACCACATATATGTGATGTATCATCCAAACCTCAACCCACAAAACAGTCAAGATTATCTCTGTGGGAGGTTCCACAACTCTCCCATGACACCAGAGTTGGGTCTGACTCCTTTCCTTATACTGCACCACTCCCACACCAAACAACTGGTTCTTGGGCAGAGGGCAAAGAGTGGAAGGGGTTAGGCAAAATGATAGAGCTCTGTGTGACTGATGCCAGGCTAGGACACAGTGACTCTCCAAGGTCAGGTGTTCAGGATTCAGACATTAGGGCAGGATAAGAGTTGACTGCTTAGACTTGACAGTAGCTCTACTTCTCAGAGTTTTCACACCCAGAATGCTGAGTGTACTCACAGATGCTTTAGGTCAGCAGTCACCAACCTTTTTTGGCATCAGAGACTGGTTTCATGAAGGACCACTTTTCCACAGACCGGAGTAGGGAGAATGTTTCAGGATGATTCAAGCACATTACATTTATTGTGCACTTTATTTCTATTATTATGGCATTACAATATATAATGAGATAATTATTGCTATGAAATTATTTTGATATGAATCTGCAAGCAATTGATTTATTGTGTTCTCTGTGCAGTCAAAGCTCAATTCTAATCTAATGCTAATGTTCATGTGTATTTGCAGCCACTCCCCAGCACCAGCATCACCACTTCAGCTCCACCTCAAATCATCAGGCATTAGATTCTTATAAGAAGCATGTGACCTAGATCCCTCACATGTGCAGTTCACAGTAGGGTTTGCACTCCTAAGAGAATCTAATGCCATTGTTGGTCTGACAGGAGATGGAGCTCAGGCAGTAATATGAGCGATGAGGATCAGCTGTAAATACAGATGAAGTTTGCTTGCTTGTCTGTCACTCTCCTCCTGCTGTGCAGTTCGGTTCTTAACAGGCCACAGACCAGTGCCAGTCCATGGCCTGGGAGTTGGAGACCCCTGCCTTAGATTGCATTCCACTCATGGAGATTTAGAACCAGAAAGTCAAATGCTGCCTGTTCTCACTTATAAGTGGGAGCTAAGTAGTGTGTACACATAGACACAGAGCGTGGAAGGATAGACATTGGAGATGTGGAAGGGCGGGAAAGTGAGAGGGGGTAGGGGGTGACAAATTACTTAACAGCTACAATGAACACTGTTCAGTTGATGGCTACACTAAAAGCCCAAACTTCCCCACTACACAATAGGTCCACAGAACAAAACTGCTGTTGTACCCCTTAAATTCACACAAATAATAAAAAACAACATGCAGTGGTGCAGGCAGCACTGGTTTTAATGTATATTTATATAAATTAAGAGAGATCTTGTAAATAAGAAAGAACTCCAGCCCTGCTAGAGAATCTGGTTCCTTTCTTTCTTTATTAGGAAACAGAAGCTCCTGCTTCTCCCCTCAGCTCCTGATTCAGGACCCACCTCATAACAGCAGTCTGGAACACATCTCTTCACCCACAGATGGCTGTCACATCAGTCAGAGGGTACGGGACTCGGCCATGTCAGGAACATCTTGTAGCTATTTCCTCTCCAGATCTGGTCAGGCTCTGTCAGTTGGAAGATAATAATGGGCATTTTCCTACAGGAAAGCATCTTGCCTGCTTGAAATCGGGTTGGGCATGAACGTGCAATGCAAGTTTCATTCTGAAACTCTTATTTCTACCGTCTTGCTCTTGAAAGCCCCACTCCACGTTCTAGAGCCCTGGGCTATTGCAAGCATCATCCCGGGACACCTAGAGAGGGGAATTTGCCTGGGTCCTGGACATCTGGGCAGGTTAAATGGAAAACACAGCCCTGGGTCCCTGAACCTCCCTCCCCAAGGCACCTGCCACCTTGGCCCCAGCTCTACCAGCATCTAGATTTGAGAAGCTGATGAGTTCTGCCTCAGAGACCTCAGGGTGGAAGCTGGAAGCGCGTCTCCTCCCACCTTGGTAACACAGCCCACAGATGTGGCTGGGGACCCCTCACATGGCCGTGTATCCCTCGGTTCTCCTGGTTACTGGTAACTTAGACACCAGGGCAGCTTTGACATGGAGAGATGTTATGCGGTACGTAATAGTATGTTGCTACTGTGATAATTATTATCATCACCTTGTTTATTTTGGTGTGAGTAAAGCAGGCCTTAAAGGTTGTGCAGGTAACTGCAAATGAGGTTTTCCCATTACAAATTTACAAAGCCTCTACATCCATAGAATTGGACTCAAGATGGGGAAGGAGGTAGGGCATGGTGCCAAATATTGTCTTTCTCTTTTTCTAGATAGATAGATGGATAGATAGACAGACAGACAGACAGATAGATAGGTGATAGATAGATAATAGATAAATAAATAACAGTTAATATTGATTTTCCCCCTTCCTTCTCTCTCCCCCATTCTCACTCTTTCCTTCTTTCTCTTTCCTTTTCTCCCTCCCTCCCTCTCCCTTTTTCTCTCTCCATATCTGTGTCTTTCTCTCTGTCTCCCTCTTCTCCCTCACTCTCCTCTCTCCCCTTCCTTCTCTCTCTTGCCCCCTTCTTCCCTCTTTCCTTCCCTCTCTTCTTCCCCCTCCTCTCTTTCTCTCTCTCCATCCCTTCCTCTCTCTCTCTCACTCTCTCACTCTCAGGATTTAATTTCTGCTTGAACCATGTCTACTGATAGCTAAAAAACAAACTGTGTTGGAATAACTGGGCATCCAAATGGAAAAATATAAACCTAGATATAGACATTATTCTCTTCACAAAAATTAACTCAAAATCAACCATATTCCTAACTCTAAAATATAAAGCTACGAAAATTCTAGGAGAAAATTTACATGGGTTGATTGATGAGTTCGTACATGCAATACTAAGTGTATAATCCATGAAAAAATCATAAAGTGAACTTTATTAAAATTAAAAACTATTTATCTGCAAAAGACACTTTTAAAATAATAAAAAGATAAACCATGGACTAGGAGAATCTACTTACAAAACACATATCCAGTACAGGACTTGTATCCAAAATAAACAAACAAGAAAATGAACAACACAAAATAAAAATGACCAAAAGTTCTGAACAGACATCTCATCAAAGAAAATATATAGAAGACAACATGGTAGGTTTAAGTCCATTCATACCAATATGTTATATTAAATTAAGTAATCCAAACACTTCAATTAAAGGCAGAAATTATCAGATTGGATCAAATTAGCAAGAATCAACTATATATATATGCTGTTCACAAAAAAATATAGTTTAAATATAGAGACAAAAATAGGTGAAAAATAAGTAGGTGGGGAAAACCATATCAGGCAAATGCTAATCATGAAACAACTGAAGCATTATATTAATATCAGATATAGTAGATGTCAGGACTAGAAATATTATCTGAGAGACATAGAAATTTTATAATGCTAAAAGGGCTAATAATTAAGAAGGCATAATAATATTAAATGTGACCATGACCAATTACAAAGCTTAAAAATACATAAAGTAAAAATAAGAAAACTGAAGGAATAAATAGACAAAGTTGGAATTACAGTTGTACACTTAAAATATACTTTCTCAGAAATTATTTGAATAGACAAAAAATATAGATTGGATAACATTATTCATCTATTTCAGCAGTCCCCAGTTTTTTTGGCAACAGGGGTAGGTTTCGTGGAAGATAATGTTTTCCACAGATCAGGGAGTCAGGGGGTTGTTTCAGGATGATCAAATACATTACAATTACTGTACACTTTATTTCTATTTTTTGATTAGAAAATATAGTTTATTCAGAAAGTAAATTAGAGAAAGAGAGAGGAGATTCACCTCCTCCAGGTAGGGGAGGGGCCAAAGATAGGAAACATAGCCTGGCCATATAGCTATTATTATTACACTCTAATATATAATGAAATAATTATACAGCTCACCATAATGCAGAATCAGTGGGAGCCCTGAGCTTGTTTTTCTGTAACTAGACAGTCCCATCTGGGGGTGGTAGGAGACAGTGACACCTGAGGTGTGTTGTTTATGTCCAGTCTACTCCGTCAGTTTAGATTACTGTCACTGAAGAAAACCTTCCTTCACAAAAGCAGAATGTTGGATATGGAAGCAGGCATTTCAGTGCTCTTTCAGCAATCTCAGAATATTCCACTTTGACTTTAATCCAGAATATATGAAGATTTGAAATTGTCTCAAACATGCTTTTAAGGTCACGGTCATTTGCGATCTCAAGCAGCCTCATCTAGCATGGATAAAGTCAATTCACCTGGCTTATTCATAAATGGGTCATGGATCCATTCCTTCCCAGTTCAGAGGTCTTTGTGGTTGGGAAGTAATTTTCAAACTCTTTTAAAAGCTGAGATAGGTGATCATGCACCAGCTGAGAGAAAGAAGACCTTGGCTCAGTCTTTTCCAAATCTCTATTAATGTTTGAGACATGTCAGAAATCCCAATGTTTGCTCGTTGCCCCCATAATTCTAGTCTGCTGACTTGAACACAGTTGTCATTCCCCCCTAAAGTGACAGAATGAGTTCACTGAGGAGGTTGAATATGTCACACAGGTAAGCAAGTGTTGCAATCCATTCTGTGTCACTGAAATGTAGTGACTGCTTTTCTAAAAGAAATCCCTGGGGCGGCTCTTGTAACTTTCTAGCCAGTGATGCACCTTTAGAAAACCATCTCGCTTTTGTGTGTAAGAGAAGACATATGTGCTCTGTATCCATCTCCTCACAGAGCTATGTGAACAGACTTAAGGGTATGGACTTTAATGTAGTTGGTCATTTTAATCACATCCTGCAAAATGTTATTAAGTTCAGGTGTCATTTTTCAGCTAACCAACATTTCTCTATGAATGACACAGTGTATAGATTCACATTCAGAAGCGAACTCTTCGATGAGTAGTAAAACCGGAAAGTCATCCAGTGATGGCAGCCACTCTGTGCATATACTGACACAAAACGACCATTCAGTTTTCCTGATATGTAACCATTTAAAACTTGAATAGTTCTGCAGCTGTGGTATTGATTGGCAAAAAAAGTGCACATAACATATCCTCGTGCATAGCCTCCTGAAAAATACATCTCATGAATACAAGCATCGTTGTCTTGCTGTAAACATCAGTAGACTCATCAACCTGGATTGCATACCATGACTCATTAATACTCTCTAACAAGTGTGCCTCAATATCTTCTGCTATTTCATCAATTCGCCTAGTTATGGTGCTAGCCAAAAGATAAGCACGTGCCACCTTTTGAACTGTAGCATCTCCTAAAAGTTCATGACAAATGTCCTTAACAGCAGGCAGGATTAACTCTTCAACAATACTAGAGGGCTTCTTAGCTTTAGCAATATGGTTAGCCACTAAGAATGATACTCAGTGCAGACACATTTGATGAAGTGATGACCTTCAGTATTCCTTCTGTTCTTTGTATTCATGTTTTATTTTCTTTGAAAAAACTCCAAAAGCTTGTCTTTTAATGCAGGGTGCTTGGCCTCCATGTGGTGAGGCAGTTTTGAAGTTTCATAGGTTTGATGGACAGCCAGTCGCCACATATTACACAAAGTGGGCTAGGAGAATGTGAATCACCTGCTGCAGTGAACCTGTAATTTAAGTAGGACTCTTGGTATTTTCTTTTAAATGCAGCTTGCTTTCTGTTGGCAGTCTGAGTCTTCTGCTATCTCATCATTGGGTCTTTCCCTCTTTTCAAAGAAGCTCTCCAATGACATTTGTTTTTTACTCAATTTGGTTAGGATTAGCTTGTGGGCTTACTAAAACTGCAACTGAGACAAGTAAGTGCACAGTGCAGAGCAATGGTAGGTAAAACAATGGGTCGGCCACACATGGGCTAAATAAGTATCGGATTCTGACTTAAAGCCAGTCACCAGATGCAGCTGTACAATTGAAGTACATTAACTCACTTGCCACTTACTGATAGGGTTTTTATATGTGTCTGCAAGCAATTGATTTATTACAGTCTCTGTGCAGTCAAACCCCATTACTAATGTTCATCTATATTTGCAGCTGCTCCCTAACACTAGCATCACTGCCTCAGCTCCATCTTCAATCAGCGGGCATTGTTCTCATAAGGCGTGTGCAATCTAGATCCCTCGCAGGCACAGTGCACAATAGGGTTCGCACTCCTATGAGAATCTAATGCTGCTGCTGATCTGACAGGAGGCAGAGCTCAGGCAGTAATGCGAGTGATGGGGAGCAGCTGTAAATAAGATGAAGCTTTGCTCGCTCACGCCATTCACCTTCTGTTATGCAGCCCAGTTCCAAACGGGCCACATACCAGTACCGGTCCATGGCCTGAGGGTGGGGGACCCCGCTCTACTTGATTTAATTTACTTTATTGAATCTCTACCTTAAAATGGCACCACAAAATTCTTTGTAACTATACATAGAACATTCACTCTAAACCATATTCAGTGTCATAAAATAGTTTAAATACATTTTAAAGGATTGGCATCATATATACTCTACAATGGAGTTAAATTAGAAACCATTAGAAAAATATCTAAAATATTCATAAGTATTTTGGATTTAAACAGTACATTTCTAAATAAATCGTGAGTTAAAGCAAAGATCACAAAGTAAATTAGAAATATTTTGAAGCGAATGAATGAAAACATAATATGTCAAAATATGTGGTTGCTGCCGTGTAGAGAGAAATGTATAGCTGTATTTTAAAACAGGAAATGTTTTAATTATCTAAGTTTCTGCTTTAAAAAGCTGAAAAAAAAGATTACTATGACACCAAAATCAAAAGAGTGAAGGAAACAGTAAAAAGCTGAAATCAGTGGAATTGCAAAAAGACAAATAAGAGAAAAAAATCAGTGAAATCAAAAGTTGGTTGATGAATAAACCTTTAAGTAGACTGATAAAGAAAATAAAGCTAAAGAGAATACACAAATTACCAATACCAGGAATAAAAGAGGGGTCATAGTATAGTATCTACAAATAATAAAAAGGTAATAAGAGAATATGATAAACAACTTTATGCCAATAAATATGACAATTTAGATGAAATGTACAAATTCCTTGTGAGACACAAATTATCAAAACTATAGGCAGAAGAAATAGGATATATTGATTTGCTACATTGATTTGTAATTTTAAATTTTTTTTATTTTAAAATGTCCTCAGCCGGGCTCGGTGGCTCAGCCTGTAATCCCGCGCCTTGGGAGGCTGAGGTGAGTGGATTGCCTGAGCCCGCGGGTTTGAGACCCACCTGGGGAACTTGGCAAGACCTCATCTTTACAATAAATCAAAAATCAGCCGGGCGTGGTAGCGCGCACCTGTAATTCCGGCTACTCGGAAGGCTGAGGCAGAAGGATCGCAGGAGCCCAGCAGGTGGAGACTGCGGTGGCCGGGAGTGGCCACTGCACTCCAGTCTGGGCAACAGAGTGAGACTCCAACACACACACAGACAAAAAAAAATGTCCTCACAAAGAAATCACTAGGCCCAGATGGTTTCACTAATCAATTACATCAAATAGAAACAAAAATATCAATCTTTTTTAGAAATATAGTAGGAGAAAATTCATTTTATGACAAGTTGAGAAAAGAAAACTACAGACCAACATCCTTCATGAAGTTAGATCCAAAAATATTTTTTTAAATATGACCCTTAAAATCCAGGAAAATACTAAAAATACATCATGACTAATGAAATGTACTCCAAGAATACAATATTGCTTTCCTTGTATACTGATAACAAGGCAAAAGTGTTCACAGCTTCTACTCAACATTGTAATAGAGAGCTCAAACAATCCTCAGGGCACTCTGAAGCCGGGATGGTCCTTTTGACATGTCCAGAATTAATCTGTAGGCGCTGGGCTTTTCAATCCCTATGTCAACTAGTCATTGCATCTGGGCTGTCACTGGGCTATAGGTATCACCTTTGGCCAGACAGCTTGCATCAACCGAGTGCACAATGTCTGGGAAGGGTCTCAGCTGGGAGCCATCAGCAGCACCCTCCTCATAGGTAAAGAATGGGTGCTCAGTCATGAAGGGAGGGTCTTTAGCACCTGCAGCATCAGTACAGGTGGTGTTTACGAAAGCTGGATATGTGTGTACCCTATGACCTAACACATCTGCTCCCTGCATACCAAAAAGCGTATACCAGATTGTTCACAACAGCATTATCTGTAATTGTCCAAAAGAGGAAATCATCCTGATACTTTTAACAATTAAATGAATTCATAAAAGTAGTACATAGCAATGGAAAATAGACAATTATTGCTAAACACATTATAAATGAATCTCACAAACTTAATGTTGAGCTAAAGAAACCAGAAACCAAGAGAATATACTGTACAACTTCATTTGCAGAAAGTTCAAAACAAGACAAAATTACTCAGAAGTCTACAGAATGCTCACCTTAAGGATGTGATAGATGCTAGAATGGTCATGAATTAGGAGCTAGCTGTATTCTAATTCTTGATCAGAGTGGTTATTACATGAGTGTTTTCACTTTGTAAAAATTCATTGAGCTCTACATTTATGATCTGCACATTTTGTGAATGTATTATATAATTCAATTTTAAAATTTTTACTAAAAAAAAGATAAGGCACAGATGGGAAAAGATATTTGCAAAGCCTATAGCTGAAAAGGGGATTCCTAACTGGAATATATAAAGACATCCTGAGAATCTATCAGGAAGAGAAGTCCAATAGGAAAAGATAAAAGACAAAAAATATGAACAGATCATTCACAAAGGAAGAAAATTCAAGGCCAAGAATCATATAAAAAGATGTCCAGGCCAGCTGTGGTGGCTGACACCTATACTCTCAGCACTTTGGGAGCCTAAGGTGGGAGAATCACTTGAGGCCAGGAGTTCAAGACCAGCCTGGACAACATAGCAAGATCCTATCTCTAAAAAAACAAAAGGAAGGAAGAAAAATTATCTGAGTCTGGTGATGCACACCTGTAGTAGGCTAAGGTGAGGAGATGGCTTGAGGCCAAGAATTCAAGGCTGCAGTGAGGTATGACTGCACCACTGCACTCTAGCCTGGGTGACAGAGTGAGACCCTGTCTCAAAAAAAAAAAGTCAAAACAGTCTGAAATGCCATTTCATAATCATCAAATTGGAAAATATTTAGAAGACCAACAGTCTTAGTATCAGTGAAGATATAGATCATTAGCACATCTTACATACACATAAAGATTTGAAGGGTAATTTGGTACAATTTGGTGCAGTCTCTCTGGAGAAAAAACACTTGTGAAAATTCATTGCATTATTTGTTTGTAATGGAAAAAAATACATACAGCATGACATCAATAAAATAAATGCTGAAAACATGCAAAAATATGGATTCATATAAGGGAAGTTAATAGAATTTTTAAATGTCATTAAAGGTGGACACCAAATTCAAGCCGGTGGTTACGTCTGGGTGGAAGACAGCTAAAGGAAAGGGTCATAGAAGGGTACCCTGGGAACTTTGACAGTATGTATATTGTTTTTCTTCTTAATAAAAGAGGAAGGAAGTGTGGCAAAATGTTAGTATTCAGTAGTGCTGAGTGGGAAATGTGTTATGTGTTATGAACTTTTCTGTATATTTGAAATATTTTATGTTTTAGGAAAACCATCCAAAGACATGCCTAATGACTCTCTTTCTCCAGGAGAATGTCTCTCAGTCAGGGGAGACATTGCACACTACACCCACCCCATCTCACACCCTTCAAATCTTTATGTGTAAGATTCCCAGTGTCTATAACTTCACTGACACGAAGATTGTTGGTCTTCTAAATATTTTCCAATTTGATGCTTATGAAATGGCATTTTATACTGTTTTGACTTTTTTTTTCTTTTTTTTTAGAGACAGGGTCTTATACCTGTGCTTTAAACTCTGTTTGGGCCTGTGTAAATGGAGAGAATAGGGTGGATTGACACAGTTCTTCAGGCTTCTGCCCAGCAGAAGACAAAATGAAATGTCTTGTCATCTCCTTTTGAAATGGGCTACCTCCCGCTGACCACTAGGTGGGAGACCAGCTTGCTAGTTGCTATATAAATGCAGTCTGTATAGAATTCTTGAAACAGCCTCTGTTTCTGCAGAGGGGACCACACTCAGAAAGCTCTCTGTGGAACGGCTCAGTGATACGCTTCATGAGTCTGAGAGCAGCCCCTCTTTGAACTCCTACTGATGACATTGACTTCAGAGTGCAGTGAGTAATGTTTCTAATTTACATAAATGTCAACAGATATTCAATGAACTGGAATTTTCTTTGGTTCATAATTTTTTTTTCTAGCTAACTATGGGTTGGGAGAAGGAATAAAAGAAATGGAAAATAGCATTTATTTTGTGTCTGTTATGCACCAGGAAGCAAATTACACCTTTATCTCATGTAATTCTCATGACCATTCTTTAAGAAGGGCATCATTTCTGCTACAAATTTGGAAGCAAAGACTCAAAGATGCCAGGTGCCGCACCCATTGTCCAAAAGGGAGCAGCAGGCAAAAGATTTGAACCATCTCTGTCCGGTTGATCTCTACCATGCTCCCTCTCCAGAAACCTTTGGTGTGAAACAAGAGAAAGAATATATTTAGTATAATTTAAACATTTTTAGGTACAGTCATAGTAGGAATAGATAATAAGAAAACAAAAAGGACCATCACTTCCAGATTCTGCCTGCACCAAAATCACAACATATAAAATAAAAATCCCTGCATCTTATTCTTCTCACAAAACGTGTTTTCAAAGAAGTAGAAGGGAGATATTCTTAAATATCAAGAGTAAAACAAGGACCCTGGTATAGTCTTTTCACTCAGATGTGATAGACTAGGAACAGATCCCGGAGTGTTTGTATATGAAAGAGAGAGAGAGAGAATATATATGTTTGCTAGGGCTGCCATAACAATTCACCACAGATTGGGTGGTTTAAACATCAGACATTTACAGACATTTATTTTCTCACAATTCTGGAGGCTAGAAGCCCAAGATGATGTCAGTAGGACAGTTTCATTCTGAACCCTTTCTCCTTGGCTTGCAGATGGCTGTCTTCTCCTGCATCCTTGCGTGGTCTTCTTTCTGGACCTGTGTCCCAATTCCTCTTCTTATAAGGACACTAACCATATTGAGCCTACCCCACGATCCCATTTAACCTCAATTACCTCTTTAAAGATTCTATCTCCGCCCAGTCTGTGGCATTTTGTATGGCAGACCTAGAAAACTAATACACTTTTTAAATTTGATTGTCATTCTTGCAACAGGAGCCTTGTTAGTTTTTTCTGTATTGTTTCATTTTAGCATATATGCTGTCAAAGTGAAGAAACATACATGCTTTTCATTTGAGAAAAAAAAAGATCCTATCTCTGAATAAAGTCACATTCTGAGGTACTGGAAGATAGGACTTCAACATATGACAGTTGGAGAAACACAGTTCAACCCGTAACAAAGAAAAGTCACAGTGTGAAGGAACCAGATCATGGTTTGGGGTGTCTTTGCAGACAGTCATAGACAGTGATATGACCTTGTCTAGCCACCAAACTGGGAGAGAACGATCCTTTCCAGAAATATCCTAACTGACTGGAATCAGAGGTGAATCATTAGTAAACTCTTTTTTTTCCTTTTATATATACACAATTTTTTTTGAAGTGGAGTCTCACTCTGTCACCCAGGCTAGAGTGCAGTGGCACACTCACAGCCACCCCAGTGTCGACTTGCTGGGCTCCGGCAATCCTTCCACCTCAGCCTTCCAAGTAGCTGGAACTACAGGTGCATGCTACTTTTTTACTTATTGCAGCTAATTTTTTATTTATTGTAGGGACAAGGTCTTGCCAAGTTGCCCGGGCTGGTCTCGAACCCGCAGGCTCAGGCAATCCACTTGCCTCGGCCTCCCAAAATGCTGGGATTACAGGCTGAGCCACCAAGCCAGGACTATATTTTTAAAATTAATGACCAGGTGTGGTGGCTCATGCCTGTAATCCCAGCACTTTTTAGGAGGCCAAAGTAAGAGGATTGCTTGAGGCCAGGAGCTCAAGAACAGCCTGGGAAAAATAGTGAGACCTCATGAAAAACAAGACAAGACAAGAAAAGAAAGGAAGGGAGAAAGGGGAGGGGAGGGGGGAGGGGAAAGAGAAAAGGAGGGAGGGGAGGGAAGGAGAGGAAGGAAGGGAGAAAGAGAGGAAGAGAGAGAGAGAGAGGGGGAGAAAGGGAGGAGGGAAGAAGGAAATAAAATGAAAGTGAAATAATTATGACAAGGATTATTGGGAGATTCTGAGGTATAATATTTTAATCTCATATTTCCCCACAAAAACGGACTGAACAACTAGCTTATCAAAATTAAAGACCTTGGACTTCAGCAACAAAATGAATGCACAAAGACTCTCACGGGATGAGTGTGTGGCATAAACCACTAACAGCTACACAACCTGTGTGATACAAGGATCTCTGTAGGAGGAAACAACTAGGAAGGTAAGAGAAGTCAACTGAGATTCCAACATTCAGAGAATAGAAAAACCACAACATCGTTGACCTGTATTCACTGAAAACATCAAATTCCCGTCTGAGAGTAGCAGACTGGGAAAGGGCGCTACAGGATCAGTTCACTGGTGGGTGCAAGGGTACCACAACACTATTCTGGCCACAATGAAGGTCATGAGCCCTCAAAGCTGGCACACCAAAGCTACCTTTCAAGACAATAGAATAGGAACAAAAGGTGCAGAGGAAAAAAATGAGTCATAAAAAAGTAGGGAAGGGGATAAGAATTTAGAAAAACACAAGGTAGTATTTTTTTATTAGTTTGCATAATCAGCAAAAAAGGGAGTGCTAGACTCATGAAGTTTGAAAACCTATCTCAACCTATGCCTCATCCTATAATTTTTTTAAAAAACTCATTTCACTTTAAAAACAGGAATAAAAATGGATCACGACCAAATCTAATGTAGAGTTATTATAAGAGTTATTATAAAAGAATAAGAACACAATACTGTCCCTACAGACAATGAAAGCATAACAGAAAGATATACATACACTCAATTCAGATGAAAATATAACCTAATATTTTAAATGAGGTAAAAGGAATTAAGTAAATAATAGATGTTATTAAAGTGTAACTTAAATAATTAGAAACATTCAAAAATCTAAGATTTAAAAAACACATGACAGAACAGAAATAGAAATGTAAGATAACATTTTTTAGAAATAGAAACTCAATTAGAAGAGACATCACAGCCAATAAGCAAAACAAATGATGCCATAGAAGAAACATAAAATATAGAAGAGGAGATTTTACAAAATTAAAAAGAAATTAACAGATTCCACTTCTGGTTAGCATGTAAAAGATCACAAAAGATTACCACTCCAGCATAGTAAGGAGAAAGCACTATATAAGCTTTTAAACTGTATTTATCTCTAAAATAATTTAAAAGCTATAGATTCAAAAAATCCAAATAAACTAAATTCCAAAAATGAGTCCTAGATGAGCAAACCACCGAGCCCCCCCATTCCTGGGGCAAGTTGCCAAGTATAAGGTCTTAGGTGTGCAGAAAACCAAGTTGACGGCAAGCAGGGAAAATTATTGGGAATATGAAGAAACTAACTAGGAATTTAACAGCTGATATTAGACTCAAATCTGAAGGACTCCCAACCACAAAACAGGACAGGAGATGACACAGAAAATCAGAGAGAAATTTTGGTGCTTAGATCTCACAGCGTGCTAGAGAGAGGGTGATCTCACACTCAAGATATTTGAAACCAGCAGTGAACCAAATGAACTAGAGTGGCAATTCAATTCTAATTCAACTCAACTAATGATTACATTGACGAAATCAGAGCCCATCCCTAAGAGATAAGGTCCTAGTCCAAGATACCTAATACACAAAAGGGCAAGCATTTCCTGAAGAAATCACTACTTATTTCAGTCTCCATTGCTCTGTTTTGTTTTCTCTTCTTTTTTTTAAGAATCACGGGAGCCCAGAGGGTTGAGACTGGGGTGGCTGTGTCCATTGCTCTGTTATACACAAATTGCAGCATTCAATAGAAAACTACAAGAAATATATATAAGCTGAAAAATATAACCCTTATTTTTAAAAATAATCAATAGAAACAAGCCCACAGATGACCCAGAGTTGGCATGAGCAAATAAAGCCTTTAAACTAGTCAATATGTGTAAACATTTTAGAGGGGAAAATGGTTAAAATGAGTGAAAATATTAAAATGTCAGCAAATAAATGAAAATCCACCTAAAGAACCAAATGAAAATAGAAACAAAAATAAAATAGCAAAGTATATAATTCAGTGCATGGGCTTAAAAGCCAACTGAACAACAAAAAAAAGAATCGGTACACTTGAAAATATGTCAACCAGGAGGCCAGGAGTTGGAGACCAGCCTGGTCAACATGGCAAGACTCAGTCTTCACAAAAAGTTGAAAAAAAGAAAATATGTCAGCATAAATTATCTAAATTGAAGCATAGAAAACAATTATTTATTAAAAAGCAGAGAATGAGAGAAATGTGAGGCAATACCAAATGGTCTAACATATGCGTAATTGGAGTCCCTAAGAAGAGACAGAAAACAGTCAAAATAAATATTTGGAGAGATATTAGCTTAAATTTCTTCCCCAAACTGATGTATGGCATTGATACATGGATTCAAGAGTAAGACCATTGTCTCTGTCCCCCTAATTTACCCTCTATCACACTTCCCCTCATGCCTGGTAGAACTGTAGTGGTTGCAATGATTTTTGTGATCTATCTGGGGAATGAGACTGAGTTTAAGTTTAGTTTGGTTTAATAAGATAAATGTATGTGGTTCACAGTCACTTCCAAGTAAAGTTGTTATTGCTAGCTAGTCTGGTGTAGAAATGATCCCTATGAATACCCTTCCTGCCCACTCTCCCAATTCACCTGGCTTGGTGACTCAAAGATCTCAATATATGTGCCTTGAGAAGCTCATTTCTTTAATCTTATAGGAGAAAAAACTATCTGCATAAGACCCAAAGTTTTTAACTAGCCTGATATTTTGCAAGTTATAGGTGGGGGTGTTTTTCAGGTTCATTGATGGAGTATCTTAAGCACAATTAATTGGATTTTTCAAAGGGTCTAATTATGGAAGGATGCCCTTATAAATCTGTCTTGCAACATGGATATAACAATATTATGAGAACTCATATATGTTTGTAAAGATTCAAAAGAAAAACCCAAACATAATAGGAATGCAAAAAAATTTATTTGAAAAGTCGATAAAGCTAGAATATGCCAATTTAACTGCAATTTGAAAAGATGTTTTGGCATGTTTCAATAAAACGAGGAAGAAATTACAGACTCCTTATTTGGATATGCACGATGAAAAGTACTTTTTTGACACTTTATAATTGTTAAAGTGCTAGAAGAAAATATACATAAAATTAATAGAATATTTTAAAAGCAATAAAGATGACTAACGAAACAATAGAAATTATCCAATATTGAAAAACAAATTTTAATAACAAAAATGTTTAGATTTTACCAAAACCAATAAATCATTAAGCAGAGAATAAATTTCTAATAGAAATAATCAATAGATTTTTTAATGACTTATTATCTGACTGATAACAAGAAGTGAATCACAGGAACACATTGAAATAAGATTTCAATTTCTTGCTTATGTGACACTGAATACTGACACTGATAAAGACAATGTAAAATTCAAAATATGCCACTACAATAAGGACATTAACGACCATCTGATTAATGAGGGATGTCAGTTCAAAGACTATGAAAGAATGATACTCACAAGAAAAATCACTCACCTGAAATGCCTTGAAATCTTAAAGCCCATGTGTGGAAGAAACTTGATAAAGATTTTCTGAATTTTAACAACAATTTGGAAACTTTGCATGACATTACCAATAATGAGCTGTAAGGCTAAAATAAATAAGTAAACCATTTCTAAACTGTCAATGATAAACAAACATTGATCACAGATGCTAGAGGAAAGACTAGATTGACAATCTGTTCTCTCTTTAAAAATTTAAAAATGGTTGTCACATGAAGAAGAGGGCAAAGAATATGCAGCCAAAAAAATACATAGGGATGAAAAGGGGTAGTTTGAGCAGTTAATTATGAAAATACTATGTTAATTAAGAAAGTACTTTTTTTAAACAGAGGTGGGGGGAGTCTCACTATGTTGACCATGCTGGTCTCAAACTCCTGGGCTCAAGCAGTTCTCCTGCCTTGGCCTCTCAAAGTGCTGGGCTTACAGGTGTGAGCCACCATACCCGGCCTAGCTCTTGCATTTTCTACCTACATCTCTCTGGGCCTCAGTTTCCTCATGTGGGGATCACAATAATACCCACTTTTGAGGTCTGCAGAAGGATTACATTGGATAACACATTGAGAGAACCCCTCGCAAGGTGTCTGGCACAGAGTCAGTCCTCTATGGATTTTCACTATTGCCACTGCTGACACAGGTGTCTCTGCACTAACAGTCTAACTGAATTAGACCAGGATTTCCTTATCTCTTCAGGAGGTCAGTCTTCTGGTGTGTGGGCCCAGCTGTCAAAACAGAAGGTTTTTCTGTTTCCTTCATTAAAACGATTAAAAATAAATGATTCCAGGAGTGAATCCACAGCAGGGTGACAAGTCTGTGGTTCTGCGAAGAGACGGGTGTCCAGCTGTCCCCGTCTCATGACACACCCCCAATGTCACCCTTTGATCTCTAGCTATACAGAAAAACTCAGATTTCTCTATTATGTTTATACTATTCCTGTTAGTTTTAATCCCATGGTCTGCATTTCTATATTAAACTTTTTCTGACTATTGGATACCATTTTGCCCAAAGCTCTGCCTTCCAGCTTTCATGATTAAACAGTGAAACCACATCGACACTGGGTAACATAGTGAGACCTCATCTCTACAAAAAAAATTTTTTTTTAATTAGCCAGTCATGGTCCCAGCTACTCCAGAAGATGAAGTGGAAGGATCACCTGAGCCCAAGAGGTCGAGGCTGTGGTAACCACGATCATGCCACTGTACTGGAGTGGGCACCAGAGTGAGATCTCAACTCAAAGGAAGGAAGGAAGAGAGGAAGGAAGGAAGGAAGGGGATAGGGAGAAGAAAATAAAAGGCCAGGCATGGTAGCTCAAGCCTGTAATCCCAGCACTTTGGGGCGGGGGCGAGGAGAGAGGATTGCCTGAGACCATGGGTTTGAGACCAGCCTGGGCAACATGGTGAGCCCTTGTCTCTACAATAATTCAAAAGATCAGCCAGGCAAGGTAGTGCACGCCTGTAGTTCCAGCTACTTGGAAGGCTGAGGCAGAAGGATGGCCGGAGCCCAGCAGATCAACGCTGGGGTAGCCATGAGTGTGCCACTGCACTCCAGCTTGGGTGACAGTGAGACTCCAACTTAAATGAAAATTCAAGAGCTGGGACCAGATCACCCCACCCTGTGTTCTACCTGCCCCCAAAGCCTACACTTCCATTTTCTGTCTCCAGCCAAAGTGTTCAGTGAATCCTCGGGTAGCGTCTGCAAACATTTCCCATGTTCTTCCAGGTTGTTAACACACTTCCCAGAGGCTGACTCCAGCAGCTATGTGACCAAAAGACCAAAAGGAGGTGGCTTGGAAAGGAAAAAGGTAAAGCCCCTGGAGTGGGAAGACAAAGGTTCTAAGTTCCAAGGTGCTTCTTGTCAGCTGTAGCCTGATTTGGACTCCCTAAGTTTCCTTTTCCCAGTGAGCAAAATGAGAATTACAACTGGCTACATTCACACCATCCCAGTAATGAGCCGGGCACCGCTCTGAGTGCTTTGCAGACATTCACTTACTGAATCCCCACAACCTCATCATCATCCCTGCCGCAGATGGGGAAACTTAGGCATGGAGAGTTTTGGTCACTCGTCTTTTGTAAAGATTTGAGCCCAGGCAGGCCAGCTTCAGTCTGAGTACTGAAATCCCCTGAGCACTGATCTGCTTTAGCATCTGCAGGAGTCCTGCTAGGCCACAAAGGCAGGTGGTCTCGATCTGGGGTTCTCCAAGGGCGGTCCCTGAGCCAGCAGCACCCAGGAACTTGTTAGAAATGCACATTCTCAGGCCTCATCACAGACAACCAGATCAGAAACTCTCAGCATCTGGGGCTAGAACCCAGCACTCTGTATTTAACAAGGCCTCCAGGTGATTCTGGTGTTCGCTAAAGTGTGAGAACTGCTGCTCTTCGTGGTCGCAAGGTTCTTTCCAGAGAAAGAGCTAAGAAAGAGGGAGTGGGGAAAAGGACAGAGGCACAGGAGATAAAAAAGCTGAACCAAGGGAGAAATCAGGCCGTGGAAACATACATCTTAGTAGACAAGCGGGTGTGTGTCATGTGCCCGCTCTGCTCCCAGGGAAAAGGCCAAGGGACTGAGACCCACTAGAAGCAGAACTGGCCGAAACACAGGAGCCACATATACAAGGTTTAAGTCACCGGGGAAATCCAGCCCAATCTCACTCCTCCCCACAGTCCCACCTCCCTCAGGGCTGCTTCTTTCAACCTCAGAATGAAGGATTTGGGTCACATGAGAGAAGGTGACAGCAGCCCCGAGTGGGAAGACACACCAAGACCACTCTGAAGCAGAAGTGACAGACATGCAACCACCAGTCAGAGGGCCCCGTGGAAAGATGGCACCAAATACCTGCTCCCTAAAAGAAACAAGTGCCACGGGCCCCAGCCTGAGAGAAAAATATATTTTAAAAAGCAAGAGAGAGACAGAGGGACAGAGAGCAAGAAGGGCAGGCTGTCCAGAGAAGGGGTAGCCCAGGAGAGTGCTCAAACCTCAGGGCTTCCTGGGTTGCGAGGTTCTGTGTGGGAAGATGTGGAAGTCTATGCTCTGAGAAGGTAACTTTGATCAAAGGAGACAGACAGGAGGGATCCAGTGAGAGATCCCCCTTGTCCCTCCTGAGGGAGGCTTCTGACCAGCAGCATGTCCACACAGCCTCCCTGGAGACAATCACCTGGCCTTCCTAGCAAAGCTGGGACCAGATCAGTACCACACATCGATTGAGTTTCCTTCTTTCCCTGCCTCCACCCCTTGATCTCTCGCTCAGGCTTCTCAGGGGTTTTTGTTTGTTTTTTGAGATGGAGTCTCCCTCTGTTGCCCAGTCTGGAATGTGGTGGCACGATCACAGCTCACCATAGCCTCAACCTCCTAGGCTCTGGTGATCCTTCCACCTCAGCCTCCCGAGTAGCTGAGACGACAGGCACGCGCCACCACATCTGGGTAATTTTTTTTTAATTGAGGTCTCACTATGTTGCCCAGACTGGTCTTGACCTTCTGGCTTCAAGCAATCCTCCCGCCTCAGCCTCCCAAAGTGCTGGAATTACAGGTGTGTGCCACCACACCCAGTCTGGTTCTTTGGGATTTACACACACACACACACACACACACACACACACACACACACACCACCAATGATAAAGTGTTAGCTCATTATATCTGTTCTTCACTTTTAAAAAGGTATATTAAGAAAATTGAAAGTTTAGATGAAAGTGTATAACATCTGGATATAAAGTTTAGTCAAATCTCTTGTCAGTTAGCCATGGAAAGTGTGGTAGTTATAGAACCAGAAAACAGTCTGTGAATTCTGCACGGCAGATTCAACCAACTGCAGATCAGACATTGCGGTGCATCGTTTTTGCAATAGCTGACTTGGTTGTGGTTTCCTGCCCTTCCTGAAGTCAAGTTCTAGGTGAGCTGAGAGGTTGCTCTCTGGGTTACTGTCACACCCTCAGCTACCAGCCACAGTCCTGGCACCCCGCAGAGGCTGCTTCACAAATACTTTGAATGAATGATTTCTATCAGCCATAAAAATACATACATGCCTTTATCCAGTCAACTCACACCTGAGAGTTTAAACAAATGATTCAGAAGAGAAACGTTATATGAATGTAAATGTTCATTGCCATAGCATCGTGTTTGTTGAACTTCATCTGACCAAGGACATAGGGAAGGCTAATAATGAAAATAATCAGTGTAGGGAGTGGGGTTTTTAGGAAAGCTTCCTGAGAAGAGAGAATTATGAACAGAATCTTAAGGGAAGAAAGATGCTGGTCCAGACAGTAGGAAGAATGGGTCCTGACAGTGAAGCCTGAAGGACACCAGTCTCCTGAATTGGGAGCCCTCAGAGGAGTGGGATTTGGAGCCCAGAGAGAAGTTGGTGGTAAGTGTGTTGGGAGGGCATAGAACACTGACATTCAGGATAGCAGTGACTGGGCTCTTCTCTTGGTAAATATTAGAGAACCTCAGATGATTGTAAATGTAACATTTGCATCTTACAGAAACTATTTTAAAATACCTGCAAATGCGTCAAATATCTGAAATTTGCTCTTCCAGATCAGGAAAGTCATTCTGCAGCTCCTGGCAGATCCTGTCAAACAGACGCCCACCTGAGTGTCTACGACAGAGCTGCTTGATCAGTGAGGGGAGGACTTCTCTGGCTGGTGAACACCTCCATGCCTATTAAGGATCGGTATCAGATCATTAGGGAGTTGTCAGTGAGTTTGCAACTCTGTCAGAAAAGATTTGAGAGTCATTTCAACAGAAGGAATGACAAGTAATTCATCTAGGTGTGAAAACTCTTCAGGCAAAAATATTTGAGAACACAGCAACAATGACAATGACAACACTCTCAGGACAGGAGCTAAATTGACCAATATTGAGAGGATCTCTATCTTAAGTGATGAGCAGATTATTTCGGTACACGTAAATCTAGCTTTTTTAAAGTTTTTTGTTTGTTCATTTTTTGGGTCGGGGTCTCACTCTGTCATTCAGGCTGGAGTGCAGTGGCATGATCCTGGCTCACCACAGCCTCAACCTCCTGGACTCAGGTGATCCTTCCACTCAGCCTCCCTAGTAGCTGGGACTACAGGTGGGTACCACCATGCCTGGCTAATTTATTTTTATTTTTTTTATCGAGAAGAGTTCTCGCTATATTGCTTAGGCTGGTCTCAAACTCCTGGACTCAAGCAATCCTTCCACCTCAGTCTCCCAAAGTGTAGGGATTATAGGCATGAGCGACTGCACCTGGACTGGCACATGTAAATCTGAGTGGTAATCATAGGAATGTACAACTACTGACTCATTCACTTGGCAAATCTTAAGGGGACCTGTGTTGGATTGGGCACAGCATTGGTCCCAAGGTTGTGTAGTCTGTGTGCTTATGGAACCCACAAAATCACAGTCTCTGTGACCCACGCATGCTAGAGTCTTTAAAATTGCTGGATGCAGTGGCTCACTCTGTAATCCCAGCACTTTGGAAGGCTGAGGCAGGCAGATTGCTGGAGTCCAGAAGTTGAAATCCAGCCTAGGTAACACAGCAAGACCTCGTCTCTACAAAAAAAAAAATCAAAAAAATTAGCTGGGTGTGGTGACACATGCCTGTAGTTCCAGCTATTTGGAAGGATCTCCTGAGCCCAGGAGTTGGAGCCTGCACTAAGCCATGATCATGCCATTGCACTCCAGCCTGGGCAACAGAGTGAGTCCGATTCAAAAAAAACAGAGATGAAAAAGCTCCAAATGAAGTATTTGATTCATTATGGGCCAAGGGAGTAGGTATTCATAGGCACAGAGATGAAAGCACGCCCAAAACTAAAAAAGGATGAGCAAAGGAATGAGTGGATTTGACGAGTGGCTGACACACCCAGCCAGGCCCTAAGTGGGCCTCGACAGGATAAACAAGCAGATAAACCCGTTTGCTAGCTACTGTAACAGTTCCCAACATGTGGCAATGGAAATGGAAAGGAGCAAAAAAAAATATGAAAGACCTTGAAGGGAGAATTGCTAGAATTTAGCAAACAATGGAATGTGAGATGGAGCTTCGGAGACAACCTGGTACAAGGATATCAGGGTTGGGGGAGGTCCTTAATCCACTCAGGACAGGCCAGATGTGGCAGGGAAGGAGAAGCGTCCAGCCAGGGAAATACTGAGCCTGAGGTGTCCACAGGGAACCAAGTGACGCCAAACAGTGGCTGGAAATGTAAAAGGAAAGCACAGGAAGGAAGTGAACAACATGTCTGGGTTTAGAAGTCCGCTGGAATAAGCCTTGCTCTTTTGTAGTGAGTACCCCTGCACATGCTGTTCCCTTTTCCGGAACCACTTTCCCTCTCCTCAACGACCCAGGTTACTTTGCCTAAAAGACCAGTTCAGATGGAGCATAAGAACTGCCCTGGACTCCTGTAGGCAAAAAAAAAAAAAAAAAAAAAAACTTTGCCTTCTAGCATCTTACTGTACTAATTGAGGCTGTGCTATTTGGGATTGAGTGGAAAGGCTGGGCTGGGAAAAAGATTAAACTCTGGAGTCAGAACGATCTGAATTCAAATTCCAACTCTGCCACATACCAGTGTCACCCTTAGTCATTCACAACCTCCTGAGCTACAGAACCCTCTTGGGTGAAACGGAGATAACATCTCTCTCTTAAGGTAATGTATTTCACAAGTAAGTGCCTAAGGGTGGGGGGGGCGGGGAACTGGCAGTGGCAGCTGTGGATTTGCACCATAATTGTTGAAGAACCTCACTCTCCCTTAGACTGAGCCCCACTGGGCACGACTGTGTCTTCTGCAGGTCCCCATGAGTCACATCGTGCTTGGCACTGCAGAGCTGGAGGAGGATGTGGAAGAGGAAGCTCAGTCGGTCACCCAGCAGGGCTCCTGGAAATCCTGAGCGGCTCAGCTGTAACACTCAGAATTCACATTTGTGACTTGTCAGAGACACAGGAAGGAGGCCAGCATCAGCCTGCCACCTTCTGCCAGGAAGGAGAGAGATAATACCAGCAACTGAGTCACGGTAAAGGTTTCACTGCCGAGCCACCGAGCCACCTTGGGGATCCAATGGGGCTTTGTCCAGAGAGCCAATCCGCGTTGCCCAGAGGGACAGGCGTGAAAAGCAAGTTGGGTCTGGGCTCCGACACTGCGGGGAGGGGAGATGGCCGCTGCAAGGATTTCCCTGGCAAGGTGCCCTCAAGGCACCACCACAGAGCCAGCGAAGCTGTGACCCCTCGAGACGGGCCACATTGCTGGAGACCAAGACACAAGAATCCTGCAAGGCGCGAAGCTCAGCAGCCGAAGGCGAGGCCCGGCAACACAGACCGCGAAAGCGACTCGTGCATCGCCCCCGTGGGCTGCGAGGACGCCTTTGCCACGGCAGCAGCGCCGCCTCCCGGAGCCAACGGCCCGGCGCTGGGGGAGCGGCCCGGAGCCGCCGGCCAATAGGCGCGAGGGGCTCTCGGTCACGTGTCCTCTGCGGGCACGCGTGGTCACGTGGCCGCCGCCGCGACTGGGTCTTCCGCCTGGGGCGCCGCGGCTCCGCTGGACACGGCGGTCGCCGGAGCCCCTGCGACTGGGTTTTCTCGGGGCGGCCAGGGCGGGCCACCGGCTGCTTGCGCCGTACCACGCAGAGAGCCCGCACGCCGCCCGGCTTCACCCTGCGGGGGGCCCGGACGTGCGCTTGCCGGGACCGGGAGAATTGGCTGCGTTCACCGGTGCCTATGGGGGGCTTCGGAGCATGTGATTTCCTGGCTTTTTAGCATCTTTGTCACCACGTCGCCCTCTGGAAACCCGAGAGAACGTTCCAGCAGGAAATTCGGGGAAACGTGATGAGAGCTGCGCGGTTGCGCACCCCAGGAATGGGCCAGCATCTTTCCAGATGTGTCTCCCCACTCTTGTACCCTGCAGGGCGGGCTTCCTGGTCCCAGTTTGGAGATGAGGACACAGACCCAGATGGATTTGAAAAGTTTGCCCCAGGGCACACAAGGACAGGCTTTTCCGACCAGAGCATCCCGCCAGCTGCTTCTGAGTGAACAGCCTCGGGGGCTCAGCTAAGTGTTTCTGTGCACTTGGCCCTGTCCTGGAGGTGCCAGCTGCCAAACCCAACCTTGGATCACCAGGACAAGACTGAGCCTGTCACCAGTGCCAGCCAGAGCCTCTCAAATTGCCCCTGGCCTTGGTGCTGTCCCTGGGCCTGGGGGAAGGAGAAGGCCAACCTTGGACTCCAGCTGTGATAATGCTCTGGCTGTGAAGGGGCTCCTTAACCACAGAGCCTGCCAGGAGTGAAAACTGGGCTCCCTCAGATTCCCTTTTCTGAGGGAACTCCTAAGGCGGTGCTTCAGTTGTCCCAACTTTTATACATTCATATCAAATGAATGACATCTCAGACAGAAGTGCAAGAAATGATTGATATCTTAGTAGAGGGAAACTAATCTACTTTGGTCACCTGCGGGTTAGCCAGAGCCCTTCCTGCCATTGAAACTGTTCATGAAAATGCCTGAAATTCCACTTTAGCAATTATTTGAGATTAAGAACTATCCCCTCGAGATTCATTAATAGATAGAATGCACTTAACCTCTACATTTGTGATAAGATGGGTGGTCAATTAAAGCACTGGTTTCTTAGGGAGAGTGAAGTGGAGGCACAAAACAAAAGGGAGAAAGTGCTCCCCTTTCAGGAGTGAATCTGGAGAGACTAAGAGGGGCCATTGGATCTACTCTGCAAATCACTGAGGAAGTTAAAAAACCTGGTTTGTCAACTCAGTACTCCCCAAGTCTTAGAAGGTTGGTTTTATGCCCTCTCTGGGGTTCTTTCCCAGAGATTGCATGCATCTGCTGGATGCTCACAGCCACATGTGGCCACATTCACGCGATATAAACAAAGAATCCCAGTGCTCTCTTCTGGCCACACTTTCCACTGAGCAGCCTTGTCACCAGAAAGTAAGATTTCAAAATGAGGCCTCTCCCAGGATTCCTTAGAACCATTTCTGTTTCCCCTTCCAGGAAGCAAAGCAAAACCAGACTCAGAAAATGACAGAAAAGAGTCATTAAGTCAAAGAAAAACAAGTCAATAAATCACTTAACTATAGCCCCAAAGGATAGAGGAAGAACCCCAAAGTGACATTAGCATTAAACACAGGAAAACATTCTATTTGGACATGCTCTTGACTCATATCTCTTCACCTGTTCAGACTCCTGATAATTTCAAAGAAAAGCCCCCGGTTAGGCACACGGACACTGCAGAAGGGATGCTGGTCACTAATCATCTAAGAACGAGATTTACCTTTCCTTCTTCACCCTTCTGGTAAAAGGGATAGATTCAAAAAGCAAGAGCCCTTGTATTAAGTTTTGAGAAATGTTATCAAAGTGAAGATAGTGGTCCAGATGCTCTCTTAGGAAGTAACACTGCTTAGCTATCCCACCACCATCAACCCAGTGTAACTTAGGAAGGGAGAGTAAGTCACACTCTCCCTACAGCAAGTGACCTTGTTGGTCCCTCATTAAAGACATGGAAGAAAGAGCTGGTAGACATGAGGAATTTTAGCCATCACTTCCAATATTTGGAAGTCTGATGCAACAGAACCCTCTGAGGACTTTCCAGTCTTGGTATGGGCCTTTGCTTTCTCTTCCTCTGTGCTCGTCCCCAGGGGCATGGCATATCAGCACTCACGGCTGGGGTAGCAGGGTCAGAGGGCCTTAAGGCAAGGGAACACACCACCACCTCATGCCCCACTTCCTTCACCTGTGATTGGCTCTCCCCACCTTTAGGGGGACTGACTTCCACCTGATTTTTCTGCCAGATCTAAATGGTCATATCAAGTATCCAGACACAAGTTGTCAGGACACAGGAAATGACCAACACAAAATACCTGCAGAGCACTTTGCAGTCAACAAAGCACTTTCACATAATTTCCTATAAGATGATCACTACATCCCTCAGGTTAGAGATCAGGACCCTGAGACACAGTGTTATGAGTTGAATTGTGACTTCCCGAAATTCATACATTGCAGACCTATCCCCCAGTACCTAAGAATGTGACTATATTTGAAGATTGAGTCTTCAAAGAGATAAATGAGGTTAAACGAGGTCATGTGGGTGGCCCTCATTCAGTATGACTGATGTCCTTATAAGAAGAGGAGATCAAGCCGGGCTCGGTGGCTCAGTCTGTAATCCCGCGCCTTTGGGAGGCTGAGGTGAGTGGATTGCCTGAGCCCGCGGGTTCGAGACCCGCCTGGGCAGCGAGACCTCATCTCTACAATAAACCAAAATATCAGCCGGACGTGGAGCGCATGCCTGTAATTCCGGCTATTTGGAAGGCTGAGGCGGAAGGATCACCGGAGCTCAGCAGGTTGAGGCTGCGGTGGCCGGGAGCGGCCACTGCACTCCAGTCTGGGCAACAGAGTGAGACTTCAACTCAAAAAAAAAAAAAAAAAAAAAAGAAGAGGAGATCGGGACCCAGACACACACACATGGAAGAACATGTATGGTCACAAGAGAAGAAGCTACCCCAAGGAAGAGAATCCTTGGGAAAAACCAACACCTTGATCTCATGTTTCTAGCCTCCAGAGCTGTGTGAAAATAAATTTCTGTTGTTTCTCCCTCTGTGGTAGGTTACAGCAGCCCTAATAAGCTTAATGTGCACAGGGCAGTCAGACAGCCGTCAAGCAGAAGAGGCGAGATTACACCCCAGTTGATTGACTGAAGACACAGTGTTCTTTTCCTTCCCAGGTAGGACGCACGTCTACATGAACTAGAAAAAGGCAACCCCTCCTTGAGATACGTTATTACTATCTGTCAGAAAATGGACACACAGACACTTTAATGAGAATGGTCATGGAGTTGCTCAGTGCCTGACATGTGCCACTGTACCTAGTGGCCTAGAGTGGAAAGCACATGTGGGCACCCTCCATGGCAGGGGAACACACAGGCTGCTGACCAGACGGAAGCAGCAGACAGCACCAGACAGCAGCGTACTCTGGACATGGCCTCAGAAGAGCCAGTGAGGCCTCACAGAGGTCAGAGCAGCCCTTGCACCAGGAGGGCTCAAAGCTTCTTTTGACTCATCAGCAGTACCCAAAAGGCATAATCACAGAGTGATTATGTGTGTACAGTGACTTGTAGGCAGCCCCTTTCAATATTGTGAGTATTTTGAAATCTGCATGTAATGTAGTACGTTTCCTTTTTGCCTAAATAATCTGAGGTTTTTATTTAACTGGTCCAAATATTCCATGTCATATTGTAATTAGACTGCCTAAAATTAATTTCTTTTCAAAAGAATGGTTTTTGAAATGAACAACAAACCAAGGGGGTTACGGGGAGTGGTTACAGTTTATATGGCCATCGTCTAACATCAGCCTCTCTGTCCCAAACAGCCTACGTTTTCTCAGGTGGTTGAACAAAACACTAAAGGACTTTCGAGAAGTGCAACTGGATGTGTCCTTTGAAGAAAAAGATTACTCTTTAAGAGCTATTTTTCTAAAAGTAATGAAAGAAAAAAGGTAAGATCACATAAAATGAAAATAATAGGGGGTGGAAATAACAAGAGAAGAGATCTCTCAAAGGCTCATGACAAAGGTGTTTTTATACATTAAAAACCAGAGAAGCAGCATGTGGGTAGACAGGACAAAGCAAGTGGGGTGGAGTTAGACATATTTTTTTCTTCTGCTAGCTCCAGTGCCTCTTTGAAAAAACAAAATTTTTGTATGAGAAACAAACTGTTATGCTGTAGGGTAGATTGATAATTTCCACAGTTGGTCACTGTCGTATTTTGGCGCTCACATGGTCTTCCAGGATGTTACCTTTACCCCCTTTAAGAGATGGCATCTGTGCCTGGCATAGTGGCTTACGTCTGTAATCCCAGCACTTTGGGAGGCAGAAGCAAGAGGATTACCTGAGACCAGTCTGGGCAATGTGGCGAGACCTCGTCTCCACAATAAATCAAAAAAATTAGCCGGATGTGGTGGCAGGTGCCTGTAGTTCCAGCTTCTTGGAAGGCGGATGCAGAAGGATTGCCTGAGCCCCACAGGTGGAGCCTGTGGTAGCCATGATCCTGCCTCTGCATTCCAACCTGGGCAACAAAGTGACCTTCCCCCACCCAACAAAAAAAATACATCTGTTTTCCCTTCCCTTGAAGTGGCAAGGCCTTTGGGATAGAATTGGATGAATAGAAGGCAGTAGATGCAACACTGCACAATTTCCAAGGCTGGGTCAAAAAGGTGATAGTGTTTCCCCTCTTGTGTTTACGGTCAGTCGGTTGGTCAGTGTGTCTCCCCATCCCCCTCCCTCCCCTCCCTTTCTCTCTCCCTTCCTCCCTCTCTGACTCCTGTCTCTCCCTTTCTCTCCCTCTGTCTCTCGCTCATCTCTGTCTCTTTCTCGTCTCTGTCTCTCTATCTGAATGTTCATCCTTGGAACCCAGCCATGACGCTGTGAGGTGCCTAGAGGACAGCCAGGCCCGTCAAAGTTGGAGGCTCTCAGAAGGAGGGTTCCAGACAAGCACAGGAATGTGCTAAAAGCAAATTGCAGGACAGAGACAAAGGCAACTAGAACATCCACGGGAGAAAGTGCTCCACAAGAAAGGAGATGAAATGACTCCGTGAGCTGGCTCTGCTGGAAACAATTGTTGCATCACCTTTTTTCTTCTTCTTCTTTTCCTTTTTTTTTTTTTTACAGAGATGAGTCTCACTATGTTCCTCAGGCTGGGTCTTGAACTCCTGGCCTCAAGCAGTCCTCTTGTCTTGGCCTCCCGAAGTGCTGAGATTACAGGCTATGTGCCACTGTGCCCTGCTTTGTTGCATAGTCTTGATAACGTTCTGAGAGAATAGAAGAGGAAATGGGTAAAGATATAAGAATGAATTCCTCACTTCTCTTAGTAGAAAATCAACAGGTAATGCACGAAAGACAGGTGTATCAGGAAATAACAGTAGAAGCTCATACGGAGGTGGCAGGCAGAATAATGGTCCCCAAAGTTGTCCATATCCTAATCCCTAAAACCCATGAGTATGTTCCCTTATGTGGTCAAAGGACTTTGCACAGATGTGATTAAGTTAAGGACCTTGAAGTGGGGAAATGATCCAGGTGGGCCCACAGTAATCATAGGGTCCTTAGAAATAGATGAAGGAGGCATCACCTTCTGGGAGGTGAGGGCAGATAGACAGTTCCCACTCTTCTGTTTCTTTCAGTTCTGTATAGTTATTTAACTATGTGCGTCTTTACTTTGATTAAATGTTTTCAAATTCAACAAGGGATTTCTCACATACTTTTGCCCTAAAGAGAGGAATGTGTAAAGATCTGATGGTACTACCTCTGGGGACGGACCTGAACAGTTAAACAGTTGACAGGGTTTCATGAGCACCTGCTGTGTACCCTCTGCACACTAGGCAATCTGAAGGACATTTTTAATGCCTTGGCCCCTGGACTCAGGGCTCTATTGATCCTGCAGACAGGCATGCCTCCCACTTGGTGAGACCAGAAGCCTCGGCAGGAGCTCTCCTGGGCTGCACAGGCCTCAAGCTGGTTGGAAACTGGGAGTAAGGAAAGATCCGGCTGGGTTGGTGTCTTCAGAAGACACTGTTTTTTGGAGGGCTGGGCGTGAGCTGGCCTTGAGAATCGGAGGCCCTTGAGTGAGAGGGCAAATCCTCATGCAAACTATGGTGTTGGGGACACTGTGGAGACCACCCAAGGGTACCCACCCACCAATGGAATTCATCCAGGGATGAGGGCAGAAGTGTGTAGTCTGTACCCCGATGTGCCCAAATATATTTGCTGGACACCGAGGTGTTGCTCAGACTCATTCAGAGCGTTCATTTAGATTTCATGCTCTGTGAGCAGGTCCCGTGGAGAGGGGATGAGAAGGACTTTCAACTCTTTCTCTGAAATACCTGATCTATCATATATTCATTCAACAAACCCTCTTTGAGCTCCCCCCACATGCCAGGACCACTTTAGGCACCAGGAAGGCTGTAATGAACAGGACAGCCTGGGAGCCTCCTCTCAGGGCTCATGTCCCAGTTGGGGGACTGGGGTGAATACAGACATTTGTGCCAGAGGACGATGGGCACTTTGAGGAAAAGTAAGGCAGGTGAGGGAGGAGAGCACATACTGTTTTGATGGGGAAAGTCAACAAACCACCTAGAAGACATTGGAGCGAGAAAGAGTAGCCACCAGTATGACTTCTTTTCTATTTATCTTTATTTTTTGAGTTGAGGGTCTCATATGTCAACCCAGGCTGGAGTGTAGTGGCACAATCCAGCCCACCTAAGCCTCAACCTCCTGGGCTCAAGCAATCCTTCCACCTCAGCCTCACGAGTAGCTAGAAAAACAGGCACGAGGCACGCACCATCACACCTATTTGGTGACTTCTTTTCTTACCTACCATGGCTTCACTGGTGAATCTCCACCAGAACCAAATGAGGCTGTGTGGCTCATTCTTTGCCACCTGTGATGATACCAACCACAGCCTCACTGCTACAGGAGGCCATCCCAGATGTTTGCTTCTATTTGCAAAAGTTATAGCTCATCTGCCTAGTTCTGCTGGCTCCAAGCATTTATCAGCTGTTCTCCAAACTGGACTGGGCAAGCTCCAAAGATAGACATGGACACATGTGGCCTCCTTGCGTTATTAGCTGCCGAGACGTACATGTCAGAGCTCTGAGGCCATACAGGTTCAAGAGCGTGCTGAACGCACTGTACTCTGCTGTGCCTTCCCGGGCCTCTGCTCTATATAAGGCCTTGCAGCCGCGCACACACATAAACACACAGAGTCATCAGCACAGGTTTGGCGTTGCTATCTTTGGAAACAGCCCACGCCTATGAGTCCCATGGAGGGCCATGTCCACCTGTGGTTATCTTTTGGTGGGGTGTTAGCCTTTTAAAGGCACCCACATGCCCATGCCACTCAAGCTGAAGGAATTCAGGCATGTTGCCTTGGAACTCTGAAAATGATACCCCCCATTAGGGACTGCAGAGATTGAGAAGGGGTTCGGAGTTCAGCTTGACTTGCTGAGATTTTACAGCAGTGGCTCTTAGACTTTGGTGTGCTGAAAAGTCAAGACAGCGTGTGGTGAAAATGCAGACCCCTAGGTCCTGTGGTCCAGAGATTTGGATTCATGCAGTCTGAAAAGGAAGCTGGAATTCTGCAATTTACAAAACCCCAGAAGCTTCAGGTGCTGGCAGGCCACAAAACAACTTTGAGAAACCGTTTTACAGTCACAGACTAGTGTTGGAGACATGTTTTTTGAGATGCCATCTCCTTGGGTAGCAAGCCATCAGCTGCGAAGAACACAGAGCAGCTTCCTTTTAAAATAGTGTGGCCAGGCAAGGTGGCTTATGTCTATAATCTTAGCACTTTGGTAGGCAGAGAGGCAGGAGGATCACTTGAGGCCAGGGGTTCGAGACCATCCTGGGAAACATAGTGATCCCCTCATCTCTACAAAAAATAAAAATTGGCCAGGTATAGTGGTGCATGCCTGTAGTTCTAGCTGCTCAGAAAGCTAAGGCAGAAGGATTGTTTGTGCACAGGAGTTTGAGGCTGCAGTGAGCTATGATCACACCACTGCACTCCAGCCTGGGCAACAAAGACCCTTTCTCTAAAAATTATGTAAGCAAAATTTTAAAAATATATAAAACAAGGTGCAAGCCCCTCCAAAGGTTAAGCAGAGAGAGTTCTAGAAGGAGATACTGGTTAGGGCCAGGATGGAGTTAAGTCATCTTCTAAGGTTCCCAGGCTCTTACCGCCAAAATTCGCCTTCCCCTTGGAGTTTTGTTTTGTTTTGTTGATGTTGTTGTTTTAACTCTGATTTCCACTATGCCTTTCAAAATTCCAGTCCTAGATTGAGTCTTTCCCCTTATACCTCAGTATAACTAAAATGAGCTGATATTTGCAACAAAAAAAGTGATAAAATTAAAGGTGTGGGCGGGGAAAGTGACTGAAAATACAAATAGCAACAGATATCCAAGTTTCCAAAATGTAGGTTTCTATGCTAAGATGCCATCCACCAGTGGTGAGTGGGTATTCCCCTGGCCCATTCCCACTCCTATCCCAGACTTGACTCCTAGACTCTGGCTGGCTGCCTTCCTCCCTGCCCAATACAACCATTGTGTCCCCTGAGAACCAAGGCATGTAACAGAAAATATGATTTCTTATCCCAGTCAAATGTCCCATGTGGCCTGGGGTGACCCCATCACCGCTGGTCCTAAGGGCTCCCATCTCTCTGGCTCTGGGCTCTGCGACTTTCTTGTGTCCCATTCAGAGCAGCAGTGGCACTTCCTGGGCATGCAGGATGCACAAATCATAAAAGCTATGCACAGAGCAGCTCACACAAGCGTGGCCAGCAGAACCTCCACGCTATTTCAGGGGGCGCTATACCACGTGCGGCAAAAACCTGAGAACTAGCCCCTTGGGAGTACGTCCAAAAAATGTAAAATGCTCCAACCAAAAAGTTTAAGTCTGACTCTCCCCAAGGCCCCACTTTTGAAAAATGCCTTCCTGAATTCCTACCTACATAAATAATTCTTCACCTGTAGGGAAAGACCACTGCCATGACGGCCACATTTTAATAACAAAAAGCAGAGTCATGAAATGACAAAGTGTTTGTTTGGATTTGTGAATTAATTTATGTGTAATGTCGTGTAACCCCATAACATTCAATCACCTTTCAACATGTAGCAGATCCCATTTACTGAAAAGAATCGGATGCTGTGGAATGAGCCCGCCCTGGAAATTCTGGGCTGTGTGGTTGCCGTAGTAATTGATGCCTTCTAGAGCAAATCCATGCTTTGCTAATTACAGCCTTCTATTTTTAAACTCATCTCCATTCTTCTCCCCCAGCCCAACATTTCTCACACTACTTCAGCAATAAAATACTATTACTGTTACCTGTACAGCCTGTGCTGATCTCAGTATAACTCCTGTCCAGTCTGCCTCAGCCTGCCGTAGGGAAAGAGAGCCTCTGGTTCCCCCAGTACAAGGAAGGCTGAACAAAGACCTTCGAATGAACCCCAATCACTTTACAAGTAGGAATAAAAGCACCAGCACAGACTTCCAGGGCTCTATACCACTTGAGAGCTCCTGCGGTTGGGGGAGGGGGTCAGAATGAGGCCTGCACTGTGGTTTGGAGCTTAGGCCCAGGACACTTCATGGGGGGCTCTTTGATGACATGCCCCAGAAGTGAGGGCAGGAGAGCGCAAAGGCCCACCAGGGCCAGGCCAGGGCTTCCTGGACTGTGTCAGGAGATCCCTCGGACCAGATCAAGAGTGAACACCCATAGCCCACGAAAGGGCTTCTGTCAGTCTTACCCGCTCCACACTGACTGAAAGTCTGGGTCCTGTGAACTCCACCTCAAAGCCTGTCCTTTTCACAGCATGGGTGCTGTGGAGACAGGTGAAGACCACCAAATGAGAACAAACTTGCCGTAGCAAGGCAGTCAGCCACTGCCACTTGCTGGATTCCTTTGCTAGGGGTGTTGTAGCTACGGACTGCACAGCATAAACAGCAGGCTCTTACTTCTCACATCTTGGAGGCTGGAAGTGTGTGAGGTCAGGGTGTGCCATGCTGCCCCTGAAGGCACCAGGGAAGCATCTGTTCCAAGCATCTCTCCCAGCTTCTGCTGGTTGCTGGCAGTCTTTAGCATTCCTTGACTTATAGAAGCATCACCCCCATCTTGGTCTTCATCTTCACATGGTGTTTTCCCCGCGTGCGTGTTCCCTGTGTCCATGTTTCTCGTTTTTATAAGGCACTAGCTATGCTGGATTAAGGTCTGCCTTACTCCAGAAGTTACTTCAACTTAACTAAAGACATCTGCAAGAATTCCCTTTCCAAATAAGGTTAGGGCTTCGACATACGAATTTCTGGGTTACACCATTCAATCTCTTATAGTTGCCTTTGGTAGGGATTCAAAAGCAAGCAGGGAGGGAACAAGTTTCAGAGTGACCTAAGGGACAACTGCAGGTGGCTGTCACACGTGGAAGTTGTAGGTGGCTGGCTGGTTGCACGGCATCCTCTAGGACTGGTTTTGGGAGATTTGGCATTCTCTGGTTGGTTCTGAGTTGGAAATCAGAGCAAAAATTAGGGAAGTTGTCAGTCGTTGACCAAGTCCTGGCCACTGGGGGCCAATGGCTGCAGACCTTGTGGTTTCCTACCCAGGATGGTCACTGCTGAGGTTGTGATCAGAGTTTATTTTTTACCAGTCTCACCACTGTTTGTATGTTCAGTCTCTCCGTGAAAATGCCCCCTTTGGCAGGCCTCAGGCACCACACAGCAGGTGGCCTGAAGGATCTGGAGGGTCCAGGCCAGATGACTTTTAAAGCCTTCACTGGGAAGGTGTGGTGCCCACAGAGTTCGCCACAGTGGGCCAACCCGGCAGTAGTACAGTCCCCTGCAACCTTGTCCCAAGCAGAATCTGAAGCCAGCCCAGGGGGCCATCTTGCAATCTTCTTTTTATTTCCACAGGCGGGACACAGATGTGCAGCAGTTGCAGAAATACTGCTTATTCCTCCCAAGCCGCCGTCCTCAGGCTTTTTGATCTTAAGATCTTTAAAGACTCCAATAGGGCCAGGTGCAGTGGTTCATCCCTGTAATCCTAGCACTTTGGGAGTCCAAGGTGAGAGGATTGCCTCAACCCAGGAGTTTGAGACCAGCCTGGGCAACATGGTGAGACCTTGTCTCTATAATAAATCAAAAACTTAGCCGGGTATGGTGGCAGATGCCTGTAGTTCCAGCTACTTGGAAGGCTGAGGCAGAAGGATCGCCTGAACCCAGCAGGTTGAGGCAGCGGTAGCCGTAATTATGCACTCCAGCCTGGGCGACAGAGTGAGACTCCGACTCAAAAAATAAAATAAAATAAAAAATACAGATTCCAAGTGCTTCTCTGAATGTGGGAAACAGCTATCAGTCCTTTTCACATTCAAACCGAGACATTTTACAAATACAAGAATCATTGCATATTCATATAAAAAACATGTTTATGAAACGTATTTTCCAAAAGTAAAAAATGTGTGGGAGTGACATTGTTTTCCGTGTTTGCAAACCTTGTGAGCTTCTGGCCGAATGGAAGCCAGCTGGACCCCACGTCTGTGCCTGCCTTCCAGCTGTGTACCCCTCGCACATCATGCTGCCGCTGGAAAACTCCACTTTACACGCTTGAGAATGAGCAAAAGCTAGTCACACCTTAGGCTCATGAAAAGTGACTTTCACCATGCATAACCCCCCGAAGAGTCTTGGGGAACCACAGGAGTCCCCAGACCTCAGCAGGACGTGAGGGAGCAGGCTGGCCCTCTCTCTGTCCCCAGGGTGTGGTGGGCTGTGGGAGGAGGGTGACGAGGAGCCATTCCAGTGAAGGAGGAATGCTGCCAGCCTTACAAGCCAGGAAAATACCTTGAGCCTAAGATACGTTTTAGACTAGTGTCCAAGTCAAGGACTTTCGATGTCTTTACCTCCCGCCTTGAGAAGGCAAAAAGAGCAAAAATGGAAAACAAAACCAAAAAACTTTGTTTATGAGTTCCATTTTTTCTCCACTGGCTCCAAGAGGATATGCAATTAGGAATGATCCGATTCCTGCATCGACGAGTAGCTGCTAGGGAGCATTAGCCCACCCTTTCCATCCCCCTTCCCTACCCCACTGCCTTGCATTTCCCCCGACACACAGAACACAGAGTTCTCATTAGAATCCCCATGCCGCCAGCACAGGGCAGGAAACTGAAGGCAGCTGTGGATTCATCACCTGGGGACTTCTTTCCTTCCCAGTTTTCTCTCCTTTCAGTCCCACTGTAACGTGGTAGCTCCGTATCTGAGAGGGCTTGCATGTACTGTTCACCTATTCCAAAGAAGTCACCCGGAAGTCCAGCAGGGAAAGACATTGGTTTATTAAAACTTATGGGAGGCACCAATGGCAGCAGGTCGGTGAAGAATCCATGCCTTGGGGCAGTATAGCAAGCAGTTTTTATAATTAAAGCAATTAAGTTAGTCATTCAAATTCCAACAGCGTGTTGTACAATTACAATGATTAAGAGTGATGACTATACTCTTTTCAGCTTTGCTGAAATGCAGGTATGGTCACCTGAATCCCTCATTACTGGGCCTTTAATGGGAATATGCATATGCTTCAGAGACAGCCTTGGACAGAAGTTGCTTCCTGAGGGAGGGGGCAGAAAGAAGCCAGGTACAGGAGGAATGAGTCTATGTCCAGACAATTCCTCACACCCACTTTCTCTCCTTTTTCTCCAGCTGCTCCTGGCTTCTTCGTACCTCTGACTCTGGCCTACTGTAATTGTGTTTTACCATAACATTTAAAATGAAAGAAGTAGTTGACCACTTATTAGAGTAGATTAAGATGCATACCCTTCTTCAAAATGGTTAGCTTTGTGTTATGTGAATTCCATTTCATTGAGAAAAAAAAAGAATGCCCTTTTTTTAGGTCTACTTTAGTTTTTAAATTTCTTAAAATCCTTAAAAGGGTTTTATGTCAGCCATTGTTTCAATAAGCAAGAACAATCTGGAACTTCTGAGTCTATAAAATGTGACACGTGATATATGTGTCAATTTTGAAAAGTTGGTAAATCATGTAAAGTTTCCAGAATTCATGCTTCAAATTATTTTAAAGTATAAATAATAAATTAAGGGCAGACACAACCCTACAGAATCAAAGATTTCAAACTTAGCTCTCAAACTGTGGGCTTGTGTTTGCAGAAGTTACTTATTTCACGGACCTGTCACCATAAGAAGAAAAAAGTTGTCTAAGCCAAGACACCTCTATCCCAAAAGGCACAAAGACATATGAGGGGGACTCCCCCCAAAAAGAATTATCTTTTTGGAAGGCAGGCCCTTTGTAGCACAGGCTTCCACCACTAGGTAAGTGTTCTAGGAACCCATCAGTATCTGTGTCCCAGTTAGTGTTGTTGTGAGAGGCTGCATTCTACTTCAGTGAATTTTGGTGGGGAAATTCTTTCAACACATTTGCCCATTTCTTGATGGTGATTTACGAGCACACCTGCCCACACCACACTGAGTGTTCAGCAGTTTTTGACCAAAAAGGGCATGATCCCAGTGCCCCAGGCTCCCTGTTCACCCAATCTAGCCCAAGTGACTTTTTTCTGATTTCCCCAGATGAAAAAAGTCCTCAAGGGGAAATATTTTGCCAATGCGGAAGAGGTAGCAAAAAATGGCAGAAGCATTAAAAGGCATTTAAATGAAAGAGTTCAAAAACTGTTTAGAGCGGTGGAAAAAGCATCTTGATAGGTGTATTGCATCAAACAATACTTTGAAGGTGACTAAAGTTTAAATATGTAAGAATACACAGTAATTTATAAATAAATTCTGGGGGGGTTTGGTGTCCCCCCCTTGTAAATGGTGCAGAACTTTTGGGCAAAGTATACACCTACCCAGATAAAATTGGAAATCCAAAGTGTGGGTCAACTATTCCTGTACTCATGCCACACAATGTCAACACACAGTCTCTCCTGATTGAGTTTGATCAAGGTGTTGCAGCTATTGTGCTTTGGCTGATCCAGGCCTCGGTTTGGGTTCTGGTCTCTTTCCCAAGTTCTTTCCATGATAAATGGCAGACGCACGGGGCAAAGAAAACCACAGCAGCACACCTGAGGCCTCTGCCTGCATCACATGTGCTGACATTCCATTGGCTTAAGCATGCCAACCTGGTCGGGCCCAGCCTCAGTGGGTGTGTTCTGTCCACAGCGAGAGGGAGGATCATTGCCACACAATCACAATCAACTTGGAGCAGGGAGAAGAGAACACCCGAGGAAAAGTGTGTGGAGCAGCATCTTCCAGAAAACATGGAAAGCGTGCTGCTTTGATTGAAAGCCTGCTGAGAAAAAGAGACACCATCGGGAAACATTTTAATAAGATTCTTCTAAAATGATAGCATCTTGAAAAAAGTTCTGAATTTTGGAACGCATACATTGTGTCCAACAGAAAGAATATGTTTTCCAAGAAAAAACTCTACGTCAAGTCACCCTACCTGAGGACAAATAGTGAGTAGGGGACATCTTTACCTATTCATTTGTTTTTCATTCACGCTACAGAGTTTTATTAGGTGACAACCACAGGCCAGGCACTGCGTTGGGGCTTTGGAAATGCGAGGACAAAAAAGACACCCTGCCAAAAGCCCTCATAATCCACTTGTGGAGAAAAAAAAAGTTTCAGTTCATAAATAACTAGAACTTGAGATAAAAAGTGATAAATGTCATTTTTTAACATATGGAGAGAATGCTCTGGGGGGAGGGGGGTCAGCAGAGTATTACTTCCAGATGCTGAAGAATGATAACATGGTGGTTGTCACACTTGCCAGGAATCCACAGAGCTTTCAAACCCAACAGGACGATTTGTCCAAACTCTTTCACAGAGGAGGAAATGGAGGCCCAGAGGGATGAAGTAAGTGAGGCTCCTAAAATCATACAGCCCGTGGTAAAAGGGCCAGGACTCAAATGGCATCTTCTGCTCCTGTCCTGGTCCTCTTCGCACTGTTTTCTCCAGCATCGTTTCTGCAATCCTATCAACTGCTGTCCTGGCAGCATTTCAATTCTATATGATGAAAAATGACTCAACTAAGAGGATGGCATTTACAAGGTGGGGGAGGGGTGTGTCGACTGAGACTGTGGTTAAATAAATACCATGTCCATCAGAAAACAACAAAGGAAATATCAGCCAGAAATTTATGACCTGCAAGTCTTTTCCTTACTTCTCTCTGCCATGTATATTAATCCGGATTCCTTGTTCTTTGAAATACTCAGAAATGCGCTGGTCTTTTTTGGCAGGAGGAGCAGAGATGTTTCCAATGATCCAACGTGTCTCTTGTTCTAAGAGCCCTTTAAGGATGTGAGTTATGGGGCCTTTCCTCCTGCCTTGGTGACTTTAAATTATGCTCATAGCTTGGCAAAGAACTCTTAACTGCCTGGCCCGTTAATCGGGCTAAGCCGTAAATTTCCTGCCTCATTGCCCTGTGGAGGATCCTTCTGGAAGATTTTCACGCTGGAGTAGTTTGGGAAGCTCCTGCAAGATCAATGGCCTTGTCAGCTCAGCAGCCCCCATGCAACCGAGGAGAGCAGCAGGGGCAGCCCCGGGACACATGTCCTGGCTGCATGGACAAGATTCTCATGCCCACGAAGCTCCAGGACGTCTGTTCTGGACCTCAGCCCTCACCCTTTGTGGCTGTGTGATCGAGAACAAGCCTCTTGACCGCTCTGGGTTCCTCGCCTGTAAAAGGGGAATGACCCTGCTTACCTCCCTGGATTGTTTTTTTTTTTCTTTTTTTCTTTTTTTGAGTTGGAGTCTCACTCTGTCACCCAGACTGGAGTGCAATGGCCGCTCCCAGCCACCGCAGCCTTGAACTGCTGGGCTCCGGCGATCCTTCCACTTCAGCCTTCCGAGTAGCTGGAACTACAGGCGCGCGCTACCACACCCGGCTGATTTTTTGATTTATTGTAGAGATGAGGTCTTGTCAAGTTGCCCAGGCCGGTCTCGAACCCGTGGGCTCAGGTAATCCACTCACCTCGGCCTCCCAAAGTGCTGGGATTACAGGCTGAGCCACCAAGCCCGGCCTGTTTTAAAGATTAATGAGATAAAGTGGGTGAAATAGAAGATGATATTAAAAATAGCAGGCCCAGCTACTCAGGAGACTGATGCCAGAGGCTCACTTGAACTCAGGAATTCGAGGCTGCAGTGAGCCATGATTGCACCACTGCACTCCAGCCTGGGCGACAAAGGGAGACTCTAATTCTTACAAAATAATAATAATTCCAGAGAGTAACAATAGCATATCTTGGAACAAAAGCACATGCTAGCTGGGCTCAGTGGCTCAGCCTGTAATCCCGCGCCTTTGGGAGGTTGAGGTGAGTGGACTGCCTGAGCCCGCGGGTTCAAGACCCACCTGGGCAGCGAGACCTCATCTCTACAATAAATCAAAAAATCAGTTGGGCGTGGTAGTGCATGCCTGTAATTACGGCTACTTGGAAGGCTGAGGCGGAAGGATCGCCGGAGCCCAGCAGGCGAGGCTGCGGTGGCTGGGAGCAGCCACTGCACTCCAGTCTGGGTGACAGAGTGAGACTCCAACTCAAAAAAAAAAAAAAAAAGCATATACTTTCCCCCAAATCCTCCTTATTCTTTGCTCTAGCTCCTTCTCCTCTTCCTACAACCTCCCACCTCTGTAATTCAAAATGCTAGGGACCAGGAATCCCATCATCTGCATATTTCTTAGGAAATAATGGACCTGATGTGTGTTGTGGACCAAACCTATTCTCTTTCTTTCTCTCTGAAATGCAAAACAGGCAGGACACACCACATAGAGGGCCAGGAAAATCGCAAACCCTGGCTCCCTCCCCACAGGAGCTCCCGCCCTACCAATGGTGGTAGAGGGAGGTCGCTGTTGTGCTTTTTCTATGCTTTTCCTACCAGATCTTTGGCAACAGCCCAGGGTTTCTCCTTCAGGTGCACCTCGCAGGTCGTCTTCAAATGGCTGCAGCATCTTTGCTCAGTTTGATTGTGAAGAAATAATATAGTGATGCCAATTCAGGTATGTGGTGTGTGACTATGAATTGAGAGTCTAACTATATTATATAGTTTATGTGTGGCCCAAGACAATTCCTCTTTACTCAATGCAACCCAGGAAAGCCCCAAGGTTGGACACCCCTGGTCTGAATCTTAGTTATGGCCATAGCACCTAATGAATATCAATCCACTATAGCTGCCCACCTCCAGGAAAGGCTATGACATCTTTTTTTTTTCTTTTTTTGAGTCAGGTTCTCATCCTGTTGCCCAGCCTGGAGTGCAATGGCATGATCATGGCTCACCATATCCTCAAATTCCTGGGCTCAGGCGATCCTTCCACCTCATCTCCAGAGTATCTGGGACTATGGCATGTGCCACCACACCCAGCTAGTTTTTTTATAGAGACAAGGTCTATGTTACCCAGGCTGGTCTTGAATTCCTGACCTCAAGTGATCCTCCCACCTGGGCCTCCCAAAGTGCTGGGATTATAGGCGTGAGCCACCAAGCCCAGCTAAAGGCTATGACATCTTTTCAGGGTGAACCCATTAGGGATGCATAATAGGTTCATAATGGGTTCAACCTACAAGTAGAGGAGCAGGTGGCAGAGCCTGCCAAACCGCTAATCATGTCTAAGACCAGCACATTCAAGTTGACAGAGTATCCAATCTCTGGGCTCCTCAGACAAGACCGGATCCACCAACATAACCTGCATGGCATCTGGAGAAGGAGCATCTGTAACAAAAAGGTGATGCCCACCTGGACATTAAAGTACACTGACTCCTCTCTCTACCTCTAAGAAAAGTGTGTGATGTGTAGTAAAATAAGTCTAGCTTAGATAAATTAATTTTGCATTTGCTGTGTTAGATAATTCCATAATAATTATAAGTAACGTGGAAAGACTCTATTACATGTTTATTATATTTGAGGGAAACAGCCAGAAGTGGAATCTCTTGGCTTTCGGGTAGATGACTGTTCAACTTGATTAAAAACTCCAAACCTTTTACCAAAGCACATGAGGTCATGTGTGACATCTGTCACTAGTGGGTCATATTGGTGCTCAAAAAGTTTTAGATTTCGGAGCATTTAAGATTTCTGATTTTCAGATTAGGGAAACTCAACCTGTACCAGAAATGCATAAATTAAGGCAATATATTTTCACATTGAAAAGTCAAAAATGGATTCAGTATAACCAAAGAGCAGTCATTTTAACATTGCTTATCTTTGTCCTGTTTTTCTGGCAGTTCACTTTAATTTGCCCTCTAATCAAGGACAGAACAGGTTTCTCAGAGGTAACTATTGATAATTGTTTTACAAACCCTCCCCAGCTTGTTTTGCATTAATTACCTTTTCTATTAGTATTTGCCTCCCCCATAAGAAACAAGTTAACCTAATCAGCCCTTCATGACACAAACAGACCTGATCCCCTTGGCAACAGTCATATGACTAACCCACCCATCTGCCTGCTGTCCTTCATTGTGTACCTGTCCCGTTTGTGATGACATGAAAAAGACCATCACCCAATCACCTTAATGACCTGCCACTATCAAAGGGAAGGTTTAAAAGCATTCAACCTCAAACAGCCATTTGCCATTGCTTTGCTAAGCTCTGGTCTGGCTATGTGGTTCTTTGAGCTATGGCTACCATGTTTTCCTAAACTTTGGCCCCCTCCCCTACCTTGGGGAGGTAACTCTCCTCTCTTTTTCTCTATTTACTTTCTAAATAAACTATATTTTCCAATCTAACTTATTTGCATCTTTTGCACGGCACCGGATTGCAGACCCCCCACCCCCCGTCTGACCTAACTCACATCATCAGGTTGATAAGTTTATTCTAACAGCAATGCTCAATTTTTTCAGTAATATAGAATAGTATTTTTAATTCCAACATACACACATACTGTCTATTCCAAATAGAATATTTCGATGGAAACAAGATCTTAAAAGTCAAGAAAAGGCCAGTCTCTGTGGCTCAGCCTGTAATCCTGTGCTTTGGGAGGCCGAGGTGAGTGGATTGTCTGAGCCTGCAGGTTCGAGCCCTGCCTGGGCAACTTGTCGAGCCCTCATCTCTACAATAAATAAAAAAATTAGCCGGGCGTGGTAGCGCACGCCTGTAGTTCCAGCTACTTGGAAGGCTGAGGCAGAAGGATCACCGGAGCCCAGCAAGTCGAGGCTGCAGTGGCCAGAAGCATGCCACTGCACTGCAGTCTGGGCAATAGAGTGAGAATCCAACTCAAAAAAAAAAAAAAGATCAAGAAAAATACTTGCTTATATTATCCTGGAGCAAAGAGGTCTTTCTTAGCATGACAGAAAATTCAAAAATTACAAAGCAAACAAGCCATTGTTTCTTTTATAATTACACAAAAATGTATAACGTCCACATGTCAAAGACATCGTAGACAAATTAAAACATGAAGGGCAAACTGGGAAACATTTGCAATACATAAAACAGCCACAGGGTGATTACCTTAATCTAGAAAAGGCTCTTGAAAAATCAGTAAGAAATGGTATCAGCTACACTAGTACTGTTATTTTTTTTTAAGTGTTTGGTGAGTAAATACATTTATCTGTAGAATTTTTATAGCTTTTCATACATATTAGATATTTTATAATAAGTTTAAGATAATGAAAACAAAAAAAATCAATAAAAAAGAACAACCAAATAGAAAAGTGACACATATGTAAGTAGATCCTCAGATCACGAGCCAGTGTATAGCCAACCAGAAAAAAATGGAAGCCCGAGAGAAGGAAATGGTCATTGTGCTGTACTGTCTTGAAGGAAGAAAGAACCACTTCCAGAGGGCTATTTGAAATGTGCATTATAATATAAAAATGCATGCACGTTTTAGTAGTTTCACCTGCAAAAATTTCTCCTATGAAAATAACTAGATGAGTATACAAGATGATAGTAAATTTTCCTTGTAGCTTTTGTTTTCATCATTTACTAAATCAAAAAACATTATAAACAACCTGTGTCCATCAACAGGGGCTTGGTTAAATAGATCCACCATGCCAAGGGAACAGGACACAGTAGTAAGTAGAAAGACAAGGTGATGGTATGTGGATTCATTTGTGGGGGGAAATACTCATGACATTGACAACTGAAAAATAAAACAGCTTCAGAAAACTTTGTTTATTCTCACATTTTTTAGAGTATAGTATCTACATAGTATCTAATTTCTCAGTATCTTTTAAAAATATCCTTTTTAATATCCCATTTTTATACTTGCATATAAAATTCTAGAAGCATATACTCCAAAGTGTTCATCAAAACTAGAGGAAATTACTGGGATATTTTTACTTTCTCCTCATTATTCACTTATTGAGGGGGGTATTTAATAAGAATGAATTATTTTTACAATTGGGGAAAAAAACCCCAAGAATTTCTAATAAACCTTCCATCTCACATTTCACTCAACCATCATTCAAAGTTTTACCCTCTGTGGGCAGGTACAGCGGTTCATGTCTATAATCCCAGCCCTTTGGAAGGCTAAGACAAGAGGATTGCCTGAGCCCAGGTGTTCAAGGCTAGCCTGGGGAACTTGATGAGACCTCATCTCTGCATAAATCAAAATATTAGGCAGGCGTGGTGGCACACTCCTGTAGTTCCAGTTCCATGAAAGGTTAAGGTGGAAGGATCGCCTGAGCCCTGCAGGTCGAGGATATGGTGGCCACTGCACTCCAGCCTGGGTGAGAGAGTGAGACTCTGTGGAAATGGAGGTTCTAATACTCAAAGGTGCAGGGCCCCAAGTCCTATTCTGAGAAAGATTAACGCCATGAGCTCCAACTGGGGCATTTAGCCCTAGGGACTCAGTCTTTGAGCTAGCTGGTGACCTCTGGGTTGAGCAGCATGGGAGCATGGCCCAGGAAGGATGAAAGTAAGCCAGGGGCCATGCCAGGGCCATGAACAAGGGGCCTGCTGCATGTGCCGGAAAGCAGGGGCGGTGGCAGGGGCAGCTGGCAGGTGCCACGGAGGGGAGCCCTTGGGGTAGGGAGCTGGCCCTGCCCACCTTGAACTCCCACCAGCCTGGCTGTGCATCTGAGACAACCATCCCCTTTGTTCCCTTGGGACTTCTACAAAAAACTTCCAAGCCTGAGGAAACCCACGGCACCCCAGATACTTGTAACCTACAAGTCTGCGTAACAAATCCTGTCAGCTGAAGCAAGGTTCTTAATAACAGAGAATTCTTCTTTTTCTTTTTTCCCTAAGTCAAGGCCTCACTCTCTCTTCCAGGCTGGGTACAGCGGCACAATTGTGACTCACCACAGCCTCAAACTCCTGGGCTCAGGTGATCCTTCCTCCTCAGTCTCCCAAGTAGCTAGGACGATAAGTCTGCACCACCATGCCTGGCTTATTTTTTGGTATTTTGTAGAGATGAACTCTTGCTACATACCCCAGGCTGATCTCGAACTCCTGGGCTCAAGCAATCCTCCCACCTCAGCCTCCCAAATGCTGGGATTACAGGCACGAGCGATGGCGTCCAACGAGAATTCTTATTTCTATTGTGATTCTTAGTGCCTTTTCTTCTCATCACATGGCAACTTATTCCCTCGATTCTGATAAGTGCAATTATTTTTCTCATGCAATGATTCTAGTATTAGAACCAGCCTTACCATCAAGACTAGTTTATGCCCATTTATGCCACGGTGTTTCTTTTCCTTCTTTCCGCAAAGCTATTATAAATTAATGGTCCATTTTACAAGTGATAATTATCTTAGATTCAAGGTGATATGGTAGCAGGCATTAAATAATAGTTAACTGTACTAAACAGAATTATTATCCTGAAACCATAATCAGTCACTGCTTTTGGATAAGGAAGCAAAGAAAATGCCAGTTCTGAGGAGCTCAATGCCTCACAAGTGTCTCCTTCCAAACAGCTTTGTCACCAGTGCTCAAACCATGGAGCAGCACTCTAGGAATGTTCTCTCCAAAGATGAACTGGCTGTGAGTCTAACTTGCATTGAACCAAAGGCAAAGAGTTGAGCGGTTTTCTGAAAGAAGGTTCTAGGTTTCCCTGATGCTCCAAGTGCAGGATGTAAGGCAGGAAGCTTCCAGCTTTGAAGGAGAGTCTGGGTTACGGGACCCAAGGGCAAGGCCTTTATAAATAATTTCTACATTCATAACACACTGAAGACTAGAGCCACTGACATTTTCTACAGCCTGTTGATAATAACCAGTTTCCCACTATCTTTTCCACATACTGTACCTTCTTTTGTAGAAATATTGTAGCATTACCCTTCTCTGCAGTTTCTAGGAGTTGCCCAGATATTTTTCTTTTCTTTTATTTGAGTCTCACTCTGTCGCCCAGGCTGGAGTGCAGTGGCACAATCACAAATTACCACAGCCTCAACCTTCCAGGCTCAGGCAATCCTTCCACCTCAGACTCTTGAGTACCTGAAACTACTGATGTGTGCCACCATGCCCAGCTAATTTTTTGATATTTTGAGGGGATGAGGTCTCACTATGCTGCTCAGGCTGGTCTTGAACTCCTAGGCTCAAGCAATCCTCCCTCCTCAGTCTCCCAAAGTGCTAGGATTACAGGCGTGATCCACCACACCTGGCAATATTTTTTTCTCTTATTACAGACAACACAGACTTTAAGAGGTCTTCCTCCCTCTGTCTGCTTGCCTATCCAAAATGTTCAGTGTCTTTCTGATCTTAGGACCCAAATTCCCACATCTCAGCCCTGGTTCCTGGGGTTTACTGGGGTTCCAGAAACTCGGCAATTTGGATATATGCCTTGGGAAACTTTTGTGTAAACTTTATTTTGTCTACTTTTTTGTTTCTCAACCCTTCTCCCAGATACTCAGGATGATGGAACAAAACTTTAGGCAGCCACAGTGACACCTGGCCCCAACACAGATGCTCAGGACCTCCAGACCCTGTGTCTCTACCTTTCCCACCCCCACCCCGTTCTAACTATTCCTGGCAGGAATGGCCCTCAGGCCGCATATATTGACCTAAAGACCTCAATTCTTGCATTTTCTCACAAGACACCTGGAAGGGCATCATGAGAGGAAGGTTTCTGTAGGTTCCCAACCACCTGGATAATCACAGATGGGAACACAGAAACCCAAATTCGTATCTTAGGAGGGCTTTCCCCTTCTCACAAAGGGGATTCAAACAGGACCTAAAGACCCATGCAGCATTTGTTCGGTATCCCCTGCCACTTGCTTCAGTACCCACAATAAGTGCCACTGCCCACCTGTGTCAGCACAGGGCTGCTGCCAAGGGTTGCCTGGAGCAAGCAAGCAGGAAGCTGGGAGACCTTGCTGTCTGGGCAGCTTCCAGGGAGTTGGGGGAAGTGGCGTTGTTTGTTATTTGGATAGTGGTGTGGTGATACCAGTTTATATATGCATCATACACATCATACATTATACATACATCAACACGGATCAGGCCAGGCATGGTGGCTCATGTAATCCCAGCACTTTGGTAGCCTAAGGCAGGAAGATGGCTTGAGCCCAGGAGTTCAAGACTAGGGTGGACAACATACCAAGACCTTGCTCATCTCCACACAAAAAAAGCAACAACAAGAAAAAGCTGGCTGGGGAGGGTGGTGCACACCTATAGTCTCAGCTGCTCAGGAGGCTGAGGCAGAGGGGAACGCCTGAACCCAGGAAGTCAAGGCTGCAGTGAGTCATAATCGTGATACTGCACTCCAGCCTGGGCAGTGAGTGAGATTCTGACTCAAAACAAAACAAAACAAACAACAACAATGGATCACATTTTAAATAGGTCCATCAACATCCTTGGGCTGTTGCTGAGTCTCCACTAAGAGTGCTACTAGTCAACTAGTTCCTTGGCAACTTGGTAAATGAACAGATGGTTAGATTGAAACCAAAAATCTTTCGTTTTCCCTCACAAAAAAATAAATGAACACTTTACCCCTTATTTGTTTATTTGGTATTAGTGTTGAAGGCTAATGTTTCTTATTTTAAAGGTGCTAAATTTGGGAGTAATTTGTTACACAACAATAGATAACAAATCCCCATGATCTCAAAGTACCTGCCACAAAGCACTTATCAAGGAAAAACTACCACCTGGAGAAAATTGAAAAATGCCCCTCTAACCAGTTAACTAATTAAGTGATTGATGTTAACATCACCCATAATGAGATATTTCAAAAGCTTGTACCTCCTGATATGATATACTGAGAATGATACAACATTGCTTCTTGGTATTGTTGCCAAAAATGAAAAAGAATTTAATCACAAGAGAGCAATAGAAAATCTAAAACTGAAGAAAATTCTACCAAATAATTGGCAAGAACCCTTCAAAAGTGTCAAGGTCAGGAAAGATAAAGACGAAGGAACCATCCCAGATTAAAAGAAACAAAACAGACATGACAGCTAGATGTAGTGCATGATCCTGGATTGGATCCTTGTCTACAAAAAGAATATTATTAGCAGGGCAACTGGCAAAATTGGAACACAGCCTGTAGATTAGTTAACAGCAGAGTAACAATGTTAATTTTGCTGATTTTCCTAATTGCACTATGGTTCTACAATATGTTTATATTACAGGAAACTAGATGAAGAGTATATGAGAATTCTGTACTATTTTTGACACTTTTTAAAAATTCTGAAGTTGTTAAAAAATTAATATCGGGGGAAATTAAGATCATTCAAAAATGAAGGTAAAGAACATTTTCAAATATCAAAAATGGACTAAATCACTACCAGAGACTACAATTTAAAAAACTAAAGAAGATTCTTTGAGCAGAATGAAAATAATCCTAACTGGAAGCTCAGAGTTACAGAAGAGATAATGAGTAAGAAAAAGGGTCAATCTTAATGTAGGCATATCCTACTAACTACTGACTTTATAAAAAGTAACAATAATCTATTGTAGGTTAAAAATATAAATTAAAATATGGTGATAATAGCATATAAGCTCAGTAGTGTTTACGGTTAAAAATATTATAAGATCCTTGCATTGTCTGGGCACAGGGTAAAAAGTGCTTAGATAACATTAGTCTTTGATAATTGAATGTCCTACTTTGCAATTTCTACAATAATCACTAAAAGAAGAGTAGGGTTTTGTATAACTTCCAGACTGATGGAAGAAATCGAATAATAATGGCGATGATTATGATTATTAAAATTATACAATCTAAAAAAAAGCATATAAGCCGGGCTCAGTGGCTCAGCCTGTAATCCCGCGCCTTTGGGAGGCTGAGGTGAGTGGATTGCCTAAGCCCGCGGGTTCGAGACCCACCTAGGCAGCGAGACCTCATCTCTACAATAAATCAAAAAATCAGCCGGGCATGGTAGCGCATGCCTGTAATTCCGGCTACTTGGAAGGCTGAGGCGGAAGGATCGCCGGAGCCCAGCAGGTCGAGGCTGCGGTGGCCGGGAGCGGCCACTGCACTCCAGTCTGGGTGACAGAGTGAGACTCCAACTCAAAAAAAAAAAAAAAAAAAAAGGCATAAAAATAGAAAACACGGGTAAAAGCGAGTAGTTTTAATCCAAAGATATCAGTACTTATATTAAATTTTAGTGAATAGAAGGTCCAATTAAAAACAAAAAGACTTTCAGATTGGATAAAAAAATAAAGTCCAACCATATGGTGTTGACAGAAGACACATCTAAAACATGGAAGGAAGGCTGAAAATAAAAGGTTGGTAAAAGATCATGCAAACCCTAACCAGAGGGTGACTGGTATAGCTGCACTAATTACAATCAAAGTAAAGTTTAAGGTAAAAGAATTACCAGATAAGCCGGGCTCAGTGGCTCAGCCTGTAATCCCGTGCCTTTGGGATGCTGAGGTGAGTGGATTGCCTGAGCTCGCCACGGGTTTGAGACCTGCCTGGGCAGCGAGACCTCATCTCTACAATAAATCAAAAAATCAGCCGGGCGTGGTAGCGCATGCCTGTAATTCCGGCTACGTGGAAGGCTGAGGCGGAAGGATCGCTGAAGCCCAACAGGTCGAGGCTGCGGTGGCCGGGAGCGGCCACTGCACTCCAGTCTGGGCGACAGAGTGAGACTCCAACTCAAAAAAAAAAAAAAGAATTACCAGATATAAGAAGGGACTTTACTAAATGGAGAAACACTGGAGGCATTCTAAAGGAATAGTTTCCCTACTCATAGCACTTCTGACACCAAATGTGTGGGTTTTTCTATACCAACAATCAATTCTCTAATTCTCCAATCACCAACTGGATGTCCTATAATTCAATTCAATTTTGACACGAATTACCTGAAGTTGGCATCAGACTCAGGGTAAGGGCTCAGTCTGCTCCCACTTCAGACACCAATCACAGGTCCTAGGGCTATAATTTGGCTATAAATAAATCAGGAGTTTCCATGATCCCTTCTTCAGGTTCAATAATCTGCTATAATGGTCCACAGGACCTTGACAATTTACTTACATTGACTGATTTATTATAAAAGATATTATCAAGGATAAAAATGAATAGCTAAAGAGATACAAGGGGTTAGACCTGAAAGGGTCCTGAGCTCAGGAGCTTCTGTTCTTATGCAGCTGTGGTGTGCACTGCCCTCTTGGCACAGGGATTCGTTCATTAACCTGAAGTTCTCTGACCTTCATCATTTCGTGTTTTTATGGATGCTTCATTACACAGTCTTGATGAAATCACTGCCCACTGATGACTAACTCCATCTCTAGCTCCTCTCCCCTCCCCAGAGGTGAGTAACAGGGGTGAAAAGCTCCAAACCTTGAATCATGTGGTTGGTTCCTCGGGCAACCAGCCCCCATCCTCATTAGTATAAACTCAGGTATGGTTGAAAGGGGCTTATAGTGAATACCAAAGACCCTCTTCTTTCCCTAATCACTCAGAAATTCCAAGGGTTTTAGGATGAATACCAGATATATGGTTCTCATTATATTACAATTTCACACATTCACACTAAAGTCAGAAATGAGATAATGATACCCACTATGCCTTTATCACTCAGTATTGCATTATAATTATTAGCCAATATAATTAGATAAGAGAGAACAATACAAAGTTAAACATTGGGAGGAAAATATTAAAATATCCCTATTTGCAGATAATATCATTTCATTACTAGAAAAATGCAAAAAATTCAATAGGCAAACTACTAAAAGCAACAAGAAAGTTTAGTAAGATAGCAGGATACAAAATTAATATAAAAACCAACAGCCTTCATATATTCATATAATAGCCAATTAAAAAATATAATGAGCCAGGCGTGGTAGCTCAAGCCTGTAATCCCAGCACCTTGGGAAGCCAAGGCGAGAGGATTGCCTGAGCCCGTGGATTCAAGACCAACCTGGGCAACATGATAAGACCTTGTCTCTACAATAAAAACCAAAAGATTAGCCGGGCATAGTAGTGCATGCCTGTGGTTCCGATTAGTTGGAAGGATGAGGCAGATGGATTTGCCTAAGCCCAGCAGGTAGACCCTGGGGTGGCCATGAGCATGCCACTGCACTCCAGCCTGGGTGATGGAGTAGGACTCCAACTCAAAAAAAAAAAAAAAGATATAATGGAAGAGAAAAATCCCACTTATAGCAGAAACAATTAAAAAAAAGCACCTAAGCACAGCATAAACTCAACAAGAATTGTGGAAAACTCTTATAAGAAAAACTTTAACATGCTTCTGAAAGACACAAAAGTCTTTAACAAATGAAAAGACATACTCTAAAAAAAAAATTCTGTCCTTGGATAAGATGACTCAACAACTCAAAAGAAGTCAGTTCTCCCAAGTCAGCTCATAATTGAAAGAATTTTCTTCTGAAATTAGGTATATTTATTCTAAAATTCATATGGGAAAAAAACACCAAAGCAAGTATAACCCAGAAAACCCTGAAAAGTGATGACATTGGGGACACTAGCTCTTCAGACCACCCACAAAGCCTCTATCACCAAAACCATGTGAAACAGGCTTAGGAAGAGGTTAACAAATCAACAAAGCGCGTCAGAAAGTCCAGAAGATCCAAGTAATGACAGTCACCATCTGCTAAACAGTCATTGTGAAACCTTTAACTAAGATGGGAGTCCTGAAACAATGAGACAGTCATTTGGGAACACAGAATATTGAATCCACGCCTCACAACATACTATAGGATAAAGTCCCAGGGGATCAAAGATTTACATGTTAAAAATGAAACCATCAAAAATACTAGAGTGGTGGACACTTTTCTAACTATTATCCAAAATATAGATAGCAAACCATCCTAGATCAAAGGAGACTTAAGAAACAGAACAATTAAATACAACATCTGGATCTTGACTGAATCCTGGTTAGAACAAACCAGCAGTAAAATATAGTTTGAGAACAACAGGGAAATTTGCATAGGGACCGGGTACTTGACGACAGTAAGGAATTATTGTCAATTCTGTTTGTTGTGAAATTGGTATTAATGGTTAAGCAGAAAATGCTCACTTTTTATAGATGCGTGCTGAAATAATTTGGGGTGAAATGTGTTTTCAGCAAAAAACAATTGTTAAATCTAAGGAAAGTTGGTTTATTATTGTAGGAACTCAAAAAAGTCTTTGAATACCTCTAGTTTGGCAAGCTCATTGCCTTTATCTCATCACAGTCACAAACTACTTTAAATTATAGTCTGATTTTTGTCAGAGTAAGTATCATTCTAGAAAATGTCAAAAATGGCACTCCAATCCAACCTGTGGACACATACATCCTGCTCTACCTAATGCTGTCAATGCCTAAGCAAAGCTAGTCAGGGCCCTCAGGACTGACGCTGTCCAGTGGGCCTGCCAGGCAGTCGCCAGGGGATGTTTGCAAGGGAAGAAGGGGGAAAAAAAACCCCTCCAAGGAAAGAGAGAAGTGGGCAGCCAGGGCAGGAGGAGACGGCACATCAGTGGGACTGTCCAGAGGAGTCCTGAAGGGGTGTGCTCCGAGGCGTCCCTGCACACCCCTCCTGCCACCCCAGCCCCAGGGGGATCTATGACAGTCCTGTTGGTGGCAAAGGGCCATTCCACTTTCTGGCCTTTACAGCTCTGAGGCCCAGTCAGGGAGGGAAAAAGGAGGACGAAAGTGCTTTGGAGGCCTGCTGGAGTACACACCAAGATGCCTGGAGAATGGGGCTAACCCTGTAGCCACTGGGGCCAGAGGGAGGCAAGCAGGGAAGGCTATGCCTTGGGGAGCACTAGGGTGGAGAGCAAGGATGGGTAAGGGTGTGGGGACTGAACCAGACACGTTCTGTTTTGTCACCACAATCCTGTTCTGATTCCCATACTGGTGTGACTTGAGAGCACTTAGTCCATGCCAACACAAATCCTTCCTCAGGGTTACAAGTTAGACCACAGTAAGAAAGGAGGAAGACGCAGACTCACTTCTTCCCGGGCAAAGGTGACCACTCGGCTTGACCCCTGCCACCTCAGAAAGACTTTTTAGAAAGACCAAGCAGGTTAATGTCCAAGGGCTCGTTGCAAGCTTCTAAATAGTCTCCTTGGACGGTAAATTGACACCTGCTGTCACCTCACAACCTGAGGTTTATCTGTTTTAATCTTGAAGAGGCCTTATTTTCTGTTTTAAAACCCCCTAAGCTGCTCCTTGACCCACAGTCCTTGGGGTAAATTAGGTGCCCACAGAAGGCATCACATAGGACCCAGATGGGGCTGGGAACTCAGGCATCAACTCTCCACACTCACAGATATTTATTTTTCAATTTAAGCTTACACAACAAGTAATTATTTATTAAATATTAAAATAACAAAAGAAACTTGACTCTTTTGTTAAAATTGGCCTTTGGTTCAAAAAACAAAATTCTCTGGGTGCAACTCTTATTCTTGTCTTTTCCACCATCCTCTCTCTAGACTTGGGTAGTAGCCAAATGCCTGCTCTGTCTCCCAGGCCAGCGCCAGGTCCACCTACTTGAACTGACTCTGGGCCCTTGGCAGCGAGCACAGCTCGACCTTATTCACCCTGACCAACCCAGGATACCCAAGCCGCACGTGGGGCCAGCCATGATGGTCCCCAGCCCTGAGCTTTCATCTGCATCAACAAAACAAAAAGAATCTGTCCCAAAGTGATGGCCATGAGTGGAGGAGCTGAATGCACCCTACAGACTGTTTCTCTAAAACCAGAGGAGGTGGGGTCAGCAGCCTCTTGCTCCCACTCCAGCCTGAGACACTTCTTTTGGATACAAGAATGAAATAGTGTTTCTTTCATCCCTGATTCCCTGAGCAATTCCTGCTTGAGGGAGTCCCTTCCAGCTCAATTAGCACACGCTTAAAAAAATAACTGGAACCAGGCACGGTGGCTCACATCTGTAATACCAGCACTTTAGGAGGCCAAGGCAGGAGGATCGCTTGAGCCCAGGAGTTTGATACCAGCCTGGGCAACATAGCAAGACCTTGTTTCTATTAAAAAATCAGAAAATTAGCCAGGCGTGGTGGCACGCGCCTGCAGTCCCCGCTACTCAGGAGGCTGAGGCAGAAGGATTGCCTGAGCCCAGGAGGTCAAGTGAGTCATGCAGTGAGTCATGCAGTGAGTCATGATCCATGCAGCAAGTGCTTTCATCCATCCATCCATCCATTCACCCAACATGCACCATGCACTGGAAATATGAGAGGAAGGAGAAACCGCTTCGCCTTCCAGGAATGCAACATTTGGGAGGAAAGGGAGAGGAACACCGATAACTTTGACACCAGCTACGAGGGGCGGAGATTAGGGGCACACATGAGGCATCATGCAACACAGATGGGACCACCGGTTACAGGTCCTGAAGGGAAGTGATATGATGAGGACCAGGAGAGCATTAAACCAGGAGCAAGGGCTGGAGGAGGCACATTTGAGAGGCTCCTGAGGCTAGAGGGCAGGTGGTGGCTGAGGGTAAGCAGGAAATGAATTTTCCAGAACCTTAAACTCTATCCTGGCAGTGACAGGGATAGGATGTTAAATAGAAGAGGGAAGCATTTATATGTGAGAATACTCATCAGGTAAAGGATACTAAGGCACAAGAGGTGGGCGACAGAGCTGAGGTGGGGTGGGCAGGGCTTGGAAGCAGTTTGGGGTAACAGTTGACTAAACTGGCTTAAATCTGCAACCTGAGTTTGAACCCTGACCCCCAAATTAACAGCTCTGTGGCTTTGGGCCTGTTACTGAATCTCAGGTTATATCCCAGGCTGCCAGAACAACTAATATGAAGCCCCAGTAGGTGGCAGACACTGTTCTCAGAGCTTCAAGTGCGTTAACTCATTTAATCCATAATAACCTATAAGGTGGGCAATATTCTTATTTCTGTTTTACAGATGAGGAAGAGGAGACCCAGATATAGGTTAAGTACCTTGTCCAAAGTCTTGGAGCTAGGAAAATAAGAACTCTTCAGAACAGAGACTGGCCCATGATAAGTACTTCTTCAATGGCACCCTTATAACAAGGAGAGTCCAGCAAAAGATAAGGCCAGGCCAAGACACTGCCAGTGGGAATGGAAAGGAGACTGGAAAAGAATGCACGCAAGGGCCAAGTACAGTGGTTCATGCCTGTAATCCCAACACTTTGGGAGGCCAAGGTGGGAGGATCACTTGTCAGAAGCTCAAGACCAGCCTGAACAACATAGAAAGACCTCATTTCTACAAAAAAAATATAAAAAATTTAACCAGGTGTGGTGGCAAGCACCTGTAGTCCCAGCTACCCAGGAGGATGAGGCAAGAGGACCACTGGAGCCCAGGAGGTTGAGGCTACAAAAGCTAGGATCATGCATACCATTGCTCTCCAGCCTGAGCAACAGAACAAGACCCTGTCTCTAAAACAAAACAAAACACATAACAAAAAAACAAAAAGAAAGAAAGAAAAGAACACATGAAAAAATGCTCCTGTAGGTTTCTATAAGCCCAAGAAAGGGGTTCCTAAATATTCTATAATGGTGATGGTGACCCAGGATCCCAAAAGTAAGATCGATAACATGTAGAAATTCAGGGATTTTTATATACAGTCTTAGAATAACAAACCCTCCTCTTCCCTCTCATCTTGCCAGAAACGCCCTAGACTGATGAGACTGTTGGTGAATACCACCCTGGGCCCAGGTGAGAGCAGGATGGGGTTTAATAAGTGCTCACACACACAAGCCATGGAGCCTGGAGGGGACATCATGCAGGACTCCTCAGTATCCTATCGTCCTCCCTTGTGTGCCAACCATCACACTGAGGCTTTACAAACTTATAGCGAACACTAAGAATGTTCCAAAGTAAACGTTATTCTCATTTTAGAGTTGAGGAAAACAAGGCTCAGAGATGTTAAGCAACGTGCTTAATGACACACAGCTAGTACATAACAGATCTGTGATTCAAAATTGGGCCTGCCTGACTCCAAAGCCTGTTCGCTAAACACTTATTCCATACTAGGAATAGAGGTAATGCCTCTCAAAGCAGGGCATTCATTTTGAGCAGTCCTTACAAATGAGTTTGGTAAAGGGGTGCAGGGTGGTCTCTGGAGTCTGCTAGAATCAAAAGCTAGCCTACCAGATGCCAGAGTGTCCCTTGGGACCTTAATTTTCTCTATCTGGGAAAAGAGGGTAAGAACAGGATCCATTCACCCCATCAAGTTGCTGTGTGTGTTAAATGAGATAGTCATATAACATACACAGAACTATTATTATTTATAAGTAATGACTGCCTTTAAGCAGGCAAACTGATGAGTGATCTGTAATCTGAGGGCAGACATGTCCACAGATGAGCTTAGGCTTGCAACTGGTCTCTGGGCTACATTCTTTTATTGCTGAGACACAGCTGTCCCCTTGGTTCTCATAAAAAGGACAAAGATTTTAAGTCCAAGTAGTCAAATCCAAAGATTTTTAAGCCAAAACTATCCCTGGGAGGGGGAGCAGAAGGTCCCACACAACTGCCCCTCACTTGCTTTTTGGAAGAACTGACCTGGAAAGCTAAATCCATTTACTTATTTGTTCCATCTCTTTTATCCTTAAAAGGTCAAAAGTCAAATGTTTTAGTTTTTCTGGGCCAAAAGGCAAAAATCTAAGATATTGGATACAGGAGAAAAAAATTGCAAAAGACTCTTTTTTTTTGAGCTGGAGTCTCACTCCAGCCTAGACTGGAGTGCAGTGGCTGCTCCCGGTCACCACAGCCTTGAACTGCTGGGCTCCGGTGATCCTTCCACCTTAGCCTTCCGAGTAGCTGGAATTACAGGCATGCGCTACCACGCCCGGCTGATTTTTTGATTTATTGTAGAGATGAGGTCTCGCTGCCCAGGCGGGTCTCGAACCCGCGGGCTCAGGCAATGCACTCACCTCAGCCTCCCAAAGGCACGGGATTACAGGCTGAGCCACAGAGCCCGGCTCCAAAAGACTCTTAAACAATGAAATTCAAGTGTAATAAAAGAATGCAATTAAAAAAAAATTTAAAGCCTGTCTACCAATAAGAATTGGAATTTGGGGGGGGGGTGAATTGAGGTTCAGAGCTAGTGTTGACCAGCCATCAAAATCAGTTGCATATGTTTATCTGTTAATACTGAGTTGTAATGAGATGTTACACAGTTCATCTTTGAAAATGTCCACACAGATAGGTACTTCCCAAAACTACCATGTCCATGAGCATCTGTTTTTTGTTTTTTGAGTCAAGGTCTCACTCTGTCACCCAGGTTGGAGTGCAGTGGCATGCTCATGGCCACTGCATCCTCAACTAGCTGGGCTCAGGAGATCCTTCCTCTCCAGCCTTCCGAGTAGTTGAAACCATGGGAGTGCGACACCATACTCAGCTAATTTTTTAAAAGTTATTGTAGACACAAGGTCTCGCCAAGTTGCCCAGGATGGTCTCAAACCCCTGGGGGCAAACAATCCTCTCACCTCTGCCTCCCAAAGTGCTGGGATTACAGGCGTGAGCCACCACGCCTGGGGAGCATCAGATTTTTTTTTTTTTGAGTTGGAGTCTCACTCTGTCGCCCAGACTGGAGTGCAGTGGCCGCTCCCGGCCACCGCAGCCTCGACCTGCTGGGCTCTGGCGATCCTTCCGCCTCAGCCTTCCGAGTAGCCAGAATTATAGGCATGCGCTACCACGCCCGGCTGATTTTTTGATTTATTGTAGAGATGAGGTCTCGCTGCCCAGGCGGGTCTTGAACCCACGGGCTCAGGCAATCCACTCACCTCAGCCTCCCAAAGACGTGGGATTACAGGCTGAGTCACCGAGCCCGGCGAACATCAGATTTTTAATCTAGCATATTTATTACTTAAAAGGTATTTATAGACTTCTATAAGATTCCACTAGGCCTTATTAGAGGTTTTATTTACTGTTTTTTAGAGATGGGGGTCTCACTCCTGTTGCTGTCTGGAGTGCAATGGTGTAATCATAGCTCACTGCAGCCTGGACCTTTTGGGCTCAGGTGATCCTTCTGCCTCAACTACCTGAGTAGCTGGGATTACAGGCATCAGCAGCTAATTTTTAAATTTTTTCCTGTAGAGATAGGATCTTGCTATGTTGTCCAGGCTGGTCTCAAACTTCTGGCTCCAAGTGATCCTCACACCTTGGCCTCCCAAACATTGGAACTATAGGCATGAGCCTGTAGTCCGCACCTGGCCTAGATTTTTATTTTGGTAGTTGCTTTTTAACAGATTAATCACTCCCAATTGAAGATTAGGTGGAAGCTCTTCAATTACAGATAAAGGGATATTGAAATACAGACATTTATTTTGGGTTTGTAGTGAGGTCCATAAAACACTACTGAAACTGTAGTTTGAGTTCAGATAATGTATCTATGCAATGTGTGTGGGAATGGAGCTCTTGTTTCTTGATTTAACTTTCAACAATATGGGAAGTGTATAAAACAGTTTAACATTTGTCATGATTCAAACATTAGCTCTTGTCAAAATGACTTTACCACAGTAAGAATTTCACATAAACGCTGTTTTGCTTTGTGATTTTAGACTGGATTCATTAAGAAACATCATATAGTTTGCAGCAAAAGCGAATCTCCAAAGTGATTCAGTGTTTAATAATAGTGGTTGAGGGCAGTTATTCAGAAAAATGTCAATCTTGAATATGAGCTCAAAAATTAAAATACAACTTTGCCACTACTGAACCACTGAAATAGGCCATGGCAGGATATTTAGCTCCTATTTCTGACAAAAATTCACGGAACTATTAATAGTTAAGTCCACAAGAGCAAATTAAGCTCACTATTGACAATAACTGGTTCAATAACACATGATTCAAATATTTTTCACAAAGTACCTGTTGACTTAAGTAGTGAATAATCATATATTTTAACACCTAATATTATTATTATTATTTTGCGTTGGAATTTCACTCTGTCACCCAGGTTGGAGTGCAATAGCATGCTCATGGCCACCCCAGCATCAACCTGCTCGGCTTCGGTGATCCTTCCACCTCAGCCTTCCACGCAGCCGGAACTACAGGTGCATGCTACCACACCCAGCTAATTTTTTGATTTATTGTAGAAGACAAGGTCTCGCCAAGTTGCCCGGGCTGGTCTCGAACCTGTAAGCTCAGGCAATTCACTCATCTCGGTCTCCCAAAGTGCTGGGATGATAGGCTGAGCGACTGAGCCTGGCCAACACCTAATATTATTACAAGCTTTATAAGTTTCCAACTGAGTCCTTTTCTATTCTACACATATTTCTACTATCATGAGTTGTAACACATCTTAGCAGATTCCACTTCAGTTTGTACTGAATTAGTTTCTTCCACTTTGAAATTTTTTTTTTGCCAGTAGTTGTTTCACATAGACTATTGATAGAGATCAACTCTTCAGTAACTTCCAACTCAGTACCGGCTCCTGAAATAAACAGCAACAACTGAGCAGTGTTCATAACATATGTTGACCCTTGTAACAAGAGTCAGGAAACCACACAAAATCATTTGTCTTGTTTTTAATTGGCTACTGATGGTGCTCCTAATGTCAACTCTTTGAGCAACTGTTATGGTCAAAAGGCTAATAGTGTTAAACAAGTTTACTTTCTCTGGGAATGTTCCTTCAGTTGCAGCAATCAAGAATGATTTAATTAACTCATCTTAAGTTAGTTGCTTTCCTTGCTTGACTAAGAAATGAACCAATCAGTAACTTACTTTGGTTGTTGCCTCATCTTCATTTTTAATTTTTATAAATAAATTCTGTTATGAGATAATCAATTTTAAAGCTTCCAATTCTTCTGATGATTGCTTCCTTGTGAGTTAGAAGTATTTTGATGAGTGCTTAGATGGGCAATGAACGTTGACATATATTGCATTCTTTATGACAGCTACCATATCACTGCACTTTGCCACCTAATTCAATAACACAATAATCCATACTCCATTGTACCTTAAAAGCACAGAGAAATTTGAAATCCACTTTTCTTTTCTTGTTTTGACATTATGAGTATATACCAGTAATAAAAAATAAAATGTATGCAACATGGGAATACATATGGCACTTGAAATGCTGTTGAGTTATAACTGTGTCACTGTAATTTATACTGCATTGAGCAACCGAGAAAAATGATGAGAATGCCACATATGGTCTCTGCAGCACCTACTCAACTTTGCCATTGTAGCACCAAAGCTGCCATAGACCACATGCAAATGAGTGGGGCTGCGGTCCCATAAAACTTCACTTATGGATACAGAAACTTAAATTTCATATAATTTTCATATGTCATGAAATATGATTTGTTTGCTGTTTTTCAGTCATTTAAAATTCAAAAGTCATTCCTAGTTTGGTGGGCCATACAAAAACAGAAGGGCGGGTTATAATTTATTGCTTTATCTACTGCATTAGAGAGGAAGCAGAAGTCAAAGTCATCCCTGCTCTTCCAAGGCTCTCCTGTTCTGGAAGGGCCCACAACCCTAGAAGGAAGGACGTACCAAGGGCTTTGCTGCCTGCCACAAGTGAGTAATTACAGCAGCAAGAGAGCAAGCTGAAATGTTTCAGGAAGACAAAAAAGCAAGACTTCTCTGATAGTACTAGAACATCATGACTATCCCTTATTTTTTCTTCCATTTTCACCTTTATTCACAGTCCTGGAGAGCCTTCCTATCCCTTTTAATACAAAGACAGGGACCCTGGGGCCCTCTCTCACATGGAAAGAGCCTAAATTGAAATCTATCTAAATGACTAATACATGAATACTAATACATGGGAGACACAAGAAGAGACCATGGAAAACAGGCCAAATTTTCCCATATAACTGAAGCTGGAGAAATTTACATTTATCTTAGCTGGGTTCCTGTCTCAAGAAACTGACCCTTAGGCCTCCCAAATAGTATCAAGGAAATGAAACTTTCTAGATCACTACATTCAGACAATGAGATGTACCCACTACCTGTTGACCATCTCCTCTTACTTACTCCTTCCTAATTCCCATTTTCTGACACACACAGTTATACTCCTTTCCTGCTATATAAACTCCTAACTTCAGTTGGTTAGGTAGATGGATTAGAGACTTTTCTCCCATCTCCTGGCTGATGTCACCCACAATAAAGCCTTCTTCCTTGGCAATACTTGTCTCGGTGACTGGCTTTCTGTTAGGTGAGCAACTGGACCTAGGCCGAATCCCTAGTGTTCAGTAACACATGAGGAAGCAGTGACTGTTGAAGGGACACCCAGCTTGTGTCACAACACCCCTGGAGCTGCTGCTGCAGACACAGCCTGAAACACCACTGGGGAAAGTTGAAGCAGAGCAGAAATTACATTCTAGAAACTAGAAGGAGAAAAAATGACCTGGGAGAATGGAAAAAGACAAAAGAGTAGGATTTCGAAAAGGGAGGAGGAGGAAGCAGCAAGCCCTCTGACTTGATTCTTCAGAGCCTCTAAGAAGTTATTTTAGTTTTCTAGTTGAATGAGAAGAATATCAGAGAGAACCCTATTCAACATTTCCAAATGCACAAAGCTTTGCCAAAATAAAACCTTTTTAGGCACCACTGCACTTCATTAGCACAAGGCAGTGGTCCTAGCACTGGCCTTTCCCTAGCCCATAAGGCTACAGCCTGCATTAATTAATATTAAATTAGTCTCAACCCCTAACTCTACTTCTAGTAATCACAACAGCTTAAGGTTTTTGGATGTGATCTCAAAAGTCACAGTCAGCACAAAGAACTGGAAAGAGGCCCAAAGCAGAAGCCAGAGACTGTCACTGGCCAAGCATCTTCAGTACACAGCTAAAACTTTGAAGTTTTCTCAAATCTAAAGTGAGGTGTTGGCCAGTGTTTCTCAAACTTTTATTAATATGCATATCCATTACCTGGAGGATCCTGTTTAAATGCAGATTCTGACTGAGTAGTCTGGGCTGGGGCTTGGGATTCTGCATTGCTGCCAATCTCCCAGGTGATGCTAATGTTGCTGGTCACTCACTGCACTGAGTAACAAGGGGCTAGATGATCTTCTATGCCCTTGACAGATCTAAAACATCCTAGGGTCAAGGAAAGCATAATTATCCACTTTGGAACATCCAGTTTTCTCTTATTAAAGTGTCCTAGGCTATTAAGGTGTCCTAGTCTCCCACATCCCTTTAGACCACCCCTTTAACCATCACTTACCTATATGAGAATGACCAAAAATCTATGGACTCCAGGCCTTTTCCCCTCCTCAATCCATCTTTTTATATCAAGTTGCCTACTGGACAGCACCACTTAGATGGTATCACAAGCCCATGAGAAATAAAAATGATACCCTAAGCCCCTTGACAGACTGAACGGACCTTCTCTTAGCCAAGAGGTCCCAGGGAAGCCTTAAAAACTGAGTTCCTGGCCATGCCAGCATGGGAGGTCTGACACATTTTGCTATACCCCCCTGCCCCAAGCTAACTGCCATAAGACTTTCTTTCCTGAAAGTTAAACACAAACCTGCTCTTTTGAAAACCTTGTCAGACTCCCCTTCCTTTTTGCAGTTGAAACACAACTCACCAGCATTCCTTCCTGGTAAAAGATCATTGCCCATGGTTCTGGATGGTCTACAAAGGCTGTGCACAGTATACCTCCGTGTCTTTTGTTTCACCTTTTGACATACTAAGCCTACTCTTAATGCATTTTAACATTAAGTCTTCACTCCAAAGTGTACATGGGATGTATGTAACAAGCATGTTTGCTTACTATGCATGCATGCATCCCAATTAATGAACTTTCACAGCTCCTCGTATAACCTGTTAAATGCATATACTTAGCCAACCCTTTCAGCATAAATTTTTATTTTTCTTTCTTCAAAGTGCCTGCTTTTGGCTCCTGCTGGAGGCTACACTTCCCAGCCTGTCAGAACGGCCACCCTGCAGGCTGCAACCCTTTATAAGAAATAAAGCTCTTCAAAATTATGAACCTCATGATTCTTCAAATGATACCTTTCGCAAAGTCCTAAAACCGAACCCATGACTACCCAGCATACCTGCTCCGCCTCAAATGTTCTCAATACCAGCAAATGGCACCTCCACCCTCCAAGTTTCTTAAGCCAAAAATCTGGAAGTCTGACTCTTCTTGTTCTCATTACCACTCCCCACTCCATTCAATCAATTTCCAAGTTCTGCCAACCATCCTTTCTAAATAGCTCTTGATTCTATCCACTTATAAACTAATAATGGCAAGGTACCTCACTTTCACATTACACTAGACTTTGAATGTAGTTACCCTCTCTTGGATTCTAGAATATCCCCACTACCACCTGGATAATCCCATTAATCTATTAGATAACAGTTCAAACTTCAGTCCTCAGGGAAACAGCACTTCCCAGCCACTCTGGATCAGAATATGGTCCCTGTTTACATTATGGCTCTCTTAAACACTTGGTTTAGTTGTAACTATTTAACTTGTCTTTCCCACTTATAAGAACAAAACAAAAACTGACTTTTTTGGGGGGTCCTCATTCTTAGGGCCTAGCTAAGTGCCTTGCATATGACTGGTGTTCAATTTATATTTGATGATTTCTCTTTTACATAGTCCTCAGGACAACTGCCCCAGGACCTTCTGCTGATAGGACATTATTTTTCTTTATGGTAGGACTTTTCATTCATTTTAAAATTGTTTCCAGGGTTAGAATTCTGATTGCTTTATTGATTTAGAGTGTCTTCTGCAGGAAGTAGGGGTGGTATTTCAAGTTCACTGTTTTACTCCTGCCAGTTAAGAAGTTACTGTCTTGCTTCTTACATCTAGTCATTGCTGGGTCTCCCACTTCTGGTGAGAACAGGCAGAACACTAATCTGCAGACAAAACTGAGCTGAATGACCAGTTAATGAATATCCATGTATAAAGTCTCACTACAAACCTGAAACTTGAATACTTCTAGACTACAGAAGTCACTGCCATTATATGATCAGTGGGAGATATGCTCAAAAAAGTATGCCTATGGAAAGGAGGTATCCCATCTCTCCAACATCCGCATTCCTGGGTGAAAGTCATACTTCAAAGAATTAAATGAACCCCAAGTGAGCACTCTGTAAACAGCAAAGCATCACTCAAATCTAAGTGTAGTATAGTCATAATCCAGAACTGCACAGACTCATCTCCAGGCCCATATTATTTGTGTGGGTCTCTGGTGCACGCTCGACCTCCTGCTGGGCTGGCCCACAATGCCATAGGCATCTGAGTACAAACCAGTCAGGGAAAAGATCAAGAGTTATGAGGTACAGAAGCTAGTTCAATTTACTTTATAAGATTGTCTATTTGATTTCAATTTTAGGAGCACTCTACCTCCCTGAATCATTTTGCCTTCCTCAGGTGAACAGTTAAATCCCATGATTCGATCCATTGTTTCATCTTTATCCATCCAAAGCCATAGGCCATTATAATGTAAATCACATACATTCGAAAGCAAATGAAAAGACTTTTATCCTTTGAAACTTGTGTTCTTGTATTTGATATAAGAGAGGATACTTTAAGAATGAAAAGATAACACTGAGGAAACTCAGGCTGAAAGTACAGTCAACAACCACAGAAACAAAGTAAAAAAGAGGAAAGCAGCAACTAGTTCCTTACTGCTTTTAAGATGTGGGTTATAACCTACTAATTTCCAAAAGCTTCCCCAATCGTATCACTGTTTTGATTTATAAACTTAAGAACTGACTTTTGTCCTTCTTTTCTCCCTGATCCTAATCAAGTCTCTGAAGACTAAAAATGTAACAGACCTGCACTGGAGTGGGGAGTGGCAGGAGCGGTAGGGGTCATTGGAACCTCCAAGGTCTAGTGATAATACGTGTTAAAAAATGGGCTCTTACCACAGTCATTCCTCCAGACAGTTTCCTTGAGGTTTCTAGGCATAGAAAAATTCTGCTTAAAAACCATTCCTATAAAACATGTACCTATCATTGTATCAACTACACACACACACAGCCCAAACCTTACAATTCTAAATTGTACACTGTGCAATAGTAAAACTAACTAGTAGATAATGTTAACATCTAGTCACAGACTCCAAAAATAAAAGTAAACTGGAAAATATTGTTTAATCATCCATAGAAAACACTACTCACCTAATTCCCTCACATTGTTTGCTATATTCACATTTTTTTAAAAAAAGGTTCCATCCAGCTGTGGACTCAAGCTCCATGTTTAGCTGGCCACATACTATATTGATTAGGCACTTCCTATATATGAGGCTTGCACTAAGATTTTCACAAACATTACTTCACTGAAGCCTGCATATTACCCCCTAAATGGACACTAAAGATAATTCCATTTTACAAAGAAAAAAGTGAGCCTCAGGGATGCAGTTTGCCCAGGGTCACAAAGCCCATGAATGGATCAGCCAACATCTAGACCCACTACACAGACCAAGTGGCTGATACCGTAAGACATACTAAAGACCAAGTGAAACTGAGATACAAAAGGAGATTCCAATCCCACCAATGGAAAATAACATGTGGCATTCTCATGGGACCTCTGAAAGCTACTGGTGGATAAAATGTCACATCAACCCACTTCCCTGAGGGAAGATGACAAAAAAATATCCAAATTGTGTACGCTTTATATACTTACATCTGGCAATTCCTTCCTTTCTTGGAGGTTTGTAACATTTTATAATGCAGTATGTCGTAGATTTTAATTATTTACTACTGTGTATATAAACACTAATAAAACTCCACTTTAAACGTGTCTTATCAGTCACACACCTTTCCTTGCCTCGTCTGTATAGTTTCTGAAACAAGAAACAGAATCGCCTGTATAGTTTCTGAAACAACAGAGGCCCAGTCCCCACCCCAACGCTCAGAATCTGTGCTCTTATAAAGTTCTACAGAGGAGTATGATGTGCAGCAGGGCTGGAAACTTGTTATCAATTGGTGAGTACTGACTTAGCAGTTTGACAAGATCACTAGAATCCATCAAAACCACCCTCCTCCCTAGAATCTGCTTGGGGATGTGCTGGGCAATGGGAGTGGGAATAGCCCCTGAGCGACTCCACCCACCCAAGGATCTCCTCATTCCACATCTCATCGCCTCTCTGACAGACTACAACTTGCCCGAGATGTACATAAAAATTATTTCACTATATTATACTTCACACCTATAAAAACATAAACCATTTCACACCAACAGAAGCATTTTCTTCTGTTTCAGAGGGAGACAAACCCCCATCCCATCCCCCTCCTCTACTACTGCATCTCTAGGCAGTTTTTTTGAGCAACAGTGAGTGGAAGATGACTCACCAATTCACCACCCCAGGCTCTAATTTAACCACTCCAACACTTTCTACTGACCTCACACAAGCCTCTCCTCTTTCCTAGGCGTTAATGACCCCACCCACCCAACACAGCTGCCAGGCTGGCTCTGTGGCCTGTCCCAGTGAAAAACTACCACACTAGCCCAGTGCCTGCCACTTTATTTAGCCCTTGGCTCTGGATCTCCCCTTTTACTGCAGTTTCAGCTAAAGAACTTAGGGGTAATTACAGTGATTATTGGGAGCAAAAATTTACAAGAATAAAATAAAAACCAAAAAAATTTTCAAAGGTAGCAATCTTAGAAATTTAATTGGAAACATAATCAAATAACTGGTCTTCCAAACAGACAAAATGTAAGCAGTAATACCTACATGGTCTTCTATGTGTAATGGTATTTCTCCAGCTATGGGAACTCTTGGTCATCCACACCCACTGATCCTCTAGCCTCACACCCCATATGAACAGAGCTGAGCTCCCACTATTTGCCCTATTTCCTCTGTCTTTCATGCACTTTTGCCACCATTTTTCCTGTCACAAATGTAATGCATGTTATTAGCCAACAGGATTTGTGCTTCTTCAGAACCTGGTTGAGACTAGACAGCGCTACTTGGTAAAAGCAAAAGGAGGCACTGTAAGGCTTGTTTCCACCTCCTCGCTGCGCTGAAGGAGCATTCACAGGTTTTGTTGTGGATAGCAGAGAATTCACATGGAACTAAAACAGCTATTTACCCACATTAATTCCCACCTTTTTTTTTTTTTGAGGAATACACGCTAAAGGCAGGAAATCATTAGGAAAAACGTTTTCAGGTAAAGAAGCTGTATATTAGAAAAGAAACCTGCGAGATTCTAGTTACTGTGTGTGTTTAAATCACAGTGTTCAGTTGGAGAAATAACTTCTCTGTCTCTGAAGATTTAAGAAAATAGAAAAAATAAATGACAAATACCTTGTGCTCTCAGTGTTCAGGTAATGTTATTTATACAAAGTTATGATGCAAGAACACCTGGTTCTGTTACTTCTGAGAGCTGAAATCTGAAATCTTGGCTATGCATAATGTCAAAAAAAAAGACACACAAAGATGAACCACTTACCTCACTAAACAAGTCTGACACAGCAGTACCTAGTGCTTTAAATACAAAGTGAAAGCCCAGTTGGCACCAGGATCCATGTAGCGTAGTGGATCCATGTAGAGTATCATTAGGCATTACAAGGGATGATAACAACTAGGATAAGCCATTTTCTAATGTTTTTTTCTCTTGTTCTTTGCAATAAAAACTACTTGATGTATGTTTTATCCTAGGAAACAAGAACTTCTGCTTGTACTCTTCCCGACACTAAAAGCTTTCCAAAGTTTGGTAACAAAAAATGTACCTAGTAGATTTTAAGAAATCTGATTATAGATTCAGTATACCCATCATGTACTGCTTTTGTTCCTCTTAAAATGTCAACCTTTCTTCACATACAGCACTAAGTCCAAGTCATGTATTTAGAATGAACCAGTAGGCTACCATCACAAAAATGGATGAAAATGAGTATAAGGGTCAATAAAATTAAGGCAGGCCAAAAGGAAACTGGGGAACGGACCTAGAATTGAGTTGAATATGTATTTTATGTACTTCCCTATTATAAGAACATGACAATATGTTTAACAACATACAAACTGTTAAAGAGTACAGGGGCAAACACGATGGTCATTTTGTGGGCCTTGTATAATTACTGTGGCCTTTATGCTTTTTTACATGTAGTTCTAATATTCATTAAACAAGCCTTTTTTCCTTAGTCCAATATGACAAAATGTGCCATTCACCTAAGTAAAATTCTCACATCCTAAGAAAAAACTAAAGAAAGTTTTTCTTTCTCATATGTGGTTAAGTTACACTTTACATGACCAACCCAAATATTACAGAATCACACTTAACCTTTTAAATAAATGTCTTACCTTTTGAAAATCACCTTAATATATACTTTTGCAGGTTAATTTGTAAAAAAGAGAAGACTTTAGGTTAGAAATTCACTGTGGCAGGAATTCTAGAATTTGCACAAGAAAGTCCCTGATATGTCCCCGTATGAGGATCTAGGGGAAGGAGGAACAAAAGTATTTGCATTCCCTCCTTCATCCAAGCAGTCCAAAGCCTATTAGAGAAAACCATCATACCATCACATCCAGTCTAAACACTACAAACTGAAATATTAGTACTTTGAGTCAGAGAGGAATTGTATGAGTAGTCATTCATATAAAGAACCAATTTTAAAAATCAAAATGATCTGTTAAGCCTGCAATTTTGACTTTCAGAGGTTTTTGAAGCCTGTGTCAACGTAACTCAAATATTTTTCTATTTCACACATTTAACTAAACTTATACTCAGTATGCCTACCAGACCTGGACCAGGTTAATTGCATAGGAAGATTTTTACTATGTTTACATTTTTCTTAAATTAATTTTAAAAAAGCATAGTAAAGAGTCTGAGGACAAATTATTCAACTGTTTATCATACATAAGACCGCATGACTATAATACAAAGGGGGGTTCTTTTTTCATTTAACGTTACAATATACACAGCAAGTCCGGACTAGATCTTACAATCTGAACACAGGTATTTAACCTTTTCCATGCTGTTTATGTTTACAATGCACAGAAGTCCTGTAACCAAACTGTGTAGTAAAGCACACAAAACTGGACTGTAACATAACACAGTATGCAGAAGCATTGGATTTTATGAATTTCTTTACGTAAATATTGGTTTAAAAACTGCTTTAGTTTTTTGGTGCTTGCTAAGATGTGGCAACCAGCACAGAAAAAAAATGACCTGATCCATATATTATCTTAACTTTATATTCCTAAACAGCAGTAACTACTGAATTCCTTTGATATTGTTATACTCAAGATGATATCCTTTTATTCACTGTAAACCTTTATGAACTACCAAGTTAAAAAAAAAAATCATCCACAGGCTTGACATTACAAAATAAATATGGATTTCCTGATTAACAACAAAAATTTTTTGTGGTTTATAAAAACGGATATTTCCAAGTTTCCATTCACATTTACATAGTTTTAAGCCTTCCTTTCTTTTATCACTGTTTACATATAAAAACCTGCTTTTGTTCAGAAAAAAACTGACCTAGTCAGCCACATGGAATTGACCAATAAATAGTAATGTGGTGTTCTGTTGAGTTGTTTTGAACAGGGTTATCGGCAGAGGTAGATTACTGCTTCTTTTCTAGGCTTCTTTTGATCCTGGACAGGTAAATTACTTATCTTCATTCTCCCAATTCAACCGCTCAAAAGTATAACACTCTAAAATTGGTCAATTTAAAATGGGAACACAAATTTAGCAACTGCCAGACTGTGTTACATTAAGGCAGCATAATCTCAAAACGAGGCACCTGTTAAATACCAGCCTGTTCGCTCAGGTCACGGCATGAGTTCTGCTTTACTCATGCTCATATTCTGGACCTGTTGGTGCAATCAAGGTCTTGCTTTCAAGTTTACAAGTAGGTTAATCAGGAATACAAGAATCAACTGCTGGTTCCATAGCTTCTGGATCCAGTGTCCCTTTACCTTCAGAAGCCTGAACACATTTAGAATGTAACAGATGTTGTATCTTGAATTAGATGTCAATCTATTATGTTCAGTACACAGATTGCTGTAAATGTATTGGCTATGGATTCAACAACAGTTCCAGTTTTGTTTAAGCAATAGTACAGCCATAATTTTCAACTGACATTTAAAAATGGTCTAGTTACACCTTGTGTCAAAGTGCAGAACTGCTACATTATTGGTTACAGACATCTATGTGCTATAAAAACAGCTTTGGTACAATAAATTATCAAAAAAGAAAATAAATTTTTGTAAAATTCACAGCATAATTGTGAGGCAAAAAAGCAGTCACATAAAATTCTGCATTTTTTAAAAATGTTCAGGATGAACAGAAGACATCTTTGTGCAGAAGAAATGGTGGAGATACCACGTGCCGAGAAAAAGCAAAAGAAAAAGTAAAAAGCAGGAAGGGACACAGCTGTAGCTATTTCCATCAAAGCAAACCACTACTTCTGTGACCTTCAACCAATAAGGAAGTCAACTTTATGACACACGCAAAGTGACCTTGCAATACCTTACAATTAGCGGGTCACAAAAGTCTATTTTAAAAGAAAGGCCTCTTGAATTACCCATTCTCTGTGTTTTCAGCATTAAGGACTGTCTGCAAAAGCATGTCCAAAAGTGATTGCATCTGAAATGGTAGGCTCTTCTAATTTCGAGTCCAAATCCATAAGGCCAAAGGTTATCCCAAAGACCACCACTCAGACCTCCCCAGGACTGGCCACAACTGACCCGTTGATTGCTTCTCAGTGCACCTTGGTTAGGAGACCAGTCACGTTCCATTCCTATCTTACTGTGGCTTCTACAACAGGAGACCCACAGGATCCCATGTAATTGCTGCTTTGCTCCTCAGTAGGTTCAGATAGGAGAGTCCTGATCCCCGCCACTTAGCATGCTTAATGTGCCTTACAAACTTCAATACAACTGTCCCTTTCATACAGCTGAAGATGATGTTTGTGTAAGCTGGAGGTCCCTCTTTCTTACAGTACTGCATTTCCGTGCCCAAGTGTGTTTAGAGGACTTAAAAACCCAAATTTCCCACCCCCTCACCCAAATCCCCCCCAAAAGGAAAAAAAACAAAAAGAAAGGAAAAAACACCCTCATGGGGCCCTTTATGCAAATTATGTGCAGTGCCTTTTATTTTAAAATTAGTTGGCAAATGAGCAAGACCAACATCTGAACATTAACTTTTGATGAATAGAAAGACAAAAAAATAAAATAAAATAAAAAACCCACTATAACTGGGATGTGGCAAGTTAAAATGGGGAGGCAAAAAGAGGATACCTCTGAGCTATCCATGAAGATGGGTTTGGACATGGCTCTTTTAAACACTTCATTGTCCCTTTGCAATCTTTTCAAGTTAAAAAAAAAGTCAGCTTTGCCCTCTTGTAGCGGTTCAGTGTGTTAATCTCCTTCTGATTCAAGCAGCTTTGCACTTTGTTTTTGGAAAAAAACACCACTTCTATAAAAACACACAAGAAACAAACTCAAGTTTCAATGTAGTCACGAGCTAGCTACAGGACTCTGTTGCACACAAACTCCTGTCATGGGGGACTCTTCTCTATCTGCCCCTTGCCTCATTGTCAGATGTCCTTCAGTCATGTAATGTGCAGGACCTGTATTAGCAGAAAACTGGTATGTGGGATGTCCAGCTATGCCAGTCTCTTGGCGGGGATTGGAGTAGACGGTCAAATTAACGTCCATAGCTCCATTCTGTCCAAAGTCCAAGGTATTAGCAGCCACTGGGCGATTCTGGTAGGCCTGATTGCCTTGATTACCAGTAGAGGAGGAAGATGTCGAGGAAGAAGTCGTTGAGGAAGACAGGGATGTCATGGAGTGGTGACTGTGGCCAACCTCCATAGAATCCTGGGTAGAGGAGCTATTCGTTGGAGAATTGTAGACCCTTGGCCTGGTCCGGTTACCCAAGGCTTGTTGTCCATGGTGGTGGTGATGGTGGTGGTGGTGGTGATGGTGGTGGGAACTGTTTCCATGGTGATGATGCAATGCATTCTGTTGAGGGGCTACATGAAAGGTTGTTTCTTGAACAGGATGAGTTTCAACAGTGACTTGTGTAGGAGCTTCAGTGCCTGACCAACCAAGAGGAGCAGGGAATTGCTGACGCACCTGTAAGAACAGAGTTTAGAAAGATTTTTCAGAATACTGTTTCTAAGCTTTAATCTTTGATCAAAAGCTATGACACCAGCATTTACACTAATCAAGGCGAAAGGGTTTTTGCAACTTTTAATGTGTTAGTTTTATAACACAAAATTCCAAATATGTCAAAGGGTAAAAAATATTTGACCATAAAAGCTACAATTTTTAGGAAGTTATACCCATAAATAAGCATATCTATTTCACTAGCCACTGTCTTTCCTTGGGAGCACTGTTTATGCCACAGGTCAGCAGTAAAGAGTCAGATAGCTGAGTATTTTTGGCAGGTCAAAAAGGAGTTCTTGACTTTTCCCTTAAAGTCCCACCTCTCTCCATCTTTCTTCTTTCATTCAAAGGAATACCAGCCATCCAGCGGTTCAACAATTCTTCCATCTTACCACCAAGTACTTCTGAATTTACCTTCAAAATAGATTCCCAACCTGGTCTCTTTTCTCCATCCTCACCACCATTACTTATCCCGGGCCACTAGCATCTCTTGCCTGGATGAACACAACAGTCTCCTAAATGAACTTCCTGCTTCCATCCCTGCCCTTTTCCAGCCCATTCTCCAAAGAGTAGCAGAAACAATCTTTTCACAACACAAATCCGATCATTTCCCCAATTATTAGTCTTTAATTTCTCACTGTACTTAGAAAAACAAAACAATCCAAAATGCATACAATGGTCTGCCATAATCTGGTCAAAGCCTATTTTTCCAACTTCTTTCTCTAGCCATCCCTCCCCCAGCTACCTGGGTTCCAACAACACAGGGTCTGCCTTCCATTCTTCCCAACAGGCCAAAAGCTTTCAAACAACTCAGGACATTTGTACTCACTGTTCCATTCTGCCCTTATTTCTGATCTCTGTCTGGATGCCTATCTCATCACTTCAGTTCCAGGGCCTTCCCTGACCACCCTGGCTAATGCAAAAAGAGGATACCAACCTCCTGCAGCAGTGACTGCTGGTTGTGTACAAGAAATCTATTATTCCAATTCCTGAGTACATGGCTGCACTACACTTTCCATTCTCCCTTGTACTTAGCCATGGTCACATGACTAATGTGCCAATGGAATGAGAATTAAAGCTTGTATGTCCCTGCTAGTCTGGCACACAAAATACCTTCCAAGTTCACTTGCCTGCTGGATGCAGTGGACAACTAGGTAATAGGGGATGGTGGAGTCACAAGATTGTAGGAGAACAGGACACAGAAGAGAGGTTAAGTCAATAACCCAAATCCGACTCTGGACAGTCACATAAAAAAGAAACTTCATACTCTTTAAGCTACCATATTTTAGGGGGTCTGTTAGACATTGGCTTACTTTAATTAATATATCCCAAAGAATAGTCATTCTCTATCACATTATCCTTTCTTTTTTTTTTTAAAGCTGAAGTTATTTGTCATTTTTATTCATGTTCGTTTACTTGTGTCATTATAAGCTCTAGGAAGGCAAAGATTTAGTCTCTATTCAGTGGCTAGCACAAATCATTCAATGAAGGTGGTCTGAGAACTAAACTATAAGAGACACCACTGAAAACAATCCAGTAGAAAAATTAGCACCAAGTTCTCAAAAAGAAAAATACTAATTTTTTTTAAACTATATAAAAGTTACTCTCAAGTTACTGGATTGTAAAACCATGTGGAGAATAATTTGGCAATAGTTATCAAAATTACAAATCACATTACTCTTTGATACAGCAATTTCACTTCCAGGAATTTATATCACAGATAAATTAATGTGTGTGAATGATAAATGTACAGCATTCTCCCTTATCCACAGGAGATGCCTGAAACTGCAAAGATATGATGTTTCTTGATCTGATAACCTAGACGGATACTAAGCAAAGTAGTGCATACAGTGTAGATATGCTGGACAAAGGGAAACACATGTCCCAGCAGAACAGGGAGGGATAGTGTGATTTCATCACACTACTCTTAACAGCACAAAATTTAAGACTTATAAATTGTTTATTTATGTATTATAAAGTTATTTATTTATTTATTTGTTTTGGTGCCAGAAGGGCATCAAAGAACAGAGTCCCCATGAAAGCAGGAGGCAAGGGGAGCACTGTGAAGGCTTGGTCTTAGACAAGAAGAAACTCACTGCTTCCAATAAAAAAAGGTGGAAAAGACAAGTATGCACTCAGGCAGGACCATGGGTTTAAAAATGCAAAGAGGAGGGAGTTCCTGTCTAAAGATTGTTTCCCTTACAAAGCAAGGTGTTGGTGAGAACAGAAAAGGGGAAGCTGGAGGTTTCTAAGAAGAGAAGAAATGTCTGAAACGATTATTAAAGAGAACAGGACAGAAACGGGGTGACTTGAGAAACATATAAGACTGCCCAGCAGAGGGTGGTGACAATAGTGGCAACAAATAGCTACATGTGTGGTTTTATCCAGCAGGATTCAGCTGTCCCAGTCACAAGATTGGGGAATGATATTAATCAACAGCAGTTTTACTTCATCCATCAAATAATACACTCGCCTCTCACCACAAAACACCATAGTATAGTACTAAGTATGAACTAACTTTATTTTACAAGGTTATTTAAGGACCATCTGCTTCAATCCAATTCCTCTCCTTTAACAAAAACGGTGTTGTTGTTTTAATTGTTTGGGCTCTCAATCTATTGACCAGGATGGAGTTCAGTGGCACAATCATGGCTCACCGCAGCCTCAACCTCCTGGGCACAGCCTCAATCCTTCCGCCTTAGCCTCCCGAGTAGGTGGGAGGAGCATGCCACCATAACTGGTTAATTTTTTTATTTTTTTGTAGAGACGAGGTCTCTCTATACTTCTTAGGCTAGTCTTGAAACCCTGGGCTCAAGCAATCCTCTCACCTCAGTCTCACAAAGTACTGTGATAAGGCATGGGCCACCACACTTGGCCCTTTAACAGCTTTAAAAACAAAGCAACAACAAAAAAAGAGAAACTAAAATCAAAGCAGAAATGGATTCAGAATCCAAGACTATGAGTGATAAAAGATCCTAAAAGAAGAAATATAGTATAGCTATTAAGATCATGACCCAGGGAAAGTTACTAGCCCATGAAGTCTCACTATGCACTGTCAAATGGGCATCAAAATAGCATGAGGCTCAAAATGCTGCTTTGGTTAACAGAAGAAAAAAATGTTTGAAACAACACTGCATGCAACAAATGTTAGTAATTTCTAAACCATGAGGGGGGAACTGCAAGAATGCACTTCTCTAGTCATAAATAAGTTATATTTCTTTAGAAATGAGGATGCTATGGACCTTTAGAGATGAGAATACAGTTATTCTAAAGGCACTTGGCATCCAATACTGCTAAACCTAAATCATGGCAAGTCACATGAACAAATGACAGTGAGGGAGCTGACCTGGGGACTGTGTGTCTCGCAGTCCATGGCCTGGACAGCAGCTGTGAAGTGTCCGCCACTGTGCCGATGCTGGTGCGTCGGATCTGACCTGGCTCTTCCACTGTTGCTTGTGCCTGATGAGCCACCTTAAACATTACAAAATAATGTTAAGTTTCAAGTTAATTTTGTTCAACTTTATACTCCAAAACTATCCCATTAAAACTGAAAATATGTCACCACAAAAACTACAATATTAACTTGAAAGCACATCACAAAGTACTTGGATTCTGTGACTAAAACTAGATTGTCTCACATCGACCACTGACCTAAAATACAATTAAGTTTGGTTAAGCTAGGGGAAAATTCAAGCATATGGACAAAAGTTTCATTTAAAAAACAATTAAAAATGTTGGATAATAAACAGCCATGTTTACAACTACCAAGCAGAATTTATGTGCATAAGTAAATACTGGAGTTTTGGGGGAGATGAATTTATTACCAACCACAAAGAACAGATTTGAATATGATAATTCTTCCCTACTTCTTAAAACATTTAATAAATACTTTAAAATAATCTCACATTGTAAAAAAAAAACAATAATAATACTAGGTTTTTCCAAGTCTAATCTAACATCAAAAGAACACACCTGAGCTTGACGATGTACTGGAGGTGGTGCCTGAAGACTGGGACTGCTCCATTGCAGGACTTGTAGATACACTATTACTTGTATTTGTACCTTCATCAGCTGTTTTCTTGAAAAAACTGTGCTGCAGGGCATAATAAGGTTGAATTCGAGTTTTTGGGTCATAGTCAAGCATCCTTAAAATGAGGTCTTTGAACTTCAAGTAGTCAGCTACCGTATGACCTGACTCCCCAGCACGTCGCCCACCAGGCCCTCCTGTTTCCACTCCAAGAATGTTATGAAGTTTACGGGTTCCTGGTGGTTTGTACTCCTATAAGACAAAATAAGAAGTTTTCTCTAAATTTCATGGAATATGAAAAAGCCTATATAAGTTAACTTCAAGCATGTTTAAACATATGTTAAGGTCTTTATTGAAAAGAATACTTTATGGTTAGGCTCTGCCTTTTCACATATTACTATGATGAACGCACTGCAATGAGAAGAATTCAAGATAAGTTTGAGAGCAAAACGACTATAAAAATCATCTAACCCAGTAGTCAGTAAATTATAACCGGACCCAGAGGCTGGTCTTCTGTATACCTCCAGCTAAAAATGGATTTTATATTTTCAAAGGTTGTAAAACCAAACAAGCAAACAAAAACAAAGAATATGCAACAGAGGCCCACAAAGCTGAAAACATTTACTCTCTGGTCCTTTACAGAGAAAGTGTGCCAATCCCTGATCTAGATCTTAGTTCAGAACCTCTTTTCTGCCTACTGCACCTGAGGACTTACTGTATTTCCTTCAGTAACAGTGGCTCATGAAAGCTGGGATGAGCGTTCCAAGGATGCTCTAAGGAAAGAAGCACTAGTCCTACCTTTCCTGCCCACAGTAGATAAACTACAAAGTAAATTGTCTCCCTTTAGAAAATATGCTTAATAATAAATTATGGTGTTGAGATTTCCTAAAAACTCATTTAAAATAAATAATAGCATAAACATTAAATTTTCTATGAATAGTGAATTTATTTAGAATAGTATCACTGGACTTTTGCTTCTGTACATTGTAGAAATGCATGACATGATTGTCTGCATTATTTTTTTTTTTTAATTGGAGTCTCACTCCATTGCCCAGGCTGGAGTGCAGTGGCACATTCATGGCCACCCCAGCAATGACCTGCTGGGCTCAGGCGGTCCGTCTACTTCAGCCTTCCAAGTAGCCAGAACTACAGACACGCACTATCATGCCCGACTAATTTTTTGATTTATTGTAGAGATGAGGTCTTGCCAAGTTGTCCAGATTATTCTTGAATCCATAGGCTCAAGCAATCCTCTCCCCTCAGCCTCCCAAAGTGCTGAGATTATAGGCAGAAGTCACCACGCCTGGTCAATCATCCTCATTCTTAAAAAGCAAGAGCAAGTCAGGTAAGACACAAACTCATTGCTTTTTAAAAATCTATCAGAGAGCTAGCTGAGGACCCGAAAGAATAAGAATTCCCTGAATTCTACAAAATGAAAAGCCTCTCCTAGAAGAGATCTATGATATGAGAAGAAGCAAATGCCACTGATGTGGATGAGGAGAATCCAGCTCAAGTCTCAGCCAACTTCTGACAGCCACATGTGGACAGGTAAAAGTTTGGGGCAGAGTAGCAGAAGGAAGGAAGATCTACTGGGCATGGAGAGTTGGTAGTGGGGCTGTTGGCTGGGCAGTTATATAGAGAGATTTCTAGAGTCTCCCTGGTGCCCAACATGGATATTGCTTAAGGGAATGTCCTAATCCCAGTTCAAAATATATGATGACAGTGGTGAATAGAATCTAAGTCAAATAAGCAAATAAAGCCCAGATGTGGCTAAACTACAAATGAGTTTGACTTGGCTCCCATATGAGTAGTCTGACAGAGTTAAGATGCATGCCTCTTTCTGAAGGGAAATAAGATTTACTTTCATCGTAACTGATCTTAAATAAGAAAGTCTGTGGAAGGCTAAGGTGGAAGGATCGTTGGAGACCAGCAGATCAAGGCTGCGGTGGCCAGGAGCGGCCACTGCACTCCAGTCTGGGTGACAGAGTGAGACTCCAACTCAAAAAAGAAAAAAAAAAGAAAGTCTGGCATACATTAAAAAATTCCAGATACAAGAAACAAAAAAATGGAGTCCATAATCAAGTGGGGGAAAATAGTCAAAAGAAGATTCACATAAATAAATGGCCAAGATATTGAAACTGGCAGACTGGCATTTTAAAATAATTACAATAAATCGTTTTTAAAATATAAAAGGTGGATAACGTGTAAGAAATTTCAGAAGATAAAAACTTTTTTAAAAAAATTAAAAAGGACAAATGACAGAACGAAAAAATATAATGCCAGGAAGTGAAGAATTCATTTAATGATTTTATTTAGCAAATCAGACTGAGCACAAGAAAAAAAAACATACAATCATTTAAATAGAAGAAAAATCACAGAAAGAAAACAGAATGAGTAAATCAAATAGAGATCTCTAGGATAATATTAAACACTGTAACTACATGTCACTGGAGAATTAGAAGGAAAATAAAGGCTGAAGCAGAACAAATATTTGAAAATATAATATATAAGAATTTTCAAAAACTGATGAAAAAGATCAACCCACAGATCCAAGAAACTCAGTGAACTCCAAGGAGAATAAGTACGAAGAAAATCATACATTGGTGTATAATGGTCTACCTACTGAAGACCAAACATAAAGAGAAAATATTAGAACCCATGGTAGAGAAAGAGGAAGAAACATTATATACAAGGGAATAATGATGAGAAAAACCACTGACTTATTTTCAGAAAAAAACAGAATCCAGAAAACAATGCCAATACATTTTAAAATGTCATAATATCTTTTTCTTTAACTGAAAAAGTCAATCTAGAATTCTATATCCATTGAGAAAATATTTTCCTAAAAATGAAGGTGAATACAAGTATCTTCAGATAAAGGACTGCTGAGATAATTCATCTGTAAGATAAAAAGTCAAAAGAAATTCTTGAGACTAAAAAAAATAACACCAGGTAGAAGCCAGGAACTGAAAAAAAGGAATGAGGAACGCTAAAATGAGTACATACAAGGAGAGACCAAAAATAATAAAAATAACAAAAAAAACCCCATAATTTGTTTAAGAAAAAGTTTATTTTTACATATTTAAACTTCAGTCACCTTCAAAATTCTCTCTGTTTGATACAATACACCTATCAAGACTGCTCACAACACTTTCTGAACTTGACAACTGTGATGCCTTTTAGTGCTTCTACCGGTTTTTTAAATTTCACCTCTTACACATCAGCAAAACGTTTCCCGCTCAGCCTGTAATCCCGCGCCTTTGGGAGGCTGAGGTGAGTGGATTGCCTGAGCCTGCAGGTTCGAGACCCGCCTGGGCAGGGAGACCTCATCTCTACAATAAATCAAAAAATCAGCTGGGCGTGGTAGCGCACACCTGTAGTTCCAGCTACTTGGAAGGCTGAGGCGGAAGGATTGTTGGAGCCCAGCAGGTCGAGGCTGCGGTGGCCGGGAGCGGCCACTGCACTCCAGTCTGGGTGACAGAGTGAGACTCCAACTCAAAAAAAAAAAAGAAAACTTTTTTCTTCCAAGGAAACAACAAAAAAAGTCGCTCAGGGCAAGATAGGGTGAATAGGGAGGGTGAGACACAGGGGTCAAACCATTTTCGGTCAAAAACTGCTGAATACTTTAGCACAGAGTGGGGAGAAATGCTCATAAATCATCCTTCATGAAACAGGCAAACACATTCAAACAATCTCCAGAAATAAAATTCACTGAAGCCAAACAGCTTCTCACAACAACGCGAGCTGGTACAGTGATGCCAACGGGTTCCTAGAACACTTACCTAGCGGGGAAGCCTATACTACAAGGGGCCTGCCCTCCAAAAGGATAAACAGAAATGGTCATCCTGTTATCTTTATTTTCTATGTGTTTTAAATCTTCTTTAAAAGTCTGTTTTTATTTACATCTTTATTTTTTATGTGTATTAAATCTTCTTTAAAAAATCTTTTCTTTCTTTATTTAAATAGTTGATAGCATGTCCTGAGATTGATAACATATGCAGACGTGTATATGGCAACAAGCGCACAAAAGGTAGAAAAGGTCTAGACAGAATTACACAGTTATTAATGTTATTAATTAATTAATATTATTAATTAATTATTAATTAATTATTAATTAATTATTAATTAACATTGTTAATCAAATGATATATTATTTCAAGGTAAACTGATGTTAAAGATACATATTACAAAAACATTAAAAGTTACATACAGTGGAATTAGTAAAATATCAGTAAAGGAAATAAAATGCCAAAAAAGTATTCAATAAACCCCAAGAAATGTAGAAACAAAATAGAGAAAAAAAACAGAAAAGACAAATAGAACAAAAATAAAGTGATAATCTTAAACCCAAACCTCTGAATAATTAAATGGACTAAAAGTCATTGTAAAGGAGGCTATCAGACTAGATTTTAAGACAGCCTGACCATATATTGTATACAAAAGTCATGCTTTAAATATAAAGGTAAGGACAGGTTTAAAGTCAAAGGGTAATTTAAAAACTATACAGGGGATGCCAAAAAAAAAGTATGCACATTTTAAGTATGACATTTGCTCAAAAGATGGCATTAGTCAAATGAATGTTAGCATCACCATGCAATAGGCAGGGCAGTCGAAGAAAATGGTAGAAGCACAGTTGAGCTAACATCATCTACACATTACTATCATAATTCAACTTCAAAAAGTAATACATAAATAACCCCCCTCTGTGCATGTGTGTGTATAGTTATATGTATTGTTTATATAAAGGCAAAATTGTTTTTATGTAAACAATTTATATAAAAGGTATATATAGCTATATAGTCTATATATAAAGGTTAAAACTCAAACGGAACAGTTAAAATACGTATCCTAGTGCATATAAAATATACTTCAACAAAACAAGACATCATTTGTCTTACTTCTTCATTTCCCTCCCCCATCAAAGAAGAAAAATATAGAAGGTATGGATTTCATTAAAAGAAAATTCTAACATAGGCTTTTGAAACATACAATGAGAAATTAGAAGTAAAAATAAAATCGCTAGGCAAATAAACTACACAAAGATAACCAATGAAAATGCAGCACATCTATTTATATCTCTGGTTAATATTAGTGGTGTATTCTCTGTAATCATTTGATTATGAATTTGATTTTTTGGTGCCAAACTTATTTCTGTTAAAAGCAAAACAGTTATTTCATACTTTAAAAAATAAAGTTGTTTAATTCAATTGCTACGGGTGACTAAGAGAAAAGTTCATAAAAATCTAGTTAATTGGCTGGGCTCGGTCGTTCAGCCTGTAATCCTAGCAGTTTGGGAGGCCAAGGCACGTGGATTGCCTGAGCCCACAGGCTTGAGACCAGCCCAGGCAACTTGGCGAGACCTCAGTTCTACAATAAATAAAAAATTAGCCGGGCATGGTAGCGCGTGATTGTAGTTCCAGCCACCTGGAAGGCGGAGGTGGAAGGATCACCTGAGTCCAAGCAGTTTTTCAAGGCTGCAGTGGCCGTGAGCATGCCACTGCACTCTGGCCTGGGTAACAGAGTGAGACTCCAACTCAAAAAACAAAAAATCTAGTTAATTAATATGTATTAAATGTAGATTACGATACTTATTTCCAATTTTAAAAGGGAAAAGACTGAACTACTAATTTCTGAAATGTGCCCCCAGTAATTACTATAGATCAATTTGAAAGAAATGATAGATCACTATGGTTTTAGAAGACAGATTTGGGAAATGAAATGGGATGTTTTATTGAGGAAAAAAAAATAGAAGCAACAACTAAACTCAAAATGGAGAAAGAAGTAGCAGCCTATATTGCAGACAGAGAAATCATAAAGGAGATTCATCCTCCATGCTAATTCAAACTGGTAGGAACTATTTTGAATGCTGGTGAAGCTAAGGAGAATTCTCAGACTACATTTTGGATTAGAAAAATGGGTCATGATTGACAGGCTATGTGGACAAAGATAAAAGAGGGACTCAGGATGTCCACTTGGTATTTTCCACCCCTTCCTCAAGGGGCATGGGCATTATTGTAGCAGCTATAAATTGCACTGCCTGTAACTTTAAAAAATAAGGCAAAATGTAATAAGTTACAACTCAGTTGTGAAGAATATAACTACATACATATTTTTAAAATATTTGAAAGGAAATCTTTTGATATTAAAAGTTTAAGACTCTAGCTATGTGGAGGTAAATTAAAGCAACCCAATCATCATCTTCAGTTCACTGAAAATGACACCTGGTGGCAGCATCGCTAAAATGCAAGGGCAAAAGTAGTAATCAGAGCAAGAATAAAATCTCTTAAATGTTAAAATGACAATCACAAAGTAACGTGTGTATATGTGTATACTGTATTCAATCACATATTTATATATAATATTCATTCGATACTAGGACCAAGATATATTACAAAATGTATGATTATTTACAGATCTATAAAACCAAAGTATAAATTAAGATGCAAAATTGTCATCATTCACTGTATTAAATTGACGGTTTAGGTATGTGGGGAAAAAAAACCCTTAGCTAAAAGAAAACTACTGGCCATTATTGCCTTACTAGACTCTGGTGTGGCCACACGCTTTCTGAGCTATGGCTATTGCCATGTTTCTTGGCTTTGGCCCCCTTCCCTGCTTTGGGGAGGTGAATCTCTTCTCTCATTCTCTCTAATGTACTTTCTAAATAACCTATATTTTCTAATCTAAAAAAAGTAAAATAAAATTACTAAAACAAGTTTAATGTTTCTAAACCTCACTTTTGAAGATTTTGGAGATGTAAAATTTCTGCTATCCAGGTCTTCAAGTTAGCATCTAAACTCTATCATATCATCTAGTCAGTTAACACCCTTGAAAAACTACGAATTGCTTAAGTCAAAAATCATCTCACCTATCTTCCCAAATGAACTTAAAAAAAAAATTGACTACAATGGGGACTTCTGTTTACAGTTGTAGTATTGTTAACTGTGACTTCACTACATGCCCAAGCTGTGAGAAATAAAATCAAATATATTGATTCTACTGTTGAAACAAAGAAGGATAATTTGATCAGCTCTCTCAAAATGCAGACATGTAGTTTTCAAAATGAAGCATTAAAGAGAACTCTGACCATTAGTCAAACACTGACCCATACAGATAGCTCAAGTGAGACTATATTCAACTTTTAAACAAACAGAATTATTAACTGTAACAAGTAAATACAAAATGAGTTTTAAAAAGACAGCTCTGGTAAAGAAATAACAAAGGCTCAAAGCAAATCTATCCCTATTTTACCCGTTTTCCATCTTTGGTCTTCTTTAAGTTCCAAGTGCCATCTGGCAACTTCTCAAAGAACTTTCTTGCTTTTGGTGCTTGGTCAAGAATATGAGCAGGTGGAACACCCAGAACTTCCACTATTTTATTCATCTGATCTACCTGTATTAAAAATAAAAACAAAAACAAAACCTGTAATTTCTACTGCACATCCTTCTTCTGATAATTCATTAATTTCTTCATTTAAACATAAATAAACTGCCTATCTCCTATGTCTCAAGTAACCCTCTAGGCATTAAACATTCCACAGAAGGGAAGATAGACAATTAACAAAAAAATACATAAATCTATATAGTATGTCAGGTGGCCATGGATACAATGGTGAATAAGGAAGGCTGAGAGGAATTTTAAAGTATCAGTTTTGAGAGAGTTTTAAAACACCATCCAAAAAAATTCCAGAGGCTTAATAAAGTAGGGACCTAATAAGGCATTTTTTAAAGTTATACATTCAGTCACTCAAAAACATGCCACGTATTTTTACTACATGCTAGAAACCATGCTAGGTAGTAGAATATAGCAATAAACAGACAAAAATCCCTGACAAAAAGAAGTTTATGTTATAGGGACAAGAGGCCAACAATCAACAAATAAATACATTATGTCAGATGATGACTAAGAACTATAGAGAAAATTAAAAGGAGATGAGGAGAAGGGGTACTGCTTAAGGAGGGTGTACAGGTTTTACTGGGGAGGTAACATTTGAGCAAAGATTTAAAGTCAGTGAGGGAAGGAATCAAGTGTCAGCTGGGAAAGAAACATTTCGGCACAGAAAACAAAGGCAAAGGGCCTGATCTGAGCCTGCAGCTGGTATTTTCAAGGGGCCATAGAGAAGGTTGTGTTTAGATCACAGAGTAAGGAGGAAAGAGGAGGAGAAGAGGTATTGGAAAGAGAACTGGCACCAGAGGGACTAGGGATTTGTGAGCTCAACTTTGGCTTTTACCATGAGTGAGATAGGGAAACCACTGGATGTTTCAGGTGATCCTGGCATTGCTTAAACCCAAGATAGGTAACAATTTACAGGGTAATATTACTTACATTAAAATGAAAATAAACAATACGATGGTAGTTGCTACCAAAGAGTAGTTCACTTGCCAAAGTTAGAATGAATTAAAAGGAAAGATGGAAGGGAAAAGTTTCTGATGCCACCAATTAACAGTTGCATAATCTAGTACGCCATTAAAAGCCTTTGGCCTTTCTATTCTCACTTATAAATGAATAGACTGATCAATTTCTCTTTTTAAAAACAAGCAAAGAAAATATCATACATGAATAGTTTTGTTTTGGATTTTTTTGAGTTGGAGTTTCACTCTGTCGCCCAGACTGGAGTGCAGTGGCACGCTTCCGGCCACCGCAGCCTCGACCTGCTGGGCTCTGGGGATCCTTCCGCCTCAGCCTTCCAAGTAGCTGGAACTACAGGCATGCGTTACGATGCCCGGCTAATTTTTTGATTTATTATAGAGATGAGGTCTCGCCAAGTTGCCCGGGTGGGTCTTGAACCCACGGGCTCAGGTAATTCACTTACCTCGGCCTCCCAAAGCACGGGATTACAGGCTGAACCACCGAGCCCAGCTGTGAATAGTTTTAAAGCAAGTAAAAGCCCAATTCCTTCCACTGCAGGGAAGCTTAGCCTTTCCCCTGCCCTCCCGGTCACTGCCTCAGATCTTCAAAAATCCCCAAAGAACAAAAATTGAAAACTCAAGGACTGCAGAACTACACAGTCTCTGGAGTCCTAAAATTCTATAATCCTAGTTTACCCTGAATTATCGGGATTGAGTATCCATCAAGTCTACTGGTCATTATTTCTTTAATTCCAAATCAAAGTCTCAAAATCTATAGTGATATTTGTATCATTTTTCAGGGTGGCCCTCACTCCTTATCATCTTTAAGTCTTCTATTACTGTATTTAAAACCTGTAAAAGTTACACAACTATATGAACATTTTAAAATAATTAGTAGTTGTCCTTCCTTAGCAGATAAAAATATCTTACTTTCCCCATTTCATAATTCTAAACTCACCAATATATGACAACTTACAAACCTGAAAACATAGATAACATAAGTTCAAGACTGAACTCACATTTGAAAAACTAAGATGGTAAATAGAAATCCTTCCCTAAAAATAACTTTCAAATTACATTTTCATAGATAGCAAACACAATTATGAAAACAGAATTTTAAAAGCAATACATCACTTACCTCATTGGCACCACTGAACAGAGGTTCTCCAGTGTGCATTTCAACCAAAATACACCCAAGGGACCACATGTCGATGGCAAGGTCATAAGGCATTCCCAGTAGCACCTCTGGAGACCGATAAAAGCGACTCTGAATATACTGGTATATCTGAAATATATTTAAAAATAGTATTAATTCATTATAAATTTTGCTTATAATTGTGGTCAACACTGAATTAAGAACACTGATCCGACTGATATTCAAAGAAGAAAATAACTGGCTAACTCCTGAATTAGGGCTCCATTTACTGATTTCTACAACAGACTATGAATATTGATTAAAGAACTAAATATTTTAAAGGAGGTTAATCTATGAAATGTAAATACAAGCCTTTGCATTTAGCCCAATCCTAACTGATAATCAAGATATATCTTAAAACAAACAATAATGCCTTACTAGGTAAAAATATTATTGACAGTAATTTATTTCCCTATTAATTATTCCTTTCTGCTATGGTAAGACACCTGGTTCACCATTAACGTACACCAGACGGTATTTAAAATAACTTCAAGAATGTATTTCAGCATTAAGAGTCAAATAACTTCAGTATACTGTAAAATTCAGGCATCTGTACTCTACTGTCTCACAGATAAATCCCCAAAACACTGCCATATAAAGATTCAATTGCATTCGGCACGGTGGCTCACGCCTGTAATCCCAGGATTTTGGGAGGTGGAGGCAATAGGACTGCCTGAGGTCAAGGGTTCAAGACCAGCTGAGGCAACTTGGTGAGACCTCATCTCTACAATTAATCAAAAAATTAGCTGGGCATGGTGGTACACGCCTGTAGTTTCAGCTACTTGGAAGGCTGAGGGGAAAGGATCACCTGAGCCCAGCAGGTCGAAGCTGAAGTGGCCATGAGCACGTCACTGCACTCTAGAGCCTGAGTAACAGAGTGAGACTTCGACTCAAAAAAAAAAATCAATTGGGAGTTGTTTCTGACTAATCACCTCTTGTCTACTCTGCCCCCTCCTACTTCCATCCAAGACTTGTAAGAGAAAGAAAATCTTAAAATACTATTTTTTTTTGTTTTTGTTTGTTTGTTTTGAGTTGGAGTCTCACTCTGTCACCCAGACTGGAGTGCAGTGGCCGCTCCCGGCCACCGCAGCCTCGACCAGCTGGACTCCAGCGATCCTTCCACTTCAGCCTTCCAAGTAGCCGGAATTACAGGCGCGTGCTACCACGCCCGGCTATTTTTGACTTATTGTAGAGATGAGGTCTCACCTGCCCAAGTGGTTCTCGAACCCATGGGCTCAGGCCATCCACTCACCTCAGCCTCCCAAAGGCGTGGGATTACAGGCTGAGCCACCGAGCCCGGCAAAATACTATTTTTAATGAAGTAATCTGAGAATGTCTTCAGAGATCAATTCATTTCACTTAGCTATTGTAAATGTGTATCTAGAAATAACATAAAATAAAAAACCTTATTAAAGGAGAAACAAAAGCTTCCTGACTAAACTTCCTAACTTAACAATCATGACATCTTCTGTGGTTCTCACCGAAACCTCCAGCCAAGTCTTCAAGAACAATATCAGGCCTCCATAGGCCAATCAACCTAACCTTAAGACACTGTAAGAAGTAAGTCTAATTCAAAAGAACCCAGAAGAAGTACCACATTTCCAAATTTTTATAAGTCAAAACCATTATTAGTTCCCTAGGTCCAAAGGACTACCTGCTACTGAGATGGACATATTTCACAGCTTATGCAAGTAAGTCTGTGGTCTGCCTATTCAATGTGTTTAAAGCAGTGACTTTACCCCAAAACACACTTGCCTGGCCACCTCTGATTCTGATCCAGTAGATCTAGGAGCAGAGCCATCGTGTGTACATTTTAGAAATAACTTGCCATGTTTTTCCAATGAACTCGAACACTTAAAAACTTACTGAGCTAAAGGGATAGTTGTCTTTGTTTGGCTGGACACAGATAATAGTGTTTGGATATTAGGAAAAATGTTAATTAGTTTAAACAGGAAAAAAAATTTCCAATTATAAAGTCTATTCAAATTACTTTCAAGATGGGCATATTATTTTCCGTTCATGATATACTTTATTCCATATTAACTATGAACATCTCTTGATTTTTTGGGAGGCATTTAGAACTTAAAATTTTGCTTTCTACTCCTATTTTTAAAAACTATTTCAACAACACTGCTACCATAAACTGCAAAAAATAACCAAAGAAAAAAAATCAGATAATCCTGATGACCTGACCTAAACCCTTGTGATTAAATTAACCTGTTATATTTAAAATGTTAAAAATGTAAAATATCAAATGGTGATCCTAATTCCTTTCAAGAAGAGACACTTATAGCTTCTATTTATATGTAAAACAATGCTATTAGAGTAGTCTTCATAATACTAGGAAGAATGTTGGAAAAAAATTTGCTTTCCTAAGTCAGCTAAACTTAACCTATTTATTATTATGGATGTGTCTGTTTTTAGCAGTCTGAAAAAACCAATTTGGACATCTGTCAGAATTTACATAAAGTCTAAATTAGCAGGGGGTAAAATAGGACAAATTTATTTACCAAAACAAGTAAGTCTATCAACTGTGAATTTCTATACTACACTACTCTGACTAATGCAAAATTACCTGCATTTTTTTTTTAAATCATCAGTTTTTGAGGAAAAATATGTATCTTGTTTTCTTTTTTTTTTTGAGTTGGAGTCCCACTCTGTCGCCCAGACTGGAGTGCAGTGGCCACTCCTGGCCACCGCAGCCTCGACCTGCTGGGCTCCGGCGATCCTTCCGCCTCAGCCTTCCGAGTAGCCGGAATTATAGGCATGTGCTACCACGCCCAGCTGATTTTTTGATTTATTGTAGAGATGAGGTCTCGCCGCCCAGGTGGGTCTCGAACCCACGGGCTCAGGCAATCCACTCACCTCAGCCTCCCAAAGGCGCGGGATTACAGGCTGAGCCACCGAGCCCGGCTGTATCTTGTTTTCAGGAAGTATTTTACAGCAGAAATTCAAAGTCCCAAAATGTATACGAAAACCTCTATTTGGGAAATATAATTACAAAATCATCTAATACTTCTTTCATCTCCTATTCTCACTTATACTCTTTCAGCACACATATAATTTTACATATCTCCACTTAGAAAAATCATTATCTTTTAATTCAAAGCATTGCTATTTGCATTTAAAAAAGTATTACCCCAAAAGTTATCAACATAATGCTACATTTTAAAGATTAATAACCATCCTCTGCCTCCAAACTGTATATATATTATTAACATTTGAAATAGCTACCTAAACTGTTCTCCACTGTGCTACTTAACACTATTTCATTCACAAGTTCTGAAATAATACTTACCCTCTGCCCCAATTGACAAGAACTGCCAAAGTCAACAATCTTGATTGCACTGCGTTTGGGGTTACAAAGAAGGATATTCTCAGGTTTTAGGTCACAGTGAATGATACTAAGTTCTGGAGTCGCAAGGAAAAGCAGTGCAGTGCACATCTGTTGTGCAAACTTTCGTGTCAGGTTCAAAGAGACCCCTCGAAAATTGGTGTTCCTCAACAAGTCATAGAGGTTGTAGGACAGCATTTCAAAAACTAAACAGAGATGGTTTCGAAACATAAAGTGACGTTTCAAATGCACTGGAAAAAAAAAGGTTTCATTTAAAATAACACATACCAAAACATGAGAGTAACATACATACACACTTTCAAACAATCTGTAACATTACAATGTCAAATGCAAAGTGAAAACCAACTTTGGAGATCAGCATTCTGCAATAACAGCAGTATTTAATCAGTTAAGAATATCTAAAATGCTCTTCTGCTAAGTTAAATGTGTAATGCCTGTCAATAAGTGATATAATGTAAGAAGTACCACAAAATGCTTTGTCTAAAAAAAAGTAAGTCCTGCCTAAAAACATCAGTGGCAAATTGTCAAACAGTACTGACACCTCAGCCACTTTATCTTCATTTATAAAAGAAAGCACTTTTTGCTTCCTGAGAGCCCTACCTCCCAACTTCCTATGTCTAAGCTCCATCTACTGGGATTTCTGGTTTGTGACAATGCTGTACTTGGCAGCTCTCTCTGTGTAGGCTTTGATATATAAATACATAATCTGCATTGCTGAGTCTTAAATTTCACTAGTAATTTTCTGTAACAATTGTAAAAATAAGACAGTTTTTTTTTTTAAAGGCAAATATAGCAAATGCTTGAAACTCATCCTTTGTAAGGTACTGGAGTCCATAATCAAGTCACTTGATTATGTTCATCAAATTGGATAGGAAATCTTGTGCTAAACTAAAGGTTTGGAAAAACTTCAAAATAAAGCTCAACCACAAGAAGAAATAATGAGTAGGGGAAACACTACAGAATACATGACTTGCTATCATTGTTGACCCTCTAAAAAGGCTTAATACTTACTAAATTGTTTCAAAGATTGTGCTTTAAGAATTAACTGACTTCATATCAGATGAGGTCATTCAATATAGTAAAGTGCTGCCCTTCACTATAAACATTCTTGCATATACTAAACTGAGCACTTGTATCTCAACTGGAATAACATAAAACCGCCATTTGTCAAGTTTACCTTCATTTTGGTCTTTTAGTATCCCCAAACCAAAGGTTTTTCTACAGATCTATCTGGAATAATGTACAGTATTCAATGTCTGATTACTAAGAACTGTGGATACACAGTGTTTTCCTGGGAGTAGTCCTGGTCTGCCTGCCTTGAAGCATTGCACATCAATACTATTTCTAGATCTTTCAGGATACAAGTGATCTTAACTGTTAGAATAAGTAATACAATAAAAATAACTTCATGGCTATGAAGAAGTCTATAGTGCTACTTGACACGGCAAATAATAAAAAGGATCCTTAAAGGTTATGTAAGATGTATAATATCTGCTCTTAATCACTTCAGTTGATAGGTTTAAAATTAAAAACATGGTTCCATTAGACCTCACAGACATGGTCCATGCATGGGTTTTAATATCCTGGTTAAGTAGTTGCCATAAAAGGAATGCAAAAAAACTGATGTCAGAATTCCAATGTAGAAGCTCTTTAAGAAACTCTCTGATTAGAATGTTCTTCTAATGAAAGATCAATACATTCAGTTTCACTTGACCTCACGATTCATTTACTTAGTATCTACAATGTGGAGAGCACTAAAGATACTGCCAAAGAAAGCTCAAACAGAAGCATATTGGTTCAGTCTTTAAATTCAATTTGGGGGAGAATGTAGAGTTGGCAAGACTGTTGTAGAACTAAACTGAATTTTCTTTTAATAAGACAACGCAGGTACCAAAGAATCAAGAAATAAGATATATGATTTTTTAAAAAAAGATTTCTTTCCCAAAGTTCAAAAGTTTAAGACAATAAAATAAATTCCGTGAATAGAATAAATTCTATTCATCAATCACTTTAAAATTAAAATATATTATTTACATCATAAAAAGCAATATAACTTTCAAACACCCTACATTTAAGGTATCAAGTCTACTGACATGGCCTTTTAAATCTAAAGTTCTTCTTTTTAAAAACCTTACAAAACAAGAATCTCAGTTTCCTGAGACACTATATTTACCATCTTCTTTACCACTTTCTTAGTTAAGAACTTGATAAATATTTAAATTCACTTTATTTAAAACAAAACGATAAGCATTATTACATAAAACTGAATAGCTAACATTTTTTGAGTACTTGCTATAAGCCAGTCATGTTTTCTTTCAGTAAGGCAAAATTAAAATGTTACAGTAATGCTATCAACATTTTCTCTGCTAACAAAGCAAACATTCAAAATACAACACCTAAGAGTGAGGAGAAAGAAGTGAGGAGGCAAGTCCAAAGACCCCTTTATAAGTCAAGCTTCCTTAGAATGTCTCTGCTATGCTTCTAAAACCCTTGAATGGAAATAGGCTCACTTTATGTAAGTTATAATTCACAGAGAACAGTAAAGTTTCAGTGAATGTGATGTGAAAAGGTTTTAAGATACAAACATTATTATGGATTATATCAGTTATCTAAACTATGGAACAAACATTAATAGAACTCATTTTTATTGTAAAATCAGGGAATGAGGGAATATTTCATAAATGAAATTTAATCTGAATAATCTTAAATTTTCCCCTTTTAAACATCCATTATTTGTTTCTACCATTTTGGGAGGACAAAAGAACTCTAATGCACTCTCCTATTTTCTTAAAAGGACTTTGGTAAATATAATTTAACCTTACATTGACCAGAAAGGCCAGTGCTTCTTAACATGAGTTACTATATACCAGTGCCTACAAGAATTTCTATAATTTATTAATCCTAAAGTCTGTATCTTAAAACTGACATCTTATATGAATACTTGGCAGCAAATTTTTTCTTGACTGCACCTAAAGTAATGGGGTTTTACAATCACTGACATCTTAGATTTCATTATAGTATGAAAAAAAGTATAAATAGAAGATGTTTTGTTTACATATCAATTGGCCCTAGACTTCAATATATTCATATTATTCTGTCTCCTGCTTCTGTTTTAAAAGGCAGACTATGTGACAACAAAACAAATACAGGCTTTGGAGTTAGCCGAGATAGCTTCAGAACCTAGCTCCAGAGCCTGTGACTTTGGGTACGTTATTCTTTGTACCAACCATCTATAATTTAAGGATGTTCCTTGTAAGACTGCTGTGATTATTACAGATGATGGAAGGAAAGCAAAGAATATGGTAGGAATTCAATAATTAGTGGCTATTATCTCTTTTCTTTGTAGTAAGTCTAAGGAGCATCTAATGCTGCAAAACTGACAGACAGACTGGGGAGGAGCCTGAGATTAGTGGTTCAGACAAAATGGTTCTACTGGTTTACATTTAGTTTCTGAGCTAAAATAGAAATGGTTAAAGTTACTGGAAAGATGATTCCCCGGATAAGCGTGCATCATTAAAGCCAACAAATGGCACTAGTAATTGCAAGGAAAAAAAACCAAACACAATTCTCTCATTTGTGTTTACATTTTATACCACCTGGAAGGCACATTCTCCAAGATTTAGAATATTACTATCAGATCAAATAACATATATAAACCTATGCTGTCCAACAGAAATAAACATTTTTAATTCACTATCTTAAAATTAACATATACCAATACAAAAATAAACAATAACTCAAATTTCTGGTCTAGGCTGGGGTGATTGCATTGTTTGCCTATTTGTTTACCTATGTAGTATTTCATTTCAGTGTCATGTTTGTTCATGAGCTCAAGAAGTCGCACTTCTATCTGGGCTTGATTCAGAAAAGCCTTCTTGTTCTTTATTATTTTAATTGCAACCCATTCTTGTTCCACACGATCATATGCCTTTACAACCTAAAAGAAAAAGAGATGAATAATTCTCTATTCCCTTAATGGCAACATTTCACAACAGTTTACCTAACTGTACATTTACCTGATTCTCATTTTTTCTGACCTTCATAAGTAGAAGAGATGCTATCTGTTTCTATTTAATACATCATCCATTTATTACATAGTAATTTTAAGTCAATCTTTTAAACTGAATGTCATTTTGTATCTTTTACAATATTTTCAAATAACCACAAAATAGGTAACTTTATGGTTTCCAACAAGTCCTTTTATTGTCACTAAATAACGCTCTAAAATAATTCATGTAACTATTCTTTTAATGAGAGAAAAGCCTGGCTTAAATCTCAAGAATATGAGTGAAATCATTAAAAGTTTTAACTAGATTTTCATACATAAAATCATAGGCATATAAAAGAAAAACTAGTTTACACCAAGACTGAAAAAAAAATCAAATACAAATTACCAGTAAACTTCTACAATGTAAGTTAGATGCCATAATTAGGGGATTATGATAGTTTTAAAATGCAAATCATCACTAAGGAAAACAGAGTGTTCATGAGTGCACATCAGTGTGCATACCTCTCATTTTAAGTTTTACTTATTTAAAATGAATTTCATAATATAAAAGAGATTCATATGAAAATTAAGAAATCAATACATTAAGTAAACAAAACTATATCTACTTCTTATTGACCAGAGACAACCATTATAACTAGTCAAATAAAATTTATATTTATAGCATTATATATTTTTTGAATATGTAATTGTCTTATAAACATTTCCTAGCATATTCAAAAAGTCTGGAGATGGGGAAACTCCAATTGATTCCAATATGTAGGATGGAAACTCTTAGATGCGAGGAAGAGGATGGAATATATGTTCCAAGATCTACATCAGTCAAGGCTAAATATTGTGAATGACAGATTATAAACAGTTCAACTGAAATCAAACTCGCAATGAAAAATACACTATTTCTGGTTTCACCCAACTCTAAAAGATACTATCTGTTGTCTTTTACATCAAAGGCTACCCATGTAAACATGTGACCAAGTGTTTTGATATTCTTCTGTTTCACTGAATATACTGACTGCACTAAGAGTTGCAGTTCAGTGTCCAAATCCAGATGGTCTCGAGTACAAAGGCCACTCACAGGGGCCCAAGTATTTACTGACTTGGCAAATAGTTAACTAGCTAAATGCTAAAGCAATGGTTTTGGACCTGAATTACAAATTCAATAGAGTTTTAAAAATATCAGTGCCCAGAATTTAATTGGTTTGGAGCCTAGCCATTAGTCCCTTTATTTTTTTAAGCTCTCTAGGTAATTTCAATGTGCAATCAGGAATGATAACTATTGACTACAGAAATGGAAAGGTCCCTTATCTAACAAGGACCTGGCAGAGAATTTAGAAGAAGTTTGACCAAGTCAGTGCAGAAGACATTCAGGTTAGTGATATGTCTTAAACCTGAAATTGGACACAATGTACAATACTTCAGCCCAAGAGGGGAAGTATCGGTCTGGTCTGGTAAAAAGGAGTTCAATATCAAATAGGCCGGTATCTTCACAGGTTTACTATGCTTACCTGCTTTGCAGAATTAGAGTATGAGAAAATTAAGGTGAAGGAGACAGGGAAAACAAACTTAGGGGCAACTAAGCTGAGGGAGCAGGCTGTATGACCACAGTTTTCATGGTGGATGTCACACAAGTTAGAAAAGTGTCCTGTCAAGAGAAACTGCCTATATGTTGGAGCAATTTTCAAGGTGTAGACAGCAATGCCTAGATCTAGGGTAGTCATAGCCTTGGTTATAAGAGGTAGGCCTCAGAAATACCTTTCCTCAAGGGGCTGACAGAGAAGCAGAAGTTGCTTCTCACAACACAGGAATATATTCATAAAGACAGATTCCCAAAACACTGAGAAACCACTGACTCAGAAGAAAAAGAGGTTATAATTCAATTTTTAAAGTCCCTGGGTTATGTACAAGTACCAAAATTCCTTCAAATTATGGGAAGGAGTAGACATATTACACATGTGACATCAGGGCCTGAGGGGACCACCACACAGGAGTTAAAAATCTTCTAGCACATTTATTCGGTAATCTTTTTGTCCTAAGCATGACAAATTTTTCCTCAAAGGCTGAAAGGGGGCATATATATATCTCTTTCTCTGAGGGCAAGAACAGAGAAGTAGGCACATGCAGGTTGCAGGTTCCATAGTGAAAAGAGAGGGGAAGGGGAGAAGGAGAGAGGGAGGAGAAGGAGAGAGGGAAGAGGAAGAGAGAAAGGGGGGGGAGAAAAATAAAGAATAGAAAAGAAAAAGAACAACAAACAAGGCAATTCAGAAAATGTCATTTTGACCCTGATTCTGTCCTCATAACTGAAAAGTCAAAAGAAGTATTTAGATTGCAGGTTAATAACTAACTCCACAAGAGTTGCAAGTCAGAGGAGACTGGGTTAACAGTAAATCATACCTTAAACAAAAAAAGCACCCTATGACTTGATGAGATAGGAGGATTTACCAAGTTGGAACAGCTGGAGGAACCACACCAGAGAAAGGGTTTTTAAAAGTACAAGGGAGGAGGACTGAAAGCTCTTGGTCTGGGTGAGTCTGACACAAGAGACTAATGTTTTTTGGGGTTTGTGCTTTGTAATGGGGCTATGTGAACAGGTAAAAGGAGGGGAGAGTTGTGATTAAGGAAAAGAGGCTAAGAATGAAGAGAATAAGTCAGGTCCACTGGAGTCTCTTCTTTGATAAAGATCAGGAGCTGCCTGAATGATCCTTTCCATGAGAATTACTCCAATCACAATATTAGCAATGCCTGTCCTGTAATGACTGGAAGAAGAAATCCTAAAAACATCCTAACCACTTAAGAGACCTGATATAGTTTGAACATAAGGTGGGAGAAGAACCCAAGGCACAGCCCCAGGCTTTCCAAGCTCCAGAAAAGTGAGAGGGCACCTATGCCACCTAAAAATGATAATTCTGTTATTTTTGATGAGTTATATCAGACAGAAAGGTAAATGTCTCTAGCTTACATAATGAAGAATCATTCAAACAATAAAAACTTTTTTAAAGCTACTTATTAGTGATTAAAATTAATCACTTAATCATCATTAAAATAAGTATTTGGTAGCCATAAAAAAGTTTTTTTTTTAAAAAGTCTAATGGTGCTTGTATAGCTGATGTAGTTTCATTATCTTTATAGAACTAGTAATCCAATATTTACATATCCATTATTTAGATTTACAAATATTAAAAGTATACTAGTGAGGAAAGAATGTGGTAACATGATCCACTAAGAATGAATGAAATTCAGCATTTTCCATTAAATTACCTGTCCAAAAGAGCCTTTTCCTATCAAGGAGTCAATTTCGTAACGATCCATCCACTTTTCTCCGTTTTTTACAATATAATCATAGTTATCATCATCATAACCATCATTGTAAACCTTCCGCTCCTTCTTATGACTAGAATCGTCTCCCTGGCCCTGCTGATGTCTTCGCTTCTTTTTTGCATAGTAAACCTGAAATGAGAATATATATTGTTAACTGTATAATTTAAATTATGAGGAGGAGGGCAAGAGTATATTGAAAATAATCCATTAGTAGAAAATTGACAAATTTCTTAAAAAAAAGAAATGAATTTTCTATAGTTAATGTCTGAGTTAGAAAATAACATTGACATAAACAACAGCAAAACTTTTGCAGTGAAATTCATTTTATAGTTATACTGTTTATACATTTTATAAATAAGAGATGTTAAGTGACTTGTCCTAAGTATCCCATTCAAGAAGAGTAAAAGGGCCTGGTTTACATTTATTTGTCAAATTACAGCATTATTTATATATAGTGAGGTGGCACAGATCTTAACAGTACAGAAAGAGGAATTTTTGGCAAATGTGTACACTGATATAATCAACAAATGCCTAATAAAAAAAACATTTTCATCATCCACAAGTTCAAGTTCTCTTGTGCCCCTTATAGTCAATCCCAACTTTATATTTGATCTTATGCCAAAATATTTTAAAAATAAGTTTAAATGAAGATGAACTGATGTTTTACTAGAATAAAAAGGCCCAGTTTTTAAGCCTAAAGAACATAACAAGTAATGAAAAACATCCATGCCCAATCCACCCCCATCCCCATCCAAAGCCATAAGCCTTGTGGTTAATCACAGACTGAGTTATTCTTCTTATAACATAGTTTCAAAGCCTAGTTTTAAAAAAAAATTGGGTCAGGCCCAGTGGCTCAAGCCTAAAGTCCCAGTACTTTGGGAGGCTGAGGTAAGGGGATTGCCTGAGTCCACAGGATCGAGAACAGCCTGGGCAACTTGGCGAGACCTCATCTCTACAATAAAAATCAAAAAATTAGCCGGGCATAGTAGCACTAGCCTGTAGTTCTGGCTACTTTGAAGGCTGAAGCAGAAGGATCGCCTGAGCCCAGTAGGTTGATGCTGGGGCGGCCGGGAACATGCCACTGCACTCCAGTCTGGGTGACTCAGTGAGAAACCAACTCAAAGCCTGGGCAACTTGGTAAGAAGTCATCTCCATAATAAATAAAAATAATAAGCTAGGCGTAGTAGTGCCTGTACTTTCAGCTACTTGGAAGGCTGAGGTGGAAGGAACACCTGAACCCAGCAGGTGGAGGCTGCGGTGGCCCTGAGCATGTCACTGCACTCCAGCTTGGGCAATGGAGTGAGACTCTATCTCAAAAGGGGAAAAAAAAAATAGGTGAACTAGGCAAAAGCTCGAATAACTTTGAGGAAATTATAAATTACACTGCATCGAATCATAACAGAAAAAGTCTAGTTTGCAAAAATGGCAAGACATTTACAGACAAGTAATTCAAAGTGCTATGTGTGTTTTTAAATCTTATTGGTTTCCACCAAGAAAGCTTTCAGATATCATACCATGAAAAGATATAGATAAAATAACACACATAAAAAGTTAAAGGACGATAAAATCACAGAAATATAGAAAGATCAAATAAACCAGCCCAAACGCCTGTACCTGGGTATTAAATATATCTCAGGGCTTCCTGACATCCACAACAAAAGTAGAAACAGATAAAAACTTAAGCAATATTCTAACCATTACATACTTTAATAGTCATGCTCTTTTTCTTATTTTGGATAAGAGTTATTATAAGAAATGATAATTCAGCATATTTATACAACTTTGAAGTTAAAAAGTTATCCATAATTACCTTTATATTTTATAGTCCTTGTTAACATATCTTCTTTTACATAGTTGTAATTATATTGTCTAAATCACTAACATCAGTCTTCATAATAATCATCAATATGAAAAGCATCAGAAATTTTTTAAAGTTTAAGATGTTTAAATAGGTCACAAAATAACTTTTTTTCCCTGATGTATTGCAAGATAGATGCTATTAGAACAAATCAGTAGTCTTACCTCATTAATATGCTTGTATGTTTTGATCAAGTCAACAGAAAGTTTTCTCAGGGGAGCAGTTGCTGGGTCACGGAAGGTTTGGGGCATCCGCCTCTGTAACATGACAATATCAGGCATCACCTTAAATAGACAGAAAAGACTAGCACTTTAACTATACTGCACTGATATAAATTCCCTCTTCTGTAACCTGCATATATCTATTTTTTAAAAAGACATCTCCATTAGAAGATTACACATTCTCAAAGTTATATCTTTCATCTGGATTCCAATGAAGACCACCAGTGGAACAAATAAATGAAGTTAGAAGATAATATACCCAGCTGCCTAAGGCTTTGATTCTGTTCATCCAAATTTAAACGGTGGAATTACACACATACCCCTCTCAACTAGGAGACATACATGATGCCCAAGAAGGCTTCCCTACCACACAATTAGCCCAAAGAAAAATTTCTTCTGAATATTCCTAAAACCTAACTTGGTTCACAATAGGCAGACAAAGATAAACCCAGAAATTGGAGGCAACTTTTGGTGTCCCAAGATGGAATTTTAAGACCCAGCAGGCACCAGAAAGCAGACTGGCAGCAAAGACAATTCCCTCCAACTGCTGGGCCCTGAAGAAGTTCAATTCCTAACACCACAAGGTCTTACCCACTGACATATATCGGCCCCCTAAGGAAGGCTAAAATCTGCACTCGTTTCTTCAACACAATGAAGTAAAACACTCCACCCCCAATGATACTCTCAACCTTGCCCTCACATTTCCCTTTCCCAATTCTAACCCATGACTCTTCTCATCATCCAACAGGCCCTAAGGGGTTCAATTGGGAGCTTCCTGCTGGGCTATTTCCATTGCAGTAAAGACAGAACAAAGCAGGGGCACAAACCTCTTTTATACACATACCCACGAGTGTTGCAATTAGTATGCCAAAAATCGTGGATTGCCATTCATGTCCCATTCTTCCACCAAGTGTCATGCCTCAGTAAAAAGGTTCTCAATGAGGCTTCTTTCAATGAACAGATCCTTGAAACCAATTAATTACATCAAGGTACCTGCACTCATTACCACTAGCCTTGTGTTCCTGTCTAGTTTTTACAGACCTTTATGCTGGTAAAATATATTGAGCCAAAAGACCTTGATACAGCCCCTTTCAAAGGATGCTTGGGTTCATTTGAGGGGCAGAGAAATAGTAAACACATCACATGAAGAAACAGAAATGTGTGGAGTTTTGGTATAATTGTTAACCTAATCTACACTACCAAAAAAAAGAGAGAAGGATTCAAATAGTGGGCAGAACAGGAAATATCTCTGTGGTCTGAAAAGACGGAGTTATTATAGCATTTACTTTCTCCTAAACCAGTATTAACATTAGTTTTCTCTGCAAGTATATTCAAACTCTAAAACATTGTTGCCCAGATGGTAAATTAAGTTACATAATTTAAGTTATTTAAGTTAATAATATCTCTTCTCAAGATCCTTTTCTTAAAGTTTCAAATAAGGTTTAAGAGGAAAAAACCCCTCAGAGATTATAACTGTTTGTTTGGAAAGATCATCAGAATTAGTAAGATCAGAATTATTTAATTTTCCAAAAATATATTGTTTTGTTTTTCTAAATATAAACAGTAGATAATGCTAGGTTCACAACATATTTTATTCTTATACTATTCCTTGGAGACTTCACTTAATGAATAGAAAATACTAGTAATAAACATGTCAATTCTTTTTTGTGAGTGGATGCTATAAGCATTGAAAGTAATAAAAGAGGTTTTCCTTAATGTGTTTCTTTTTTTAATTCAAGTCCTTGGCACTGTTTTCATGCAGGTGATTTATTCAGCAAGCTCCTTCTTGGACTGGGGGAGTATAGCCTAAAAGTGAGGTTTCACAAGATGTGAATCAGTGAAATGCTTCATTACTACTATAATGAAAGTTGATAGGAAGTATAACTATTGGTAGGGCCAAATGAATAACTTAAGTAATTAATAATAAAACAACAATAATAGCACAGGTATTGACTAAACACTATGTTTTTTTTTTTTTTTTTGAGTTGGAGTCTCACTCTGTCGCCCAGACTGGAGTGCAGTGGCCACTTCCGGCCACCGCAGCCTCGACCTGCTGGGCTCCAGCGATCCTTCCGCCTCAGCCTTCCCAGTAGCTGGAATTACAGGCACGCGCTACCACGCCCGGCTAATTTTTTGGTTTATTGTAGAGATGAGGTCTCGCTGCCCAGGCAGGTCTCGAACCCGCGGGCTCAGGCAATCCACTCACCTCAGCCTCCCAAAGGCGCGGGATTACAGGCTGAGCCACCAAGCCCGGCTAACACTATGTTTTTTTGCATGCATAGTTTTGCATGTCTCTCATGTAATCCTCCCAAAAATCTCAATAGAATATGTTCTATTCCTAACACCATTTTACAAATGAAAAGCCTGAGTCTCCATGTTAAATAAAGTGACCAAGGTCCCAGAACCAGTAAAGAACACAGTTAAAATGAGAGTAGAGGCAGTCCATGCCTAACCCTGTGTTCTTAACCATGACACCATGTTCTTAACCAGAGGCTCCCTATCACTTTTAGGCCTCTAATTCTATCCTCTTAGTTGAGTCATTTTTAAGCAACTTGCTGGGCAAAATAATTGAAGTATGCATAAAATAAACATGTATTTATTAAAATTAGTTATATGAAAAACTGTGAACATTTTTAAGTTTTTAACTTGCCCATTTACAATTCCACAGGTATTGCGAACATCTGAAGAATCAGTGATTACATTCAATAGTGATGCTCACTCAAAAACACCAAAATCACAACCAAAACAAATTTTAAATATATAGTACACACGTGAAATTGAATATAAGCGTAACTCTGAGTTACGTGATCAAAGCTCTGCACGCCATATAAATGTGTGCTCTGTGCTCAGCACTTCACAAAATACTGCTAACCTTTTCCACAACTAGCCAGCTCGTTTAGCTAAGGTAGCTATTCTTAGTACCTTACTCTTCTTATCTACTTCTGGCAACAGAAGTTACTATTTCAGGGCATCTGTATATATAAAACAGATGCATCTGTCCACAAAAAAATGGCCTCAGACTAGACTGTATTTCAATGCTTCAAATAGTACCTTGTACAGTGATGCTCAAAATACATGGAAAGAACAAAATAATTTTTACAAAGAAAACATTTTTTTGCTTTCAATGTGATTTCATGTTAACCAAATTTTCTGTTTTGTAACACTGTGCTGCATAAGTACATATATGGAATTGGAAAAACTTTTCTAAATACCTAGTTTCATATCTATACTAAGACTTGAGGCCAACCCCAAGCATCTGACTCTCTCTCTAAGAACACTCTCAGGTCCTGCTTCTTACAGTCACAGTGTCCAGAGAATATTCAGTACTATAGCACGCTCCCTTCCTCCCTTCTACAGCTGAAAGTAAATCCATGGTGTTCAGAGGACCCAGGAGCTCATCAAAATGCAGGAATTACCTGTTTTGCAGAGGGGGAGTAGCTCACAGAAAGGAAGTTAATGAGATGTCATTTCGCTGCCTTAGCTCTCTGGCTCTGGTAATTAGAAATAGCTTGCCCTCAATGCTCATATTTCTTGTCCTTTCTCTTCATCCAAATCATACATCTCCTGCTTGGATCAGTTATAGGAGCTAAAACAACAATTATGTGGTTTTCCTGAAGAGTATATAGTGTAAGCGCTAGGACTTTATTCAAAAATTGTTTCTAGTATATGTACCTATATTTTCATATATAATGAATTAGAAACACTATATTCTGCCTCCTCTCTTGCTAATTTATATATTAACATATCCAGAGCATCTGCAGAGTTTAAGAACTATGAAAGGTGCTGTGAAAACTAGAATAGTCCACAGAGACTCAGCATTCCAAACATCAATCATACTACTCTACATTTCTTACTATATTTCTATTTCCTCCTAAGTTTATCTTTTGAGCAAAGTTGTTTATAAACTTGTACCAGACACCCTATTAAAAAAAAATGAACTACCAGAAATAAAATGTTAAAGTTAGTTAATTCCAATGTGCTTGTACAATAAATCTTACTTAAGACATCGGATAGGATGTAACAGAAACAATAAATAGTGAAATTAGAAGTTTGTTGCTAGAAGGTACTTTTCGGGGGGGGGTCTAATCCAAGGTCCCAATTTTACATTCAAGGAATAAATATAAAAATATTAAGGAACTAAGTGACCTGACTCAAGTCCAGTAACAAGATAATGAACCAGACTTTGAGCCCATGCCCTATGACTTGTAGACCATGGCAAATCAACATACAGTTGACACTTCAGTTATAAAAAACACATCTTCTGATATAATTGCCTTATCAGGTTCAAAAATTATTGAAAAGATTTTGGCAGAAATATTTGGCTAAGCCCTATCATTTAAGAGACGTCTTTATATCAACTAAATCTTTTAAAATGCTTTCTAGCTTAAAAGAGAATAGATGAAATATCTTATTTTAAATGATCCGAAGACAAACAAGATGTTAGTTGCGTATAAAAATAAGTACTTTGCTAACTCAATTACCTACTAAAAAAAAAATCACCATACAAATAACTTTAAAGCACTGGAATTTTTTCCAGCCCTCCATAGATACCAGAGCTTAGTTGTGAAAGAGGAAAGAGGCTGGACCCTACAGTCTACTGCTTTACACACTTGGAGAAATCACAAATGGGAGCTCAGTCCCTTCAGCTGTAAAACAGATTAAAAATAGCATCCTGTCTGATAGGCTGCTTTTGAACAAGTGGGAAAAGTACTCAACATATCTGGTTTCTTCAAAGTGCAAAGGGATCACTGTGCTATTATTATTTATTGGATATCCAAAGAGTTTTTCTTCTGGTACACAATTAAATACCTTTCAAACTTGGATATTCTCATCAACTACTCCAATTCTCAAACACAGAACTAAATGTCTCAAATTACTGCATAAAAGAAATTCTTAAGTTCTGCTACAGTCTGTTTTACTAACTGTAAATATTATATTAACTTTATACACAAATGTAATGTCAGCTTAATTACTAGCAAAATCTTATAATACCTATAAAGACACCCCCTAATAATGATAATACTTAATGGCAGCCAATTGTTCATTAAAACCACATATTGTTGAATAACAGAAAACACAATTCCTTCCAATAATTCAGGAAAAGAAATACTTTTATGTTTCCCAACTTTTTAACCTCACTTGATAATATTAAAAGACCTAAACCAAACAGTGGCAAACTAAATTCCTAAGTCAATGGAAGAGTAGTCATTTTCAGTGACTGTCACACATCCAATATCAGTGGGGAAAGAAACTACCTCATAACTATACCTAATTAGAAAATTTTCCCCATACCAAAATCAATGTAGTGGGAGTAGTTAATTCTACTTACGCCATCCACTTTATAGAAAACTGCTGAATACCTAGTCTGAATATTAGAATGAACAATTAAGAGTAATCTGCATACATTCCTTTTTATTTTTAAGGAGTTTTATTTTTACAAATGTGTAATAGTTTATAACAGCATAAAATTGGCTCTGTGAGCTTACTATAATGGAATCTGACTTGTTTTCCTATAACTTTCTTTTTTAACTTAACTACATTTCCATAAAAATGAGCTTTCTCTTTAAGTTCCTTAAACTAATATTTTTTAGAATTAACTTTTTCGCTCTCTATTCCAGAATAAGAGACTAAGGCTACGTTTATGAGTAAAAATTAAATAAATAAAAATAAAAGGTAAAAAGAAAAATACTAACAAACTTGCTAATACAAACTTTTTAACATCATATTTTGGCAATCCATAATCCCATGTAGTCTGTAAAACTGGAAGTCATTAAAGCATTTTGCCTATTTAATATTCAACATTTTTAAGGCATAAAGTACCATTCCAACAGTCATTTCCGAACTCCATGAACTTACCTGGTTAGTTAGAGGTTGCTGAATCTGGTCAGAATACGATAAGGCAGAAACCTGTTGGTCACTTATGTTTGGCTGGCGACGGTCACTGTACTGATGTGAATGGGGCATCTGTCCAGCCATCTGAAGGCCAGCAGCATGGAATGAAAATGACGGTGCAAGCCGAACAGATGAAGGTTTGCATGCTGAAGTCTCTCCTCCTATAAGAAGATAAGTGAGGTTTAAATAAAGGAAGTATCCATATCCTAATGTTTGTTTCATTTGACATACCTGACAGTTCTTTAAATAAGGACTTTAGGATGTTCAATAATATTAAAAACCTTTACAACTACAAACAGGTGTCACTCAATACAACAGTTACGTTAAATGGTATAAAATACACATAGTGATTAAAATGAATATAAATCTGTATTGAGAAAATCTTTTTGTGATGCAATAGTAATAACCTCTAATGCTATTTTTGCATATAAAATTTTCATCAACTGAGAGCCATATTATAAGTTATAGAAGTAATAGTTGAATTCTTAAGAGGGGTTTCTCCAATGAATCAACTCTCACAAACCAACTCAAAGGAACCCTGCCAAGATGCTGGCTTTGCACCTGCCAGGTACGGGGCAAACAACATCCCCAGCATCCCCCAAACCAAATGAAAGATCTATCATAATGGTACTCTCCAATGACACAGGTCAATCAAAGTTGAGCATAAAAACAGGAATACAAATCCACAACACAGAACTCTCAAGCCAAGATTGCTGGATTCTTCTGGACTCTTCCAACAGAGTCCTAAGAGAATCTTGACTTGGTGAGCTCACCACAAAGAAGGAACAGTCAATAATGATCCTATAGGTAGGCTACACCATCATCCATAATATCCATGGTATAAATGGAAAACTAACATTTTGGCCCATAAAAGTATTGGTATCTGACTAATAAAAGGTAATTCATTCTTTAAGAAAAAGAAAAAAGATCTTTCTTATATTCAGCCAAATTTTTAATCACAGACTAAAGTCAAAAATTAGCATAAAACCATGATTAACAAACTCTAGACTCAATATTTGTGCTTGTCTTCCTGAATAAACCATACAACAGACCATACTGCTCAGCACCAAAATACTTTTTCTGAAGTGTGCTATTTCAAGACACACAATAGTGGTGGTCCAATAATGAAGAGCACAGACTCAGCCAGGATGCTGGGGTTTGAAATCTCAGCTCCATCACACTCACCAGTTGTAATGGCCTTGCACAGCAAATTTCCTGATATTGGTTATTTCCTACCTGAAAAGGTTCTTATAGAAGGGTAAGTGCTTTAATACATGTGAAGTATTTAGAATACTTCTGGCAACTAACAAGTGACCCAGTATTATCTGCAAGTGATGTATAGTACATGCACAGAAAAGGCTGATGGGGCCAGTCCTTGTTGTTGTGATACACACAGTGTCTACCTGAATGTTGTACAGACTCTGAAATTGAAGAGAACAAAGGTCAATTCCTCCAAAACATAAGTTTTATTTCTTCTTTCTATCATAGGGAATGATACTATTTTTTAACTAGTCAACCAAAATCAAAATTCTGGGAGTTACCATTCTTTTCCCTCATGGCCCACTTGGTGCAAACAGCTGCCCCATCTAGCTCATTCCTCTCCTAAAGAACATTCAGCTACAGCCTCTTATTTTCATCTCCATTACCACATATCTCACTTAAGATTACAAAATATATTTCTAATAGCTCTGTTTTTCTTCTATTTGCAACTTTTTATTTATCCAACAAAATGACTGCACATTTCAAGTCCCCCACCCCTACTTAAAACTGAATACTGCCTGCTATAAGCATTGCTTTCAGAGCACAGTTTCTGTCTCTCCATTACAGTGTGATGTTCTTAATTACACATCCTACATGATTAATAAATATTTACAAAATAAGTAAAAGGACAATGTACTTATGCAGATGGGATAACTTTTCCAAACATTTCATTACACACAGTGAAAAACATATTCATTCAATTATTTGGAGCAACTTTTGTTCACGTAAAAAAGAAAACATTTAGGAATTTATCCTAAGGCAATAATCAATGATGTGCACAAAGATATCAAGCATTTTCCTGGCACTGTTTGTAACAGTAAAACATTGAAAATCTAAACTCAAATGGGAGAAGGACCTAATTTATTTATTTATTTATTCATTCATTCATTCATTTATTGAGTTGGAATCTCACTCTGTCACCCAGACTGGAGTGCAGTGGCTGCTCCTGGCCACTGCAGCCTCAACTTGCTGGGCTCCGGCGATCCTTCTGCCTCAGCCTTCCAAGTAGCTGTAACTACAAGCACGCGCTACCATGCCCGGCTAATTTTTTTGCTTTATTGTAGAGATGAAGGCTCACCAAGTTGCCCAGGCGGGTCTCGAACCCACGGGCTCAGGCAATCCACCTACCTCGGCCTCCCAAAGCGCAGGATTACAGACTGAGCCACTGAGCCCGGCCGAGGATTTTAAATTAGTATGTAAAAAGCAAAACACTGGAAAGGAATACAAACATAAATAATTGAGGTCCTTAAAATATGAAGAGCTCTTATTAACGATAAAAAGACAAAGGCTCTAAATGGCAAATTTCTTAACTACTCAGGGTCTTAGTTTCCCTATTTATGAAGCAAAGATATTACTATACTAACTCTATTCCTTATTAATGAAGTTAAAATGAGATACCATAAATAGACACGCAGAATGGAACCTGACAGACAACAAGCATTTTTTTAAAATGTTAGCTTCTGCTTCTATTATCAATATCATTATATACTGTTTGAAGTTATTTATTGCAATATTATAGAAAAGAGTGCAAAAATAGGACACTTACTACTATCCTGACCTCCAAAGTAGGATTTGCTTTTAGATAAATGTTTGTTCACTTCATGTTAAGTCTAATAAGCTGTACTATGTCCATTATCAATGCTTTACAATATCCTATTAAATGTACAAATGATGATTTGTTAGCCATTCCACTTTTGACTGACACCTGATAGTGTCTCCTCTCCCAAAGGAATATTCAAACTAAGTTTTGTATCCCTTAAAAAAAAATTCTCTGGGAGGCTGAGGTGAGTGGATTGCCTGAGCCCGCGGGTTCGAGACCCGCCTGGGCAACTTGGCGAAACCTCATCTCTACAATATATCAAAAATTAGCCGGGCGTGGTTAGCACACGCCTGTAGTTCCAGCTACTTGGAAGGCTGAGGCGGAAGGATCGCCGGAGCCCAGCAGGTCGAGGCTGCGGTGGCCAGGAGCGGCCACTGCACTCCAATCTGGGTGACAGAGTGAGACTCCAACTCAAAAAAAAAGAAAAATTCTCCACAGTTATGTAATGCCATTTTTTTCATAAATCACATGCCCATATAAGCTTGGATGTATTTTTGGATTCCCTATTCTGTTCTAGATGTCTTTGTCCAAGGACCAAACACTACCTAAATTACAATAGCTTTAGAAGTTTTAATATCCAACAGAGAATTTTTGTTCTTCTTCAGGAATATTTTGATTATTCTTAGCCCTTTGCATTTCCAGATCAGCCCACCAAAACAAACTCATGTTGGAATTTTGGTTTAAACAGTATTGTCTCTATAGAATAATGCTGTCCAATAAAATTTTCTGCAATGATGGATTTACCTATACTAGTAATGTAGCAAATAGCCACATGTAGCTCCTAAGCACTTAAGTAGTTTTATTTTTTCCTTCCAAATCATACTCTTTCCTTTGTCTTATTCCACTTGCTGGGATCTCCAGTACAGTGATGATTAGAAGGGGAGAAACAGACACCAGTGTCTTATAGTCCCAATTTCAGAAAGAAAGCTTTCAACACTTCTGCAGTATTATGGTTGCTGGTTTTTAATAGATATCATTATCAGATTAACAAAATTCCCTTCTACTGCTAGTTTTCTAAGACTCTTTCATCATAAATGGATGCTGTCTTTTAGTAAATGCTTTTTCTGAATCTATTGAAATGACATGACTTTTCTGATTTACTCTGTTAATGTAGTGAAAGACAATGACTGATTTTTGAAGTGTTAGACAAACTTTGCATACCTGGAATGCAATCTGGTCATGATTATCTTTTTACGTAGATTCACTGGTGAAACCCCCTGGACCTGGAGTTTTAGTTGTCGGTAACTTTTTCAATTAAAGATCACATTTCTTTAATAGTACTGTTCAGATTTTGTACTTCCTGGTATGTCTATTTTGGTAAGTTGTAGTTTTCTAATAGTATGTCTAACTTCATCTAAATTTCATATGCACCAACATCAAGTTCTTGTAATATCCTCTCTTACAAGTTTTTCAATGAAGGCATAGTTGCAGTGATACCCACTTCACCTCAAGATTGGTTAATGAGGTCTTCTCTTTCCTCGTAAGCAGTCTCCTCAAATGTTTATTAATTTTATCAAGTATTCTCTTTTATATATGTGTTCTTAAATTTCTGCTCTCATTTCGTTCTATTAGTTACCAAGAGAGGTATATTAAAAATCTTCCATTTAAGTATGTTAAGGTATGTTACTGGATTATACAAATTTAAAAGTTTTATTCCTGATAAATAAAACTTTTTATCATTACAAACTACCTTTATTTTCAGTAATGTTTTTTGCTTTGTCTGATCTTAGTATGGCCATACCAAGCTTTTTCTAAATCAAATTTTGCATGATATACCTTTTGCTCGTCTTGCTACTTTTGTCTCTGTTTCCTTATATTTTAGGTTGGTCTCTTGTAAGCAGTATGTGGTTGGACTTTATTGATGTATGAATACTAACAATTTTCCTATTTATTCCAAATGTTTTATGTTCCTTTCCTACCTTTTCTCTGGATTAAAGTTTTTTGCAGCCCCTCATTCCAACTTTTAGTTACCTTATATATTATAATAGACTATGCACCCTTGACTCATCGAAATCTAGTAAGTCCCTTAACTTATATACTATTGTGGATTATTTGTATTTTAATTGTCCCATATATATATATACACACATACATACATACACATATATATATATATATATATACACACACACATACACCCCCCACACACACACACATACAAACACACACACACACTATTTACAAGACATCCAACTGACCACCCAGCAAGAAGTGAATCAGACTCAAGGACACATCTGAAAGAACAGATAGATAATTCTGTGATATCCAGACAGCTATGAAAGAATTACAAAGAAATGGTAGCTCCTTGATTACTCTTATAACTACCCTCCTGAAATACTTGTTTCGTTTTCTGACTCTAGATTTAGTCAATTACATGCATTAAATTCAACAAGCACTTACTGAGGTGCTACATGACCATTGTCTTGTAGGGATGACAATGCCATTCATGATCTATAACAGCACTTCTCAAACTTTAATGTGCTAACAAATCATCTTTGAATCTTACTAAAAATAAGATTCTGGTTCAATAAACCTAGGGTAGGACTCGAGAATCTATGTTTCTAACAAGCCATCAGATGATGCCAATACTACTACTTTTTGCATCTAAAATAACTTAAATGCTCACCTTAATTTTTAAAAAAAGCTGTTCTCCAACTAATACAAAAGGAAGGGAGGGAGCCAAATGGAATTAAGGATGAAAGTTTTTGCTTTGTTTTTTAATGGGGGTCTCATGAGTCAGAAATAAGCTATATTCTAACTACACAATACAGTAGAAGGCTTTTTCCCCCAACAGATTTACCTTCCTAGTTATATACAAGTACTATTTTTAAAGATTAATGCATATTCTCATGCATAAGAGTGGTCCACTAAGTGACAAAAATCTGATGTTGTTTTTTAAATTTGCTATGGGCAATATGAATGTGAATTAACAAAAATTTAACCTTATGTTTTTCATTTCTGGAGTTTTTAAGCTATTTATTATGCCATCTATCATAACTAGTTAGTAACATCACCAGTTATTTAGTGAAGTGAAAGATTAAACCTCTAGCAGTGGGGGAGGGTGGCCTAATAACTAAGTGTACATATGCTTGCCACATGCTCACTGTCTCCTTTATTAGTTCATTTGCTATGTATGAAATCCAGAATATACCTAGGCTTAATTTCCTCCCACAATGCCAAAAAGTATTTAAGTTATCCATTCATTCCTTCCCTATGATAAGAAGTCCAAGGGGACAAACTAATATGGGCATTTCTAGTCAATGTGATTTTACAATTAAGCATATCACCATGCCTTTATTCCTTCTAGAGTTTCTATCTTCCCTTTTAATTCAAATGTTACGGAAAAAAGGACTCAGTTCATCCTATAACAAAAATTACTGTAATAACATATTAGGTTTAACCATATGAAATTGCTGTTTGTTGACCACCTTTGGGTGGTCCAACACCAGCAATTTCATATGGTTCAACCTGATATTCACCATATTATACAATCATTATTAAGCTTAATAGAATAATATTTTAGCCTAAGAATATATCAAAAATGCATGTTATAATAACAGCTAATATTATAATTTAATGATGAACTTACAATGTTTACTTCAAAGCTATCTTTAAAATCATTACTTGGAGTGCAATTCCAAAATATATTTTAAATTGCTGTCAAATCATGTGAAAAGCAAGTTGGAAAAAAAGTAGGCATGTAAGGTTCTACTTTTTTATACCCTTCTGAGCTGTATGGAACATTTTACCATGAACATGTTTCCATAACTTAAAGTTTATGAAAATTTTGTTGTTAAACATTTTACTAAAAAAATAAAATAAAAATAAATTTAAAAAAAGAAATGTAGTAGCTTTCCCACTCCAGTCAAGTTACTATGTTCTAGTAAGAAACCATAGTAACTAGAAACCATATTACCAGTACAGATCAGCATTGATTTTACAGAGAAACATTTGATAAACAGATCTCAAAGACTGGGACATGATAAGACACAAAAAGACAGTGTAGACACAGAGGAAATATCAAATACAAAAGGTCTGGGAGAGGACCCTAAGTAAAAATAACAAGTATCAGTAGCCATTTATCTCTGATACAACCCACATGTAGTTCGACTTCTAGGTCTGAATATATACTACTTAGCTAACTTGAATTTCTTTACTATTAATGTGTTGACAGGGGACCATCCCTCTGATGGTACTGATCAACAATAAATTTTAAAGAGAAACAGTTAAACAAAAGAGCAATATTAAAGAACAAAAAATGGGAATAATTCAAGTAAACTCAAACAACAGCATCCAAATGTGAAAACTCTTAGTATGAGGCCATGGTTCTGAGACAAAATATCCTAGGAAATGAGGAGGGCAACCAAGCTTGCATGGGAAGAAACCTGTAAGGTCTATAGTAACTAGACAAACCCAAAATGAAGGAGACAAAATGTTAAAGAAATAGCCAATTGCACTTTTAATGATGGTTGGAAATAAAGGTACATGAAGAGGGTAAAGTGAATATAAGTCCATGAATAAGTTTTGTTCATCGTGTTATCATTAGCAACAAGAACAGTGCCTGGCACATGACCTGCATTCAATAAATATTTGTTCAATGAAAGAATGAACTGAATCCATTAGAAATATTTAGACTGTGAAGAAATAGTTGAGTAAGGAAGGGAGGGAACCAAAAGGGTATAAGAATGAAAGAAGAATTTTAAAAATGAGGGTCTTGTGAGTCAGAAATAAAGAATAGCCTGATAGCATAGGCTAGAGCTATTGCTCAGTTCATTTCTCTTACTCATTTTTATATCCCAAGCACATAGTACAATGCCTGGCTCCACAGTAGGTGTTTAATAAATACATATTAAAGTGAAACTATGCAATGACTGTGACTCTAAAAAGAGTCTAAATGGTAAGGACAAATGAGCTCACTTCTTATTACTCTCTAGTGGCCAATATATGTCACTACAGGTTGTGTAAACTCAAAAATACACACAAGCGTGTCATAATCTACTAGCCAAAACAGCATAGTATTCAATTGTCTAGAAAAAGAAATTGTTCACAAAAGATCTAAATAAAAACTCAGTCTTTTCCAGCATAAAACAGTAATTAAATATATATATTAAATTGTTAATAACAATGAGATAGAGATAAACATCTTTAAAAGCCTACAATATCAGACTTCTACTTCTGACCATTTTGGAACCTGGTACCCAGACTACCTCACTCATCAAAAGCAACTATAAAACCGGTCAAAACATATGATGTAATTATTTTAAACACTGAACAACAAGTAGTGCAGAACTATAACCATTGGGGAAAAAAGGAACCAATCTTGGTGAGCCTCACAATTACCATGGCTTTCTAGATGGAGGCAGTTTCCAAGGTGTGGGGGTGAGGGGTCCCAAAAAAAACACAGCAGGCTCACTGTGCTGAAGAGACAGAGACAAGCGTTCAAGGCGACTGAGTTGGCAGGTAACAGAGAGAAGGAGTTCCACTAATGTATACACAGGGATCTCCTTGATCCTGTCCAAATGCTAAGCTGCCCAAGTGCTGGGAGAAGGTCCATGAGGCCAGGCAAAGAACACCAACAAGGAAGCCTTGAGCAGAACAACTAATAGAACATACACTGGAATGGAAGACGTCACATGCTCAAATCAGCTACAGTAAAGAAACCGTGATAAAAACCGCAGACATTTAGCAGAGACCTCAGCAAATCCACACTTTAGGGGTAGGACTAACCTGGTCCTAAAGCAAAGGCTGGCCCTGTCCTACAGAGATTGAAACAAACCACAAAGGATCAAGATGATCTGCAAGTAATTTAACAACCTGCAGAAAATGACAACATTCAACACTCTTTATAGAGGACAACAATATCCAGATGGTCAACAACCTAGCACTCTTCCTGCCCATATCCAGTCAAAATTCACTAAGCATGCCAAGAAGCAAGAAAATGTGACCTGTATTCAGGGAGGAAAAAAATCCACTTATAGACTTAGAAATGATAGAAATAATAAAAGTTTCAGAAAGAAACAGCTATTAATGTTTTAAAATATAAAGAAAAACATGGACAAAATAAGGGAATAAATGGTCAATCTTAATAGAAATACTGAATCTATCAAAAGGAATCAAGTGGAAATTCTAGAAATGAAAAATAAATTGCCAGGCGCAGTGGCTCACACCTGTAATTCCAGTATTCTGGGAGGTAGAGGCAAGAGGATTGCCTGAGCCCAGGGGTTCAAAACCAGCCTGGGCAATTTGGCAAGACCTGGTCTCCACAATAAATCAAAAACTTAGTTAGGCGTGGTGGTGCATGCTGTAGTTCCAGTTACTTGGAAGGCTGAGGCAGAAGAATCACCTGAACCCAGAAGGCTGAGGCTGTGGTGGCCACGAATGTGCCACTGCACTCCAGCCTGGGTGACATAGTGAGACTCTGACTCAATAAACAAACAAACAAATAACGGAGTGAGACTCTGACTCAATAAATAAACAAATAAATAAACTGAACCAAAAAAAATTCACTAAATAGACCTGAGATTAGACACTACAGAAGAAATGTTACACCAGTGAACATAAAAACAAAGCAACATAAATTAATCAACTGAAAATAAGTACAAAAAATTGGAAAAAAAACCGCACAAAAATCACACTGAGGCACTCAACCAAATTACTGAAAATCAACGATGAAGAAAAAAAATCATAAAAGCAGCCAGAGGGGACAAAAAAACTTATTTACATACAAGCAAACCACTGACTTCTCATCAGAAACCATGTGTATCACCAGAGGAAAATAAAATCTACATCTTAAGATGAAGAAAGAAAAAGACTTGTAGCCTACAATGAAAACACCCCTCAAAAATGAAGGTAAAATACTTTTTCAGAAAAATAATTTGCCAACAGCAGATGTATACGAAAAAATGTTTACAGAAAAAATGATTCCAGATAGAATCTCAATCTACACAAAATAAGGAGTACCAGAAATGATAACCATATAAATATGAAAGATAGTCTTCTTGTTAATATTTTTAAAAGAAAATTACTTATTTAAAGCAAAAACATAAACATACTATGGAGTTTAGTACATATATAAAAGTAAAACAACAATCACAGCACAAAGGACAGAAGAAGTAACATTAAGTGTGAAATTTAAAGATGCATGTGATAAGTCCCAGAGAAGGGAAGAAGGTAGGGAAGGAGGCAGGGAGAAAATAAATGACTAAAGAGCAAAGAAATAAAATGGAATACTGACTATATTTAAAAACCAAAAAGAACAGTCTTGAAACTTTGAAACTAGTATACTGATAAATGCATTTCATTCATTCTGTATTTAACAAGTATATTATTTTCAAGGTACCTCACTAACCTAATAACTAGCTTACAGAAAATCTTAACCCTAGAGCAAAGAAACCTTTAGCCCTTTCAACTACAAAACACAAAACAAATTCTTACAGTTGAAATAGGAAGCCAAGAATTTATTTTTAGCAATAACATCCAGAACTCAAAAAAGATTAAAATAGTCATCCAAGATATTGCTGGACCCCATAAATTATTATACTGTATATATTATAACAAGTAATATAGGTAAACTTGTATTTTCCCTAATATAAAGCTATAAAATATTTTTAAATAGTAAAAATAAACAAAGCAGATAATACCACCTAGTAGTTAATGGGTTATTGGCAGTCATGAAAATTCCAGTGGGGAAAATAAAAATTTTATTTTTCTTATGGTATCCATAATTTTTAAATGTTTAATCAGTAATGAAACCCATCCAAATAAAATTATTCTTCATTTAGTAGAAAACAAGGTACAAGCAATCTTTGAGCCCCTAATATCTAGGATGAATAGATAGATAGATAGATAGATAGATAGATAGACAGACAGACAGACAGACAGACAGATAGCTCAGAAATGAAAGCCAAGTAAAGATATACACTCAAGAAAAAACTTACAGGTGAGCTTAAATCTTTTAAAAGAATAAGTCCAACTATTTGATGAAGAGAACAAAGACCAGTGATTCTCTAACTCTGCTTGATGGTTAATTGCTGATAGTGAGTTGGAAGCCAAAGTCTACTTCCCAATGCAATTAACATTACCGAAATGCAAATACTGCAAGAACTACCTGGTCCTTTTGTTCACTACTAACATCCCCAGAGCTCAGAACAGTGCCCAACATACAGTGGAAGCTCCATAAATGTCTGCTGCCTAAGTGACTAGATGAGGAGTACATAAAGAGGATAGACAAGTGGATCTGCCATTAAGAGAGTAAAATGTTACTTGCACCCTCACATCTTTAAAATTACAAAATACAATAAAAATAAAAAGAGTGTAAGATGTCAGCACAAAATGGAAGATTCTTTGTTTTTTTTTTTAAATTGGGATCTCACTCTGTCACCCAGGCTGGAGTGCAGTGGCATGTTCACAGCTTACTGCCGCCTCAAACTCGTGGGCTCAACCTATCCTCTGCCTCAGCCTCACAAGTAGAGGGACTACAGGCACATGTAACCACGCCCACGCCCAGCTAATTTATTTTTATTTTTAGTAGAGATGAGGTCTATGTTGCCCAGGATGGTCTCAAACTCCTGGATTCTTCCTGCTTCAGTCTCCCAAAGTGCTGGGATTATAGGCATAAGCCATTGCGCCTGGCCAAGATTCTTAACGTGTTACAATAAATGAAATATACAAGCTGCTAAATTTTAGGTGTAATTTAACTAATTTATTTTAAATGATTGAAAAAAATACTTGAAAAACTGAAAACGAATAATTTACTGAAGAAAAATCTATGCTAAAGAAAGCAACGTATCTAGCACAGCAACTGAAATAATGGTCACTTGTACAAAATGCTCACAAATATATATATATATATGTTTTAGGCAGATGAAATAAAAAACAGTTTATCTTCATGACTGTGGTTGCATGATCCATCCTGGCTCAATTGGTACTTGGTCTAATACTCCCAAACAATTATGAATATATGCCTTAACCTTATAATCCACTCACCCAGTCCTTTGGGGGAAATAAAAAGCAAACTTATTTCTGATCAAAGCTTAATTTTAGCTGTCACATTGTACAGACCTGCAGAGGGGCAGCAAGAATGCCTTTCGGACTAGCAGAATTCAGATAACAACACAAGGAAACAGCAAATGAGACAACAGCTGCTAAAGCAGCCCTGTCAGGCAATATCATGTCTTAATATAAAAACAGAATGCTGCATAAATCAGAAGCTAAATTACATAAATTTCTTTCTAGCAGAGTATTAGAATAACATTATTTATTCAACAGGTAACTAATCAGGCTAAACTGAAAACATGCCTCTAAAAAATTTTTTTAAATAGTATCTACAACCACTGTGAGAATGAAAGTAGTTATACTTTCATTACAGGCTCAGCCTGTAATCTCGCGCCTTTGGGAGGCTGAGGTGAGTGGATTGCCTGAGCCCGCGGGTTCGAGACCCGTCTGGGCAACTTGGCTAGATCTCATCTCTACAATAAATCAAAAATCAGCCGGGCGTGGTAGCGCACGCCTGTAGTTCCAGCTACTCGGAAGGCTGAGGCGGAAGGATCGCCAGAGCCCAGCAGGTCGAGGCTGCGGTGGCCGGGAGCAGCCACTGCACTCCAGTCTGGGTGACAGAGTGAGACTCCAACTCAAAAAAAAAAAAAAAGAATCTGGAAGTTCTACACAGGACATTCCATGAGGCATTCAAGTTAGTCCTATAGGAAAAGTGCAAATAACTGGGGTCCTGACTAGACTGCTTTATGTAAATACTAACCGCTTATTTAATTAAAGGATTCATACTTTCACTGCAGTCATTCAGTCTTCAGTAAGTTTAGCTTTTCACAAATACATAAAGATTTCAGAAGTTTTACAAAAACGACTCTCAAGTCATTCAAACTGACACATTACAGTGGTTATAATCAAGGAACTAACTCTTTAAAGCAAGCTTATAAATTATTGTCCTTTACGGACTAAATGACAAGCCAGATCCTGAGATTCCAGTGGCTTTCAAGAAATGAAAATGATGACAGTGATCACAGCTCAAGGCTAGTCTTGAGTTCAAAGCTAGCTGTCCCTCATTACTAGTCCCTGTCACATGATGTATCGTTATTTATAGTTTAGCAAATAACAGTCATATGAGATAGGATTAGAAACAGTCATCAGCACAGGAAACAGTTAAATGCCAGCCTGACAGTAACAGGAAGAGAAACAGAACAAGTGCATTCAATGAATGCCACTTCCCATTTTCAGTCAAAATATGAGGTCTTTCTTCTTTTACTTCCTCTCAGGTCAGAGTCATCTGTGGGACAGTTAGGGGAGAGCGCTTGAACAATCTAGACAGTACTATTGCAGATCTCAAGCTATTCATAATCACTTTTATGAAGCCTCCAGGTCCTCAACCTAAGCTTTCTGTATCTCAGATTCCTCTGTAACATGCAAATTTAGCATACTTATAAACAAAACAGATAAAACAAGAAATACATTTGGAAAACTCAGTTTGTTATACAGAAATGCACAGGGCTAGGACTCAAGTTTCTTCTTGCTTGCCTCAGCACCAGTATCAATGCAGCATGGTGACAAACTTGTCAGTTTCCTCAAACATTAAATGATTCATCATCACACTCAATCATGTAAATCCAAAGTACTCCTTTCCCTTGCAAGAGGCCATCGATATGAAATGTTACACAGTTGCCAGAGGACAGGAAAGGCTGTGCCGAAAAGAATTATTTTTCAACATAGTTCTTTTTTTTCAAAATCTAAATAATAAGATAGTAAAAGAGTAAAATCTAAAAATTTTTCAATGTAATACATATAATGTATGTATATGCACACTCATACTTACAGACATATATTTTTTAAATGTAAATTACCCAAAGATGTGTGCCCTCCCACCCACTTTCCTTCAGATCCATTGACTGTAACTTTATCAGGGCCTATGAGGCTCCCTAAAGTTGCCTTATAGTAACCTTAAAAATACAAGAGGAGGAGAAATGATACAACACATCTAAGTGCTGAAATATTACAAAGCCAAAAGTTGTCCATTGAGCTGTTTTCTTCTCTAGAGGAGAAGCGTAAGAACACAGATAGAGGCAGCTAGGTTTCCTAGCCACAAGCAGAAAGGTTACCTAACACAGGTTGCTATGATCTTGCTCTTTATGCTAAAACCATGCCATTTTAAAAAGTGTCTGGGCCAGGCGCAGTATTTCACGCCTGTAATTCCAGCACTTTGGGAGGCAGAAGTAAGAGAACTGCCTGAGCCCAGAGGTTTGATACCAGCCGAGGCAACTAGGGGAGGCCTCACCTCTACAATAAATCAAAAAATCAGCCAGGTTTGGTGGCATGGGCCTGTAGTTCTAGCTAATGGAAGGCCGAGGTGGAAGGACTGCCTGAGCCCAGCAGATTGAGGATGCAGTGGCCATGGGCGTGCCACTGCACTCCAGCCTGCGCAACAGAGTGAGACTTCAACACCAAAAATAAAATTAAAAATTAAAAGTGTCTGAAGATGCTACTAAGTTTCAGGTTCATAAGGCTTCTCTGAAAAGAAAGCTGACTTTCCTGATCTTTATTTACATCTCTGCCATCTTCTAAAGTAGGCAAAAAATTTTAAGCTATATCCCTTTCCTATCTCAGGGAGAAAAGAGAAGAACCATAAACATATGTACTTCCCACTCTTTTTTTAGTTCTAGCTACACAACTGTTAAACATACAAGATATTTTTAAGTCTAGATAAGTACGTGGGTACCTATATTGAATTGCAGCATAAAACTTTAAAAGTATCCAATGAGGCTATCATTTGGCTTTGCAATTCCAATTAAAACACTGTATCTACAGAAATTTTCCATTAAAAAGTACCAAAAGGCAAGATATTCGTCTGACAAGAGACACTTTAAAAGTTAAACATAGAGCAGATTAACTATTCAATAGTGGTTATAAAATTTACTAATTTAAAAGTAACTCTTCATTAAAAGTGTATTTATGTAGTAACCCAACACATCATTTTAAAGCTCATAATTAGTTTTCCTTTGTATATATTATGTAAAAGTAGTCAACATTTGTTTCTCAGTTCTATACTAGACCAAAATACTCTGGAAAATATTACTATCCAAAGGGTTACAAAATATACTTTAATATATAACGAAAGCTCTCTAACAATACTATTAAAAACTCCTAGAAAGGCAGGCAGTGGGGAGGAGGGAGGAAGGGAAAAAAATAAATAAATAAAAACAAGAATAAACTCTTAAGTCTCCTTCTCCCACCTCTCAAAATACAGGTATAAAAGATGCCATTCTCATAAATCAATATTAACTCAAATATATGTGAAAACTTTCAAACTTACTAATAGTCAAAAGTAAGTACAGATTTTATTTTTACTTCTCAAACAAGCAAATTTTTCCAAACCAGAAAGAGTACCCTCAATAATGATAGTATGGATACAACAGGTTTCTATGACCCTTTACCAGAGAGTCGTAGGAAACTAAGAAAAAGCAATTAAAAAGTAGTGACAACATTCACTAAATTCAAATTCCCAGCCAATTTGTTCTAGTATGCCCTTGTTCCCATGAAAGAGGTGACATTACTACAGCATTTGTTACATTTCCCATATGAAAGAGACCGAGGTCAAGAGCTTCATGGGGGCCCTAAGTATGGTGGTATTAAGTGGGATGACCAGAAGGCAGTGGGGGCCTGCCTTCTTTACCACTCTGCACTTCTTTACCACCATGTTTCGAAGATAGATGTGGTGGGAAAGTGCTCAAGACACACTAGAAACTCCTCCTAAAAGACAAGATTGTTGAACATCTACAAGGAAATGAAGACAAACTAATCTACTGGGGAAGGAGATACAGAGTGAGGAAACAGAAGCCTGCTTGAGAATGTACTTTCCAAGTACAACCTGCTCAAATTCCGGTGAAAACACGCAAGTGGGTGGCTGGATCACAAGAAAGGAGTTCAAGAAAAATTAACTTCACATCAAATTTTAGACAATACCTTGAAGAAGAAAAAAATTAGCTCTACAGTAGCCACATATCTTGTAAACAGTTCACAAAATGTCCTGTGCAAGAAGACAAGGAAGCACTCCACATTCTGGCTAATCTCCACCTGCAGCCAGCCTCCTCTTGTGCCATTCCCACCCTCTCTAGGCTTTCGCTCCCCCAAGACACCCCATACTCTCTCAAGCACACTCTCTACTCTGCCTCAAACATGATCCCCTTACTGCTCTAACTGATCCCACTTCTCTTTCAAGTAGCAGCTTCAATATCACCTCCAATTTAGCTGGAAAATAGAAAACAGACAGAGCAGTAGGTAAAGGGTAGGAAGGCAGGATGGGCCAGAAAAAATGGCAGGCTAAGAAATTTGGATTTGGTAAACAGGCTAAGAGGGTACAAGGAAAAGTGTGCAAGGAGTGACACAGTTCCAATTGCATGTTTTGTCACAGCAATAAATACCCTGGAGAGTCTGGATTCAATTTTGTCACATACTAGCTACTAGCTTCTGTGTCACTTTGGATAGGTCAATTAAATTTGTGCCTCCCATTCCATCTGCAGAATGGGTTTGTAATAGTACTTAAACCTCAAGAATATTTTAAAAATTAAAGAGTTAATATACCTAGCATATAAATGTTAAATAATAGAACTGATGTGTAAAATGGGTTGGAGCAGGAAGAAATTGTAAATCAGTTGCTTAATGCAACAGCCCCAGCGCGGGACTGGGAGAACCTTTAAGAAGGGTAATGTCAGAAAAGGAAAAGAAAGAGATGTATCAACAGATGCTATTAGGGCAGACTGACAGAATTTAAAAATTTGTTTCAGTACAGATAATAAGAGACAAGCTAGATTCAAAAATGACTAAGCAGTTCCGAGACATGGTGACTATTACAAAGAGTCAAAAAGAGACTGAGCACAATGGCTCATGTGCCTGTAATCCCAGCAGTTTGGGAGGCTGAGGTGGGAGGGACTGCTTAAGCCCAGAAGTCTGAGACCAGCCTAAGCAACACAACAGGACTCCATCTCTACAAAAAAAAATTGGCTGGGCATGGTGACACACACCTATGGTCTCAGCTATTCAGGAGGCTAAGGCGGAAGGATCATCTGGACCCAGGAGGTCAAGGTTACAATGAATGGTGATAGCACCATTGTACTCCAGACTAGACAACAAAGCGAGACTGTCTCCCAAAAAAAGTCAGAAAGGGGAACTAAATTAGTTGATGATGTCTCTGCAAATGTATCTTGATTTGAAATTTAAAGACTACTTCTTAGTTTACCTCAGCAGTTTTCATTTTATTAAACAGAAAGCATTAAAAATTTGGCTGAAAACAGGGGGAAATAGATACAAAAACAATACAATGAAAAGAAAGACGGTGTGGCCAAAAAAATGAAAACTGGCCCAGAGAGCAGAGATCCAGGATCCTGGTCCCAGCTCTGAGGTTAGCTACTTGACATTGGGGAAAAACATGTCACCTGTCCAAACAGTCCTACCCCCTCACTATAGGGGGGTAAGATCACTATCCATTTGGGGCATCTTCAAAATATAAAGTATATGCACCACTCTTTCCCTCCCCCATCTTCCAAACCTGTTTATGACCAGAATGTAAACTAGCCTACTCTAGCATGATGAGACAGGAAAAAAAAAGAAAAGTTGAGAACCTCTGATAACCAACCATCTCTACAGTCACTTCCAGCTTTGATATTATCATATTTGCCTGAGCATGCCATGATCAGGAATAGGACTGTCTCAAAAGCATAAACATTTCACATTTGCCAATAAGATCAATACTACATATCAAAATCTCTATCTGTATGAGAGATGCCCCTCTCAATACAGTAAAAAACTTACTTTCATCTTTAACATCCTTACCTTTGTCATCATTAAATCCTTTTTAAGTCATTTAGGTTTTCCAAAGCATACAATCTTAACTTCTAAGTTGCTTTAGATACAGCGCTTTTAAAATTCTTATATGATACTATATATAACTGGATATTTTATCCCAAGTAACAATGAGATTAAAAAAACTTTTAACATTACAACAAAGACATTTTCCATTAATCTAATAGATATATTCATGATTTCTACTTATTACAGTCTTTTAAAATAATCTTCAAATGTTTTATTTACAACATTAATACCTGAAAATGTGAGGTCATAACCTAAAAAAACTGTGTTAAATTTTGTTTCAATACCAAACTTTTTAAAAGATTCATTCCATCAAGTGACCTCCATATGCATCCAAAACTACTACTGAAAGAGGCTGCTCCATGTCCATACGCCTTGCTCAAACAGAAATTTGTCATCGAGAGTAAAGTTATGGAGCACCCACCTTGTAACATGAAAGACCTTGAAGGAGATTGTCTAAGGACATAAGTATATAGGGACTAAATTTTTGGGAAAATAATCCCACTGTATAATATATAATTTTATATAATTCAAAGTATAACCATAATCAGACTGCAAAAAAATCAGATTCAACAGATTATTTTTTAAAATAGAAACACTTTTTCTAGTTGAATAATACTTAAGTAAAAATGTTGACATATGCCACTAACTCTTTTCCTACTTCCCACTTTTACAAAGATGTTTTTCTTTCTTTCTTTTATTAAATTACTAGGGAAAACATCTTAAGACTTTTTGGACCCTCAATTACCCAATACCTAAATTGTAAGGAAGAAATAATTATAATTCAATTAGAAGTTTATGCTAAACAAACTAGATTTGAATCTCTTAAAATATAACCGAGGAATATCCTTCTTAAGAGAAGACAGCAAGACGTCTCTTATCCTGTTTTCCTGGCTGCAGGTCCCTTTCCCAACCACTTCCTCAGGCTTTCCTCCACCAATCAGCACTCTGCCTCCTGTTATCCTCTCCCTCTCTCTCTTCTAGTTCTGTCTACAAACACATAAATATGCTTAATCACCTCAATGCGAGAGTAAAACCCTTCCTTAATTCTATATGAAAACTTTAACTACCAACCCACTCATTCATTCAACAAATATTTACCAAGGTCCTGTGCACAGCATATCTAGACCTGTACTGTCCAATACAGTCAGGTGGCTAATAAACACTTGAAACATAGCTACATAGAATTAAGATATGCTATAAATGTAAAACACACACACACACAAGAGTAAGGACTTAGTACAAAAGATAACAGAATATTAAATATTGCATGAATAATTTTTTATTATAAATTGAAATAACAAATGTTGGATATACTGGGTAAAATAAAATACATCACTAAAATTAATTTTACTGTTTACTTTGTTTAAAACTGTGACTTCTAGAAAAATCATATTACATAAGTGGCTTATATTTCTATTGGACAGTGTTGTTCTAGACATTGTTCTTAGCAGTAAGGACATAAATGGGAAAATGCTTAGCAAAAAAATCTCAGGTCTCCTGGAGTTTATATCTTATCGGGGAGAGAAGAAATCTCAAATAATTTTTTTAAAAAGTGATAATATATGTTTAAGAAAAGATGTATTCTAAAGAAAATAAAACATGAGTAACAGGGGTGGGGAGAAATTCCTGTCCCTCTTCCTCTTCCCCTACCCACCCCTCAAAACTGAAAGGCACACAGGTTTCCTCTCCAGGACAAACAAAAAGACTGGCAGGGGCTGTCTGGAGCACTCACTGTTATAGAAAAAATTCCAAAGCTAACTTCAGTCTCCACTGGAAAACATGGCATGCTAAATTTAATCGTGTCTGTGGGCTTGGGAGCAGGCAGTAGAGCCAAGTTTGACCTAGTTCTATAAACAGCATCTCCACCTATCCATCCACTCAAGCTAGAAACCTGTCTTGTTCACTCTCTTTCCTCCATTCCAAACCCCTTTATCCCAAACACATACACAAATCTAACTACATTCTGTGACTGTGGCCTCTAAAGTGTCTCACAAATCCAGCTGCTTTATTTCCATACTCTCTGTCAAGATTGTAATCCAGAAGAAAAGGGTGGGGGCGGAGGGATTTCCTACAGTAACTGGTCCTTATCTAGCCTCCACACCTTCAGTTCATTTTCCCCACTGCTGTCAAAATTCATGTCCTTAAAAATGTCTCCGCATCAGCTGGGCTCGGTGGCTCAGCCTGTAATCCTGTGCCTTTGGGAGGCTGAGGTTAGTGGATTGCCTGAGCCCGCGGGTTCGAGACTCGCCTGGGCAGCGAGACCTCATCTCTACAATAAATCCAAAAATCAGTCGGGCGTGGTAGCGCGCGCCTGTAATTCCGGCTACTCAGAAGGCTGAGGCGGAAGGATCACCGGAGCCCAGCAGGTCGAGGCTGCGGTGGCCGGGAGCGACCACTGCACTCCGGTCTGGGCGACCGAGTGAGACTCCAACTCAAAAAAAAAAAAAAAAGTCTCCGCATCAACAACACTTTAAAGATCCAGAGCTTCCAGGTTAAGTGTTTTAAACCTCTGTTTCACTTCCCACTATTTCTCTCCATCCTGACCCCCATGACATCTTCTCCCTCATCTGCACTAATCTTCTCACTGTCCTTCAACAGTGCCAGAGCTTAACTTTTCCTGTCCTCTTTTCTGCACCTAGAAATCTTGAACTCAAACCTCAAGACCCAGATCAAATGTCATCCTATCTAAGAAACCTTCCCAGAATCTTTGAGGAAACTGTTCCCTGGCTCCATCCTTCCCTCAAAACAGTCATGTGTTGCTTATCCACAGGGATAGGTTCTAGGAAATGTATCCACAGGTGATTCTGCCATTGTGCAAACATCATACAGTGTATTTACACAATCCTAAATAGTATAGACTATTAAACACCTAGGCTGTGCTCCTAGGCCACAATCCAGTACAGCATGCTACTGTACTGAATACTGGAGGCAACTGTTACACAATGGTAAGTATTTGTGTATCTAAACATAACTAAACATAGAAAAGGTAAAGTACAAAAGATAAAAAATGGGTATACCAGTATAGAGCACTTACCATGAATGTAGCTTACAGAACTGAAAGTTGCTCTAGGTGAGTCAGTGAGAGAGGGTGAGTGAATGTGAAGGCCTAGGACATTAATGTACACTACTGTACATTAATGTAGTTTACTACTATAGATTGTATGAACACTGTATACTTAGGCTACAGTAAATTTATTTAAAAATTTTTTCTTTCTTCAATAACAAATTAACTTGAACTTACTATAACTGTATATACTTTTTAATTTTCTAAACTTTTGGACTCTTGTAATAACAGTTTAAAAACACACTGTACAGCTGTACAAAAATACTTTTATATCCTTATCTATAAGCTTTTATTGTTTCTTTTTAAACTTTTGTGTCCAAAATTAAGATGCAAGCAGACATACAAGTCTAGACTTACACAGGGTAAGAATTATCAAGACATCACCAGGTGATGCAATAGGAATTTTTCAGCTTCACCATAATGTTATAGGATCACCCTTGTATATGCTGTCATTGACTAAAACATTGTCATTAGGTCCATGACTGTATTCTGGTCTTATCTCAACATAGCAAGCATGCTACCTGCTAAAGTCATCAGTATGTTCTCACAATTAACGCCCTTGAGGGAAGGACTGGTCTTATTTACTTTTGTATTCTCATAACAACTACAATGAAAAGGCTTAAAATAGACACAAAAAATGAATAGGTGAAAAAAGTGAAGAGTGATCCCTGAATCCCCAGTAACAGCACTATGGTCCCAGGCTGGACCAGGCACTCTCACAATCCTGCACCCGCTGCCATAGGGTGGGTAACCTGAGTACCTCACCCTAACTGTGTTAGAATGATTTCACTGCTTACGCACTCACCTTCAAGAGAGTAAAGGTGTTATATTCAACGTTTCTGCCAGTACGTAAAAGGCACTCACTAAATATTTCCTAAATGAGTGAGCGAATGAACAGACATTGTCAGATATCTAGTTCCCCTACCTCAATCTAGAGAGGGGGTAGTTGCAACTTAGGTTTAACAACTTGTCCAAAAAGGGTAGTAACAAAATAGACTAAAATGCAAGTTACCATCTTATACCACAACATATTTCTCCTCATGAAAAATGTTCTTAGTTAAGTATTTATCATTTTTTGTTCACTTGGTATTTGGATACCCTTTCACAGTTTGTGAGAATCGTGGAGGGGTAAAAAAACCAAGCCTCCCACTACAAAAGCTAAACAGTAACAACACCAACAAAAAAATCTCTTCCTTACCCATAGGTAACTAGGGTTTGCTAGTCACCAAAGTTTGGACAATCACATGTTCCTGCTCAGAGTTTGGAGTCTTGAGTGGTCACTCCTGCAAGACGCAAGGACAGTGAGAGAATATTTACATTGGGGGTGGGGGATGAGGCTCACACAGCAATTCACTGTGGAAGTGCCAGGTGTGGCATCCTAACTGAACTGACCCTATGGCTCACCCTTGGCTATGTATTCTGCTGCCTGCCACTTTGGTCCCTACTTATTCTTCTAGTATAGTCTACAGTTTTCAATCAATTCTGTGGGTTAACAAATAACCTTCCATTAAATTCATTTTCTGCTCAAGTTAGCCAGAGATAGGTTTCTGCTATCTACATCCAAGAGACATGACTATCACATGTAAATAAACAATGGGAGACATCACCTCAAAAACAGCATATTTATGGGGTCAGGGGGAGCAACTGCAAAAACATGAAGAAATGAGAAAAGGAAAGTGAAATAAATAATCATGTAAATTAGAGAAAATCAAAAACGTCTTGAGAGTGCTAATTGATAACCAAAGGGATTTCCTTTTCCTGTGTCAGAGACTACATTCCCAGCCTCTATGGCAGTCAGTACAACAATGTGACTAAGATCTAGCCAATGAAATGCCAACAGAAATGATGTGTGGTACTACCAGGTCTGACCAGTAAAAATCTTCTATGTGTAACCCTCCATGCTCTTTCGTCATGCAATGGGTGAATGCCAAAAACCCAAAGCGACTTCTGGACACTGTTAATTTTAAAATGAGAATAATACCCAGAGTTTGGAGCCTGAATAACCATGCAGAGCAGAGCTGCTATCGCCCTGTATTAACAGTCATTGTACTATTTTTACATGAGCAAGAAATAAACTTCTACTCATTGAAACCACTGAAATGTTAGGTGTGCTTGTTATACTAGTTAGCCTACCTTACTGAATACAGAAATTAATATCTACCTAGTAAAAGATAGTAAATACTTAAATGTTATTTCTCAGTCTAAAAACATTGGCCACTGGCCAAAAGTATGCCAGTAAGGACTACATCCAAACACATGTAGACTAATACAAACAAAATTATCACCCAAAAGTTAAGAAATGTGTATTTGGTCTTGAGAGGCTAGATTTTCTTTCTTGTACAAGAGGTACAAATGTAAAGTGGGGGAGGCAATTGATATGTATCTTCAAATCAAATTAAATAATTCTTGCTTTATGTATATTTTCCTTTGTTCAATATCTGAATTCAAAGAAACTCAGTATTAAAATTTTCCCAGCATAAATTACTAGAAATATAAATCCTACCTGTATTACTTTGTGTTAAATCCTCCTTCTTCCACAAATTTTCATTATAAAAGCAAATTATGTTACAAAAAGTGTTATCTACTCCATGGCTTGGGGAACTTTTAAAAATATACATGACATTCTGACCTCTAGAGTTTTGGACTTGCTTGGTCTCAAATGGGGAAACAGACATCAGTATTTTTCTGAAGTTTCCCAGTTTACTCTGATTATGGAGCCCCTCCACGAGAACAAGAATTTTGGTGAAACTGTGTAAAATTTAAAATAGCAATACAGTACAAAGTGCTTTAATATTTGGCATAAAAGCATAATTTTAAAACTCTATTTAGGAAAACAATGTTAAGTCATCAATTGACAGGGACGCTTCTATTTACAAGGCCTTCTGAAATACTGTACACATATCTTACATGTAACAAACTGTATTTTGGGGAACCAAATAAACCTAGGAATCACATGAAGGAAAATGATCTGAAACACAGATTTTTTAAAATTATTAAACGGAAGAGACAACTCAGAGGAAAAAATTAAAGTCTTAACAGCTCTTAACAAATAACACCTCTTAAGAGTAGGACGTGAGGGGAATAGAAGCAACTGTCATTGTCTCATTTATATACACTTTTATTAATTCATAACTTTAATATACTTTTTTTTTTTTTTTTTTAGTTAGAGTCTCACTCTGCCACCCAGGCTGGAATGCAGTGGCACACTACTCACAGCCACTCCAGAGTCAACCTACTGGGCTCAGGCGATCCTTCTGTCTCAGCCTTCCAAGTAGCCGGAACTACAGGCGCGTGCTATCACACCTGGCTAATTTTTTTATTTACTGTAGAGATGAGGTCTCGCCAAGTTGCCCAGGCTGGTCTCGAACCCAAGGGCTCAGGTAATCCTCTCACCTCAGTCTCCCAAAGTGCTGGGATTACAGGCTTGAGTCATCGCGCCTGGCAATGTACGTTTTTAAAAATCAGCCACCTGCAATCCATACCTGCAATCCCAACACTTTGGGAGGCCGAGGTGGGAGGATCACTTGAGGCCAACAATTCGAGACTAACCAGGGCAACACAGGGAAACCCCCATCTCTACAAGAAATTAGCCGAGTATGGAGGCTAAGACAGGAGGATTATTTGACTGACTGAGGCTGCAGTGAGCTATGATCACACCACCACACTCTAGCCCAGGCAAAAGAGCAAGACCCTGTCCCTTTCAGAAACAAGAAAGAAAACATTCACCACACACAATTCATATTTACTTGAAAATGCCAACAATAAATGTTCTTCTGAAAGCACAAGTTCTCTACCTTGAAGCAAAGATTACTATGTCAGACCTTTTGACTTTTACCATAGTGACCCTACACCTAGAGAGGTCAGAAACTACCCATTTCATTCTTAAGTCCCAACCATCAGTTGTTAGCTACTCGAATTTAACTTTCTTTTCTAGCTCTGAAGCTGAACCATACCTAAGAGTACAATGGCTGACAAAATCTTGAACAAAGGTTAGTAAACTTTTTGTAAAGGATTAGAGTGTGACTGTTTTAGGCTTTGCAGAGCATGCAGCTTCTATTGCAATTAATCAACTCTCTAGAGTCACAAAAGCAGCTACAGGCAGTACATAAACCTATGAGAATGGCTATGTTTCCAATAAAACTTTACTTACAAAAAGAGACAGCAGGCTAGATTTAAGGTCTTGAAACTTGAGTGGTAACAAGGTTAGTGTGAGGCACCCTGATGGTATCATTTTTATATAACATATATAAAAATGTGTGTATATATGATTACCTATATATTTATATATGACACTATATTTATGTATTTATTTATATGTCACATTGGTTTGTGTTTTTGTCACTTTCCCCTCAACTATAACATAAGCTCCTGAAGATGAAACTGCTGCTTCACTCACTGATAAATCTTTAGTGAATGGGCACATAATCAGCACTCAAAAAACATTGGTCTGACTCAACCCATCTTGTAAGATTCAATCACAGATTACTAGAGAGAAAGGGGATACAACAGAAGTTTCGAGGAGAGTAGAGAGATTATTAAACAAAGCTATGCTTCTATAATAAGAGGTAAGGGTCCTCTCTTCCCCTCCCAGTTGACAAGGAGGGCAAGTTTTAATGATGAAGAATGGTAGCAAGACTACTATCAACCAGTAGAGCAGGAACTTTTATCAAGAACTGCTGCTGTATGTCCCAGAATTATTGGGGGAGGGGGGCACAAAGGGAGAAGAACTTCTACCTATCCTGTTTAGGTGCTTTGCCAGCCAGAAGTAGGGATGCCAGCACAGGACTACTTACTAATTTTGATCTCTATACTAACTATAGCACATAATAGGCATTCAGCAAAAACTAAATAGAATAAGCCAATTTTAGCCTCAGATCTACTAACTCACTGTGTGACCCTGACATTCTCCAAGGCTCATTCGCCATTCCTGTAAAGTGGGGATGATAAGTCATCCCAATATCTATGTAAGGTTCACATGAGGTAGCACGTATGAACATACTTTATAAACTCAAACACCACGACAATCCAAAAATGAAAAATTTGTAATGTCTTTGTTATAGATTCTCAAATGTCAGGATAGGCAAATTTTAATAACTGGAAAGCATGCCAGTTTTCCCATTAACTACTTTATTAAACAGGGAAAGTCAATCTAAATGATTTTTTTAAATCCCCCATAAACCTGAAAAGGCTATTTTCATTTTGAATTTTTTAAACATGCAACTTACTATCTTTGTTTCATGAGATGCATCCACTGCAGTATTTATCTTAATAGTAATGCATTTAGTTCAATGTGTTCTAGAAAAAAGTAAATATGCCCATATTTTAGGACACATTACTTCTTAGGAGATAACTAAAATAAGATAGTAAAGTGTAATCCATTTTATATGAAACGAGTGAGTTGAGAAGCCAAACGTTCAGAAAAACTTCTTCAATCTTTTAGGTGTAGAATGTTTTTCCACATTAACTATTGAGAAATATGGGTAGTAGGTATGGGTTACCAGCAAGGATTTTCATCAACTAAATTTTCCTTTTCTAATGCCTAAGACACACTGGTAGCAAAATCTACCTACTGTTTTAAAAGAAGAGATGACTTTACTCCCAAATGGATTACAGTAAGAATGCTAAGACTGCTAATATTGTTAAGGGCAGAGTGCCCAACTTTTTCTTGGTTCGTGACAAGAGGGATGGTGATTAAAAATGACAACTCTTTTATAAGGAGGTTACTAGGTTTTCATGGAAAAATTGTTACTCCTGTACTCCAGTTGAGAAAAAAAATGCTAAGTTGATCAGGAGATTTGCATGACTATGATTAGCACGTATGTAAACCAGAACATCCTGCAAATACATTTGTTCATCTGAAACAACTCAAATGAAACTGAAATGAAGCCCTCCTTAGAGAAACTATCCTTGATCTTTCTAGCAAAAAACTGCATCCTACCCAATCATCTACTTGTTTAGCTGATTTTGTTGTTTTGTTTTGTTTTGTTTTTTGAGTTGGAGTCTCACTCTGTCACCCAGACTGGAGTGTAGTGGTCGCTCCCGGCCACTGCAGCCTCGACCTGCTGGGCTCCGGCGATCCTTCCGCCTCAGCCTTCCAAGCAGCTGGAACTACAGGTTCGTGCTACCACGCCCGGCTAATTTTTTATTTATTGTAGAGATGAGGTCTCGTCAAGTTGCCTAGGCAGGTCTTGAACCCGCAGGCTCAGGCAATCCACTCACCTCAGTCTCCCAAAGCGCCGGATTACAGGCTGAGCCACTGAGCACGGACTTGTTTAGCTGTTTATTGTGTTATCTCTCTCCACTGGAAAACAAACACCACAAAAGCAAGAACCCTATCTTATATTCACTACTATATACCAGCATCAAGAGGAAATGCTTGGCACAATAAGTATTCAATAAACATGTATAATTTATCTTACATAATATTAATCATTATCTTAAACTACCTGGCATCTAGCAGGATATCCCTTAGTTACTAATTGATCATAAATAGTTCATTCTTTTCAGGTGTGCATCCTCTAAGTTGCATAAATGTAATAGAATTGCTCTGATTGCCATATGTTTTTACTCGTCTTCTATAAGTGACAAGTGCTAATGTTCTAACTTTATAACAGTATTACAGCTTCCTTACAAAAGAAAAACTTAACATATTAAAAAAGTTAACAGCGGGGCTCGGTGGCTCAGCCTGTAATCCTGCGCTTTGGGAGGCTGAGGTGAGTGGATTGCCTGAGCCCGCGGGTTTGAGACCCACCTGGGCAACTTGGCAAGACCTCATCTCTACAATAAATCAAAAATTAGCAACTTGGTGAGACATCATCTATACAATAAATCAAAAACAATTAGCCGGGCGTGGTAGCGCGCAACTGTAGTTCCAGCTACTTGGAAGGCTGAGGCAGAAGGATTGCCGGAGCCCAGTAGGTTGAGGCTGCGGTGGCCGGGAGCGGCCACTGCCCTCCAGTCTGGGCGACAGAGTGAGACTCCAACTCAAAAAAAAAAGAAGTTAACGCATTTTTTAAAAAATATTAGGAGAACATAGACTCTGGAGCCATACACACTTGACTGCTGGCTCCATCACTTACTAGCTGTGTCCTTGGGCATCTTTGATTTTTCCATGTTATAGTTTCCTCTTTTGTAAAGTGGAAATGAAGGCTTGGTGCAGTGGCTCACGCCTGTAATCCCAGCATTTTGAGAACCTGAAGCAAGAGGATTGCCTGAGCCCAGGAGTTCGAGACCAGCCTAGGCAACTTAGTGAGACCTCGTCTCTACAATAAATTAAAAACATCAGCCAGACATGGTGGTGCGCGCCTGTAGTTCCAGCTACTTGGAAGGCTGAGGAAGGATTGTCTGAGCCCAGCAGGTCAAAGTGGCAGTTCTTATAAGCATGCCACTGCATTCCAGCCTGAGAGACTGAGACTCCAACTCAAAAAACAAACAAATAAAAACCAGAAATGATCACCAGTGTCACCTTCCAGTTCCCCAGTAACATTCACCCTATGATCTACCCAGAAAAATCCCTGCTCTGACTCTTTTCAACCCCTCTACCCAACTAATCGCTGGTGCTCACACAGACTCTCGAGCTCTCTCTCCCCCTACCCCCTCCGCCTTTATGGCAAAGCCAGAACATCTACCAATTCACCCATCAGTTCTGAACTTTTTTTGCAATCTGGATATTCTACTTAGATATTCTACTCATTTTTTCTAGAAGTAAACTAATTTATCTCCCACCCCCCACAAATGCCTTTGTCTGACTTTCCATTTCTACTGACAAAGCTCTCCCACTTATCCAGGCTTGACAACATGCTTTATAAACTCTTTATTCTCTACCCTGCATAGTTACTTATTCTCCAAGTTCTGTCTAGTGTTCCTTAAGAAAATCCTTCACATTCATTTTCTCTGTTCTTTTACCTTGTAACTTTCACAGACAGTAAGGTCCATGGAGGACAGAGGCAGATTCTGAAATTTTCACAGGTCTGTTCCTTATACCCAGTGAAGTTCTGTACTAAGTAGGCTCAATTAATAAATGAATGAATGTCTGGCACTATAATCACTTCCAAAATGAATTCCCTGACTCCAGATTCTTAAACCTCCAATTCTTCCTAAAGTCATTAATTGATCTTTCTTAAAATGTCTAATTCCTGCAACTTGTCTGCTCAGACACACTCATTAATGTATTTAAGTAACTACTAGTTATAAAGGAATGCAGGTGTCACTAGGGGATAATGAAAGAACTTGGGCACAATACCAAAAATAAATCCTTTCCAGGTCTTCAAAAATGTTAAAAATGTGTGGAAAATAATCATGTAAATACTTATCATAAAAAGTACAATTTAACAAGCCTTCAAAATAGAGATTAATTCTGATTAGTAGATGATTTTAAGAAATATTAGCAGCCGGGCTCAGTGGCTCAGCCTGTAATCCTGCGCCTTTGAGAGGCTGAGGTGAGTGGATTGCCTGAGTCCGTGGGTTTGAGACCCACCTGGGCAGCGAGACCTCATCTCTACAATAAATCAAAAAATCAGCTGGGCATGGTAGCGTATGCCTGTAGTTCCGGTTACTTGGAAGGCTGAGGCGGAAGGATCGCCGGAGCCCAGCAGGTCAACACTGCGGTGGCCGGAAGCGGCCACTGCACTCCAGTCTGGGCAACTGGGTGAGACTCCAACGCAAAAAAAAAAAAAAAAGAAAGAAATATTAGCAGAGGAAAAGAAAAGGAGGTATTCCAAACTAAGAGAAGAACATGAGTAAGAGCTAAAAAGCACAGAAGTGGTATGTTCAGGAAACACTATAGGCAGGAGAGTGAAGGGTGACAGAGTATGAAAGGAGAAGTTATGGGTCAACTTGTGTCCCCTCTAGATTCTTATGCTGAAGTCCTAACTCCAGTATCTCAGAAAGTGGCTATATTTGGAAATAGTTTTGCTGCAGATGTAATTAGTTAAAACAGTATCATTAAGGTAGGCATTAATCCAACATGACTGGTGTTCTCATAAATAGGAGAAATGAGACACAGAGACAGACAGAGGCAGAATGCCTTGTGATAATGAAGACAGAGATCAGTGTGATGCAGTAGAAGCCAAGGAATACTCAAGAATACCAATTATCAGATTGAAAAGAACCATATCATTGAGAATTAGACAAATTACACAAGGCAGTATCTCGCAGTAGTGAATAATTATCATTAAACTAAACACTGCACTGGTACCACTTAAAAAAAATCTAAGTAAGACTCAAAGATCAAACTATTTCTAAGTAACCTGACTGTTCCAGAACAAAGGTCAAGAAAATTTACATAAATATACAATTACTCAGCATCCAATAAAGTAAAAATTCACAAATGTCTGGCACACAATCAAAAATTATCAAGCATGCAAAGAACCAAGAAAGCACAAACTATAGGGGGGAGGGGATAATCAGTCACTGCAAACCAATCAGGAGTGGATACAGCTATTAGAATTAACAGATATGGACATTAAAGCAAATAAGTGTACTCCGTATATTCAAATATTTAAGAGGTGCCATAAAAAATGTTTAAAGACCCAAATTGAGCTTCCAGAAATGAAAGCTACAATACGAAAGACAAATATCAAAAACAGTCCTTGAAGACACAGCAATAAAAACTATCTTAGAATTCTAACTACCCAACAACTAAAACTGAATGTCAAAACAGTAAAACTGAATCAGAAAAAAGAGATTTTAAAAAACTAACAGACATTCACTGAGTTCCAGGATAATCTCAAGCACCCTATATATGTATTACTAAAGTTCCTGATAGATAAAAAGAAAATTTAAAAACTTATTGAAAAACCGATGGTCAGAATCTTTCAAATACAATAAAAACGACAAATCCACAGACCTAGAAGTTCAACAAACCCCAAGTACAAGAAACACATAGAAAACTACAGTAAGGTACAACAGGATCAAACGGCTTAAAAAAATGATAAACAGAGAATCTTAAAAACAACCAGAAAAAAAAAGACATCGTATACAAAGGAATAAGGATAAGGATTAAAGATTTCCCATAAGAAATGGTGCAAGCTAATAGACAGTGAAACAACTTTAAATTACTAAAAGAAAAAAGGGTCACCTAGAATTCTATACTCAGTGGGAAAAAAAAACCTGTCAAAAACAAAAGCAAGCCAGGGATGGTGATTCACACCTATAATCCCAGCACTTTGTAAAACTGAGGCGAGAGGGCTGCCTGAGTCTTGAAGTTCAAGACCAGCCTGGGTAACATAGAAAGACCTCATCTCTACGAAAAATCAAAAAATTAGCTGGGCATGGTGACACGTGCCTGTATCCCCAGATACTTGGAAGGCAGAGGCAGAAGGATCGATCACCTGAGCCCAGCAGGTCAAGGCTGTGGTAGCTATGATAGTGGCACTGTACTCAAGCCTGGGAGCCAGAGGGAGACTCTGAATTTAAAAAAAAAAAAAAAAAGCAACATAAAGGCATTTTCAGATTACAAAAAAAGTGAAAGAATGAAACACTAAAGCTGCACTACAAAAAATGTTAACAAAAATACTCAGGACGAAGGAAAATGAAACTTGATGGAAATATGAACCGATACAAATAAATGGAGACCACCAGAAAAGATAACTACATAGGTAAAAATATAAAAGTTCTCATTAAATCTCACTTGAATAACTTTAAACATTACTAATAATGTAGAGTTAATTACATGTACAAATAAAAAAATATATATATTAAAAAGCAGTAAAAAGACCAATAGGAGAGGGAAAAAAGTATACTATATGGTTAATACAACATAAATGAAGTAATATAATATCATTTGAAAGTAGACTGCGATAAGATGAAAAGCAACCACTAAATTTAAAAAGTTAAAATTAGAAAGCCAACAAAGGAAGAAAAAAAATAAAAATATTCACTTAAAAGAAAAAGGGTGCCGGGCTTGGTGGCTCAGCCTGTAATCCCGTGCTTTGGAAGGCTGAGGTGAGTAGACTGCCTGAGCCCGCGGGTTCGAGACCCGCCTGGGCAGGCGAGACCTCATCTCTACAATAAATCAAAAATTATCCGGGCGTGGTAGCGCGTGCCTGTAATTCCAGCTACTTGGAAGGCTGAGGCGGAAGGATCGCCGGAGCCCAGCAGGTCGAGGCTGCAGTGGCGGGAGCGGCCACTGCAAACCAGTCTGGGTGACAGAGTGAGACTCCAACTCAAAAAAAAAAAAAGGTAGGGGGAAGAAAGGGAGATTAAAGAACAGACAGTACAAATATGAAATAAATAGCAGGATGATAAAGATTAAAACCAAAACATACCAGTAATCACATTAAATGCAAATAGTCTAAATATCCCAAATGAGAAGCACAGATTTTCAGATTGAGAACAACCAGAAAAAAAGCCAGACCCAATTATATGCTGTCTACAGAAATAAATTTCTGATATAAAGACATTAATAGGTCAAAAGTGAAAGTTTAGAAAAAGATATGCTAACACTAATCAAAACTAAAACAAAACAGTTTACATTAATACCAAAGAAAGTATATGGCAGCCTAAAGAATATCATTAGAAATGAAGGTCATTTTATAATGATAAAAGTGTCAAATTCTCAAGAGAACATACTAATCCTGAACATTTATGAACTATTAACAGAACTTTAAGACACATGGAGTGGCCGGGCTTAGTGGCTCAGCCTGTAATCCTGCAACTTGGGAGGCCGAGGTGAGTGAATTGCCTGAGCCCCGCGGGTTCGAGACCCGCCTGGGAAACTTGGCGAGACCTCATCTCTACAATAAATCAAAATGAGCCGGGCGTGGTAGAGCGTGCCTGTAGTTCCAGCTACTTGGAAGGCTGAGGCGGAATGATCGCCAGAGCCCAGCAGGTGGAGGCTGCGGTGGCCGCTCCGGCCACCACACTCCAGTCTGGGCGGCAGAGTGAGACTCCACCTCAAAAAAAAAAAAAACAACATATGGAGCAAAAAATGATAGAACTACAAGGATAGACACAATAATATTAAGAGATTTCAATACTCTTCTCAAAATTGGATAGAACAAGCAAACAGAAAATCAGTAAGCATAGAGAAGATTTGAACATTATTAACCAAACTGACTTGACATTTAGAGAATATCCTACCCAAGAATAGCAAAATACACAATCTTTCCAGTGATATATCACCTCTACCCAGAGATACCATATTATGGACTACAAAACAAATCTCAACAAATTAAAGGGAATCAAGTTTCACCATCATGAGAACTTAATTCCCTTAAAAAAAAAAAAAAAAGCTTCCTCATCATCAGAGAACATTATGTAAATCTCAATAAACTAAGAGGAAGTTATACAAAATATTCTCTGATGACAAAGTAAATTGGGAAAGAGTAACAGAATAATACATGTAAAGATCCCATTCAAAAATCAAACAGCGAATTACAAAGCATTTTGAAAAAATGAAAACGAATATATCAACATCTCTGATACAGCTAAAAATACTTTGGGAGAAAATTATAGCACTAAACACTTCTATTAAAGAGAAAAAGAAAGTCCCTAAATCAATGGCTTCTACTATCTACCTTATTAAACTAGAAAAAAAGCAAATAAAATCCAAAGACAATGCAATAAAAAAAAAAATCCAGAATAGAAATCAACAAAACCCCAATATCCTTTATGAACAAAAGGTACGAAGTTCTAAACAAAGCTGAACCCAATCTAAAAAAAGAACAACATATTATAACCAAGTGGCCTTTATTTCAGAAACAGAGTATCAGTTTATTATTGAGAAATCAACCAATACAATTCATCGAACTAACTAAAAAAAAATTTTAAAAAACCAGGTGGTAAAATTGCATCTCAGCAAATGCAAAAATTATAAAAAGGTTTGACAAATCCAATACCCATTCTTGATTTTTAAAAAATACACTTTCATCCAACTAGAAATAGAAGACATCTTCCTCAATCATATAAAGGACACTAACAAAAAACTCTATAGCTATGCGGTGAAAAATTGTTTCCTCCTCTAAAATAAAGAACAAGATAGGATGTCTTTCATCTCTTTCACCACTTTTTTTTTTTTTTTTTTTTAGTTGGAGTCTCACTTTGTCACCCAGACTGGAGTGCAGTGGTTGCTTCCGGCCACCGCAGTCTCGACCTGCTGGGCTCCAGCGATCCTTCTGCCTCAGCCTTCCAAGTAGCTGGAACTACAGGCGCGTGCTACCATGCCCGGCTAATTTTTTATTTATTGTAGAGATGAGGTCTCGCCAAGTTGCCCAGGCGGGTCTCGAACCCTTGCGCTCAGGCAATTCACTCACCTCATCTTTCACCACTTCTATTCAACACTGTATTCTATGTTTTATACATATTCTATATTCCATGGAGGTTGGAGCCAATGTAGTAAGGCAAGAAAAAGAAATACATACAAGGGAACCAAACTGGAAAGAAAGAAGCAAAACAGTCTCCCATCACTGTCAATGCAATTATCTATGCAGAAAATGTAATAGGTTGGGCGCAGTTGCTCACACCTGTAATCCCAGCACTTTGGGAGGCTGAGGCAAGAGAACTGCCTGAGCTCAGAAGTTTGAGACCAGCCTGGGCAACTTGGTGAGACCTCGTTTCTCAACAAATCAAAAGCTAGTTGGACACAGTGGCCCACGCCTGTAGTTCCGGCTACTTGGAAGAGTGAGGCAGAAGGATCACCTGAGCCCAACAGTCTAAGACTACAGTAGCCATTAAGTGTGTCACTACACTCCAGTCTGAATGACAGAGTGAGGTTCTGACTGAAAAAGAAAAAAGAAAATGTGATAGAATCTACCAAAACACTATTAGAATTAATAAGTGATTTTTTAGCAAGGTTACAGAATATAAGAGAAATATATTAAAATAAGTTGTGCTTTTATCTAGTATACTATAACTACAATTAGAAACTGAAATTTAAAAACTCCTTATAATAGTGACCAAAATATGAAATAAATCTGTCAAAATACATGGAAGACTTGCATATGAAAAGTTAGAAGAATTAAAGACAAAGCTATATCAATACATAGATATATCATTTGTAGGGGTATGAAAAAATCAATTTTACTAAAATTTCAATTATTCCCAAAACTATAGATTCAACACAATAGGAATCAACATATTAGCAAGCTTTTTAAAAGAAATAAACAAACTGATTTGAAAATTCATACAGAAATACAAAGGATGTATAAAACAAAGAGTAGTTACAAAAGCTTAGAAAAAGAGGCAAGTGATAGAATTAAAACTACCTGATTGCAATGCTTATTATAAGGACACAGTACTTAAGACAATATGGTATGACATCAAGACAGACAAACAGATTAATGGAACAGAATAGAAAGTCGAGAAAGAGACCTATGCATATATGGAAGATTTGTGATCAACAAAAGTACAAAGGCAATTCAGTGGAGAAAGGATAGCTTATTCAGCAAATGGTTCCACAGTATCTGAATATCCATCTGAAAAAAGGTACATCTTTGATCTATACTTCTAGCACACAATTTACAAATATTAACTACAAATGGATCATATTTATAAATATAAAACTCTAACACCTAAAAGGAGGGGAACCATAGAAGAAACCTTTTTGATCATAGAACAATTTGGCAAAATTTTCCCAAAAGCACCTTTCAGAAAAGAACAAATGGATAAATTAGACTTTATAAAAATTTAAAACATTTCATCTTCAAGACACTTTTAAGAGAATGAAAAGATAAGCCATGGAATAGGAGAAAATCTCTGCAAATCATTTATTTATAAAGAGCTTGTATACAAAATATATAAGAAACTCTCAAAACTCAGTAACAACCAAAAATAAAAAAATTAGACAAAAGATCTGAACACTTCACCAAATATATAACAGCACATGCAAAGATGGTCACCACCATTAATCACTAGGAAACACAGCAAGATATCACTATACAAGTATTAGAATACCTGAAATTAAAAAGACTAAACACACCAAATATGGCAAGATGTGAAGTAACTGGAACACTTCTAAACTGCTGGTGGGAATGTAAAATAGTACAACCACTTTGGAAAATCATTTAACAGTTTCTTAAAAAGTTAAGCATACACCCACGATAAGGTCAAATAATTCCACTGTTGAGAAATAAACACAAATGTCCACACAAAATGTTGTACAATAGTCACAGCAACTTTATCTGTAACAGACAAAAAAATGAGAATAACCCAAGTGCCTTTCAACAGGTAAATATATGGATCAACTGTGGTATATCCACACAACAAAATGCTGCTCTGTAATAAAAGGAATAAACTATTGATATATGGATATATAATACAACATGGATGACTCTCAAAATAACCACAATGAATGAAAGCAACCAGGAGAAAAATAATGTATTATAAAATTCTGTTTATATCAAATTCTAGAAAAGGTGAAATAATGAATCATGATAGAAATTAGATCAGTAGATACCTAGAGAACAGAGGGGATGGGGGATTACAAAAAGGTATAAAGAAACAGGGGGATTGGATATGTTCATTATCTTAATTATGGTAAAGTTTTACAGGTAATGCCTGTCAAAATTCATCAAATTGCATACCTTAATTATGTTAAGTTTATTATATGCCAATTATAACATGATAAAGCTGTTTTTAAAAGTTTAAACCATTCAAACTCTCCCCTCCCCTCTCCTCTCCAAAAGTCTGCTTCTCCCACAATATACCCCATACCTCAGGTGACAACAACTCAAACTTACCAGTTGCTTAAACTGAACACTTTGGAATTAATTATTCAATATTACATTTTCATATTTTAAAAGTCAAAGAAATGTCTACTTTGAAACTTACAAACATTCACAGAGGATATGTGTTTTTAAAAATACAATGTGAAGCACTGCTGAAAAGAATTTACAACCTCCCACTTTTTTACAAGAAAATATCACAATATTACATCTATGTAATCTACCCCTTAAGGCCTTCAACAGCATAATCTTCTTTACCACTTACATTAGTAAACTCAATTTCCCAAACAGGCCTCCACCTTCAACCGGTATAGCATCTTCCACAACCTGCAGCCTTACAGCATCCCCTGTTAAAACTCTACCCATTCCGCAAGACCATGTGAAATACCACTTTCATCAAGAATGTTTTCCTAGTCCCATCCAAAAATCAGTCCCTCTTCTGAATTTCCACCTCTCTTACTGCATGGATACCCCATTATGTAATAATATAGCTATATAAACACATATATCTCATCCACTTCTATTAAATTTTAAGTTCTCTGAGTCTAGGTCTCTTTCATTCTGGTTGAATAAAGCATTTCTGCAAATTTATTTTAGAATACATCATCTTCAACATATATGCCTAGGAAAGTATAAAAATAAAATGTTAAGATTTCATGTTTGTTTTCATTCTTCACATGTCTGTAAGATCGTCCAATTAGCTTGTCTAATTTTACTAGGCTCTTATATAAAGGCCAGGACAATTAAAGAGATAAACATTTTAGGAGATCTAATATACACATCTAAATTCACATGATAATGTTTAGCACCTGTGTTTCCATGCTTTGGGGCCAAAAGGAGGGATAAAATAAGGTAAAAGAGTCCTATGCTTTAACCACCAGATAGAAAAAGTGGAGCGCACTGCTTACCACAAAATCATGTGAAGAAAAGTCAAAGACAAAGCTATCTGGAACAGTAAGAGGCCAGCTTATTTTAAAGAAATAACATCAGTCTGCTTGGAAGTTCAGGCACTAGAGGCCTTGATCATTGTGACCACCTATGTTTGATAACTGAGTAATACCAGAAACTTTACTTTTGCTCATCTATTCCTTACCCTAAAATGTTCTCCCTTCTTGCTACCTTCAGCTACTTAAAACCTTAACACAAATTTGATGGGCTTCCTTTTTAAGCCTTTCTCAGACTCTCAAATCAGTTTCACACTTCCCTATCATCAAAAGGCTTAGTCAATTTTTCCCCCATACCTTTTCAGACAAACCTTTATGACAATCTTCTGTATGGTTATCTTGCATTTTTATCTACCATCACATGTTTATTCTTCACCTCTTACGTTCCTTAAAGAACTGAGTTTTCTATTTCCTACAGAACCTCCCACCTAATAATACCAAGAGACTTAATGTAAGTCAACGATAACAGTACAAGCAATAGTTAAAACACCTGCCTTAAGTTAGAAAGGTAATAACAGTGGGAGGTAGTGAATAACTGAATAACCACCTGATCTTCTAACTGAACAGAAGAACAAGAACAAGGAATTCAAGTTCCATGTTCCTATTTGCTAAACTACATGGGCAGTACAAGATAAAAGCTTGCACCATTTTATTAAACACAAACATGTATCCTTATAAAAGGTCAAAGTATGAGAAAAACCAAATATGCTACTTATTGCAGTGGTACTCTTTCTAATGTGAAAAAAAAATCCATTTTACTGAACAGAGTTTTACAAAACCTATGCACAATGCTGCTACTGAGAGTTTTATTTTAAGAGACAAAGCTAAAGTGTTTTCCTTTTGTATTATGAAGTATTGAATTAGATAAAGATTTTATACAACTTAATTTCTATAATGTAGTACACATATTTTGTTACAGGTATTTAACACAGCAATTAAATCCTTATTTCCACTTCTGTTCTAAAATCCGCCTGCCCGCAGTGAGTGGGAACTGCTGCAGATCATTAAACACTCATTTATCAATGTCTCTCACCAGGCAACACAATGCAGCAGAACAGCACACAGAAACCATCCTGAACCCCAGCAACAGCGGCTAATTAGCATAGCCTACCACTAAACCGACACCATATGATTGGAACTGTTAGTCAGAATGCTAGCCAATCAAACTAGGTTATGCAAATAGCTATTTTAGTTGCCAGGGCAGAGCTACTTCCAATTGTCCAATAGGAAAACAAGCAATAAACAAGAAATGAAATTGAGCTTTGTCACATTTTTAAGTTGCTGTTAACACTTTCAGGTTTAGAACAAAATTAACAACAACTATAAAGGACTAAAAAGCATATTCTACTTTTCACACCAAAGGCAATCCAATAGTAATACAAGCAGAATACAGTTAAAGTAGTGCATTTGTTATTATTTTAACTTTTTACTACATAGACATACAAGTTTTTCTAACAGATGCTGCCATCAACATTTCAACTTCTTCCCCCACCTACTCAAAAGCATTATGTAAATGTCTTTCTATACATTACATTAGATTCTCAAATATTACATTTTAGAGAAATCCTACAAAGCATTTTTATTCTATAATGAAAAGACTAAAAAGGTGGGCATAACAGAAAGTACGACTCACTGAAGTCAAGCTTTCCCCGGTTGAAGAAAATGTTTGTTTATTATGACACACTTTAATAGAAATTTCAAAAATGAGTTTAAAATAATATAATAAAACCCAAATTATGTATTAACCTGTAGGTCTCAAACTATGCAGACTGAGACCAGGTAAATAATACTCATATCTGAGAACAAAGTTCAACACATTATATTCATATATAAAATTACTAATAATGAATAAAACATTAAAATCTTCAACTGTGTCAGTACATACTAACAGCTACAAAGATAGTTTTAAAGAGCACCAGTGTTCTGACAATTCTGAGTGGTTGAGAGTTTCTTTAATCTCACATATTCAGAGAAATCCTTTGAAACATGTCAAGGAGACACAGTTCCCATTTGTGCCTTATAAAAGATACAATTTTATTTTAAAATAGATCAACTTGTCCCACCTATCCTAGCAATTATCTTCTCCTAAATGGAGTACAGATTCATTCCAGACCATGGAAAAGTTAGTGATTTTTAAATATATATTTCAATAGAGTGGCTATAAATGTCTCCAGAAAGACATCAAGCATTTGTAAAATACATTGCATTAAAAGACAGAGTAGATTTCAAGCATCAAACTCCAAGAGAAGAGTGGGCTGGTCATATTCCTAACATTACAATTTATTTTCCCCCTTGAGAAAACTGAGCCCATTTTCCTACCATCTCCAAGCACCCATCACCACACTGTCCCTTAATTTCTTCCCATGTTCTTGGTACTCAGGAATTCTGGATGAAAACCCCTTAAGTCCACTGAAATCGAGACTGAAAAAGTCAGCTTCTAAAGGTGGAAGAGGGATCAATAACTAAACTCTAAAGCTTGAAAGAAACTTACAGATCATCTAATATTAACCCCTCATTCTACAAACAAACTACATTTTTAGAAGCACAGTACATAAAATAAAGAGCCTATAGATAAAAAATCAAAGTTCTCCAGTATCTATGAATAATCAACATATCCGTCATATATCAGTGCATCCATCCCCTTGGTTTCTTGTCCATATGAAAATATATTTAAATGTAAGCTTTCAAGTAAGATTACCTCAGAATCATTCCCCATGCTGGATCCACAACATCTACTAGCCAAGGATTAAGATAGGTTTGAAAATCACTCTCTAACCCAAAGTATTTAATCCACTCCTTCAAAGATTCAATTTCAATACTTTAAACTTTCGACATCTGGTAAGTTTTGAACTATATGAAACCCTTGTGGCCTGCTTTCATTGCAAAGGACAAAGGCAAGAAAATAAAAGGAAAAGAGTTTAATGCCAATTTCATTCAGTTCTTATTCCCAACATACTGTAACCCTGTCTTTCAATCTACAGCAGTTAACAGGGTATTTTCCATGTCAAGGAGGACTGTTTCCTGGTCCACCTCTTAAATGTAATTCATATCACATAACTTTTCCATCCTTGAAGAAGAAAAAAATTAAAACCCTGGCCCTCCTACTTTCCTTTGGGGACTACAGGCACAAGGAAACGTCATCTGCCTGGTGACAGGTGCTCTGAGATACAACATCCTGAATTTAAAATGTTTACCTTAGCAACAATTCTTTTCAAAGTTACTTAGTTATGGAGTTTAGGAAATTATAATTTTAGAATCAGAAATTAAACATTTAAAATTAGTTTAAAGATACTTAACTCACTAATTAGAATCCTCATTACATAAAGCATTATTTTAGAATTCCTAGTAAAGAAGGTTTTCTAAATATACAATCATTAAATGTTTAAAAATACAATATGCTAATTACATTTTCTCCTCTGTAAGAAATATATTTAGAATAACTAACAGTAACTTTTCATCTGCAGTTAATGTTTGAGATACAGAAACAGCCTCTATCCTTACCATGTATAATAGCCATTATTAAGCCCAGTAATATATTATCCAAGATTATGTCAGATGACATTATCATACTAACAATTTTGTAGCTGGGGGGAAAACACAATGTAGCTTTAAGTTTCTAAAAAGTTGCAAGTAGCCAGGTGTGGTGGCCCATGCCTGTAATCTCAGCACTTTGGGAGACAGAGGCGAGAGGACTGCCTGAGTCCAGGGGTTCGAGACCAGGCTGAGCAACTTGGTGAGACCTCATCTCTACAACAAAATCAAAATATTAGTTGAGCATAGTGGTGCACACCTGTAGTGCCAGCTACTTGGAAGGTTGAGGCAGAAGGATCACCTGAGCCCAGCAAGCCGTGGCTGCGATAGCCGTAGCACAGCACTGCCTCCAGCCTATGTGACAGTGTGAGACTCCTACTCAAAAAAAAAAAACTGCAAGCAGATAAAAATACATTTTTCCTTTTTAATTTGAAGGTTTCTAGTGTGGAAAAATGCTCAAAGTTTTGTGGCAACTACCTTGGTTAAGTTTTGAATATCTCAATCTACAAAATGAGGCTGCTACCACATTGTTTTGAACATATTATACAAAAGATTAAGCCCAGTAGATGTTTGTATTCTCCAACTTAAGAGCAATTTTATGCTTTTCCTTCCTACTTCTCGAGTTTCCCCTACTTCTAGTATATATAGCTATATTGTTATTTAAATCTGGGTTATAGACACACATTTTAAAATATTGAACTCTTCGTTGCTCTTCTGGATCAACCAACTCATGTCTGGAGAATAGTGCATCTTCTTCCTCCTTTCCCTCCCCAAACAAAGAAGGCACCTAGAATATTATGAATATCCACCGCTGTATACTTTTGCTCCTTCATCTAGGTATCATGAAAATAAAAAAGTTGACTAGTGACGGTTTTTTCTCAGTCAAAAGGTATTATAATACATAGCAAGTTGCCAATACAAGAAAATTCTTGCCAATTAACTTTGGGGTTTAAAAAAATTGTTTTTGTACTGTTCTTATCCAGGCAATAAAACAGCACAGTAACAATGTCATCTTTCTTAAGCAACTTAATCTATACAAACTGTATTAAGTATTTTCTAATCAATTTCCATGTCATATGAAAGCAACTGGACAGATTTAACAAGTTTAGGGGGTACATCTGGTCTAACTTTCATAAATGAAAATGGACTTTCAAGGGCTGAGGATGGGAAGTGCCTGAAAGGAATAAGTAGTCATCCTCAAAGCAGCTGAAACCCAGATAACAAGGAAAGGTCTTGTGATGTTCACAGGAGGTAATGGGTAAAAGTGGAACTATCCAAGGACAAAGGAAACAACGTTAAAACACAGAGCCCAAATCAATAGTCACAAAGGCAGAGATTGAAGAACAGGTGTTGATTTTCAGTTGAATCCCCATCTCCAATGGGTAACTTTGTAGCATACTACAGTTGGGTATGGGTATCAAAGGAAATTTTTATTAAGGCCAGGAAGGCCACCTGGTTCTTAATACATACTACCAGAATCCATTGGTAAACAGAAAACCAAGTTTTAAAGGATTATTTTAAATCCTTTAAAACTAACAGCAAGAGAAGAAGCTAACAGCATACCTAAAAGCTTAGTTTTTGTAAGTTGGAGAAGGATGGTGCTTTTATTATTATTATTTTTTTTTTTTTTTTTGAGTTGGAGTCTCACTCTGCCACCCAGACTGGAGTGCAGTGGCCGCTCCCGGTTAATTTTTTTGATTTATTGTAGAGATGAGGTCTCACCAAGTTGCCCGGGTGGGTCTCGAACCCGCGGGCTCAGGCAATCCACTCACCTCAACCTCCCAAGGCGCGGGATTACAGGCTGAGCCACCAAGCCCGGCAGGATGGTGCTTTTAACAAGAAAATTTAGAGCATGAAATAGATCATACATACTTGTTCATATCCTTCTATTATCTACTGAAATAGCAGTCAAGAATCACAAAATAAAATTAATTAAGGCATGGGACAGAGATATATCAGTGAACCAAAGATACTGACAGTTTTTTGCAAGGCAAATGAGATCATACCAATAATTTAAGAAAATAGGGGTTCACAAGCATTTGTCATACCACCTTAAAACTGAAACCAGGGTCTACAGCAGAAGTGGCAGGTGCCATTCTGGGTGGAAAAGAAAAACTGGAATAGAAGGAAGGGCAGAGGTTGGCTTGATTTACTAGACTACTCTCTACTGCATGATCAGCCTTTCCCAACTGCTCTATAAGTAGTATCTACTCCACAGCCCCAGCCACTCAAGCACAGGTGAACATCCAGGTTGAGCCCAAATAAATGCCTGCAAGGATACTGAGCTACCTGCCTAAGGACTAGACAGGCAACAGCTTAGGTCCATACTGTTTGATGCAGCCTCCTCAACCTGGTAAAGAAAGGAAGAGAACCTTCCTGCCAGACACCCAACCAGACTCAAAAATCTAAAGCCTGTCAGTTCACATGCTTTTCCCACAAACACCAAATCTGCGCTTGGTCCTCTCACATGGAATAGAAAAAATGATGACAGAGGAAGTTCTGGTTCTTGAGTTGGGCAACAGGGGCTCACAGGTATTTGCTATTAAATAATACTATAAGAGGCCCGGCTCAGTGGCTCAGTCTATAATCCCAGCACTTTGGGAAGCCAAGGCAAGTGGACTGCCTGAACCTGTGGGTTTGAGACCAGCCTGGGCAATTTGGCGAGACCTCATCTCTACAATAAATCAAAAATTAGCCGGGCGTGGTAGCGCACACCTGTAGTTCCGGTTACTTGGAAGGCTGAGGCGGAAGGAACACCGAGGCCCAGCAGGTTTACACTGGGGTAGCCGTGAGCATGCCACTGCACTCCAGTCTGGGCAACAGAGTAAGATTCCAACTCAAAAAAAAAAAAATTAAAATTAAATACTGTAAGAAAGTCATGCATAAATAACTACCCTCCATCTGAGAGTTCAAAAACAAAAAACTTCCCTGCTGAAAGCTAAATATGTATCATGTAATTAAATCACCTTTTAAAACGTACTACACCTCAATCCAGTGTTAACACTTTTCCTATGATTGGAACAAATGTAATGACATAGTATTACATCTCCTTCTATATGAGTCCTAAAGCACCAAGTGTTTTTCCAGTACAGATTTCCATTTTCAATTTTCAGAAGATTTTAAGACAAAAACATAGAATCCAATTAAGTTAAAGGTGTCTACGTGTATATACCTATATCCACTGTACAAGTAATTGTCTGGTGGGGAAAGGTCGTGAGGTAGAATATAAAGAGCCCTAAAGCTCTCCTTTTATATCTTGGGAAATCAAAAGAAACTGTCTAATACTGATAGGTCAAGAAAGAAGTTTAAATCAATTTTATAAAATTTTAATAATAATCAAAGATAACTTTAAAAAAGGAAAAGGAGAAATTGGCAAACAGGTAGCATAGAGAGCTATTTGGTTTAATCTGGCTAGGAGGAAAGACAATCGTTTTTTGAATGACAAAACAGTTGTAAACATACAGCATTTAAAGTAAAGGAGGTAACCAAGTAAAGAATTTTTAAATGGGAAAAATTTAAAGGGGTTACACTAGGAGTGAGAATGAGAAAAACGAAAATTGATGTTTCATTTTTTAACTTCCAGAATGGACTGAATTTTATTAACATATGCATGTAAATTGATTACTGCTTAAGATTAAAGTACAGCTCTAAATATAACATGTCAGCTGAGCCTGGTCTAAAGAATACTACTGTCAGTAGTAGTGAGGGAAAGGGCTGACTGTAACCAGTAGGTTAAGAAATAGCAAGTACTCAACGATGTTTTTTTAGCTTTGGTAACATCATATAAAGTAGATCTGGTTTTGTGTTAAGAAGATAAATATTCACTTTGAGTGTCTGCTTTTTGGAAACTTGATTCCATTAGTATATTTTGTGGATGGTATGTAAAAATTAAAGTTAACTTACTTGTATTTCTTCTGAATCTGTACCCGTTAATAATGTGGATCTCTACACTTTTTTTAAAAAGATATGCAAGCCCAGGCCAAACTGAAGAGGCACCACTAAGCAGCCTGCTATCAACCACCAAGGAAAAGGGAAAAAGAGTCCCCAGAGCAAAGCAAAACCTGAAATTACACCCCAATTCAAAAGCAATTCAAACTTTAAGCAATGATAACTTTTTTCTATCAGATTTCCTACTTTTGGTTTTCCTGTCAAAGAATCTTACTTCTTAAGCTAAACCAAAATTTATTTTAAAATTTTCAATAGCGAAATCTATACATTTTTAAAAGTACAACAAAAAGCCATTAAATTATTCCTAGAAAAAAATGAATATTTCACTTCACTTAAATCTTCAATTCAAATAATTATCAATAAATACACATTCTTCACAACTCATATTTGTCTATTTAAGAACGCACGTTCTATTTTAAAGCAGTGATTACTTCCACACACTTCCAGAAAAACTAATACTGATAAACTTAGAGTGTCAGATCAAAACCAAAGAGTAAATTATTTATGAAAGTCCTGGGAATCCCTTTAAAAGGAGAAATATAAGGCCGGGCACAGTGGCTCAAGCCTGTAGCCCCAGCACTTTGGGAAGCTGAAGTGAGGGGAATGCCTGAGCCCACGGATTCAAGAACTGCCTGGGCAACTTGGCAAGACCTCATCTCTACAATAAAATCAGAAAATTAGCCAGGTTGGTAGCATATGCCTGTAGTTCCAGCTACTTGGAAGGCTTGACGTTGAGGGATCACCTAAGGCCAGCAGGTCGACGCTGGGATGGCCATGAGTGTGCCACTGCACTCCAGCCTGGGCAATGAAGTGAGAATCAAAAAAAAAAAAAAAAAGAGGAGAAATATATTATACAAAATGAAAGGTCACCACCATCAACAGACTGTTAATGGGTTTATTCTCATCTGTTCAACAGATAGATTTGAGAATCTATTATGGTCTGGTCATTACACAAATAAATAAACCCTAGTTCCTCCATACAAAAGGTTAAAGCCCCTTTATAAAATGATACTATGAACATAATCAAAAGATAAACATAAACTGGAAAATATATCAACAATAAGTAACAAAGCAAAGTTCCATCCCTTACTAGCTGTGTGACATGGGACAGACTACCTGACTGCTGTCTGGGTCAATCACAGTACCTCAGAGTTATCAAGAGCAAAGAAGCTAAAACACATAAATCATTGATAGTTCTTGGCATCCTGTAAAGAGTCAATGAGAAACTCTTGTAAATTATTTTTTAAAAAATTAAAACCCGAGATAAGAAGCAACCAATAATATTAAGGAAACTCACAAAAAATATAACAGTAACAAACCAAAAAATTAAAAAACATACTTAATCTCACTAATATTCAAGCAAATGTAAATTAAAATACTGACTTATGTTTCTGTTCCAAACTGGCAAACATTTTTAAATAGTAGGAGTCTAGGGTAGAAAAAAATGTTGACGTGTAGCTGCCGAAGCATAAATTGTACTTTTAAAAGATATTTTAAAATATGTATCAAAAGCCTTAAAAATGCACGTATCCTTTAACAATTCCAACCTTAGGAAATGAACCTAAGGCCATACATCAAAGAAAAACACAAAGACTGCCATATTGATGTTCATTTAAACATTGTTTATCAACTGATTAGCAAAAATAGGGAATATGTTAAACATTAACTTACTTGTAGCATATTAATTTAAAATAAAATGCTATAAAATATTAGTGTTGGAGGAAGGTTTAAATTTTAAAAGCAGAATAAAAAGTAAGTAAAATATAATCCCAATTTTGCAAGGGGTTTTCTGCTTGTGAGACAGGGTCTTGCTCCATTTCCCAGGCTAAAGTACAATGGCTTGATTATACCTCACTGCACCCTTGAACTCCTGGGTTCAAATAATCTTCCCACCTCAGTCTCGCAAGTAGCTGGGACTACAGTACAGACACATGCCACCACACTCAGCTAATTTTTTTTTTTTTTTTGGTAGAGACAGTATCTCACTATGTTGCCCAGGTTGGCCAATTTTATTTCCTAAATATTGTTTGAAGGAGTCATATGCACATAAATTAACAGGTAATACAGACACCAAAAAAACTATAATTCTCTGAATGTTAGAATGACTAGTGATTTTTTTTGTCTTTATAGAAGTTCTACCTGAAATAAAGTATTTTTAATTAAAACTTTATATAGGCCAGGCTCAGTGGCCCAGCCTGTAATCCCAGCACTTTGGGAGGCCAAGACAAGTGGATTGCCTGAGTCCCCGGGTTCAAGACCAGCCCAGGCAATTTGGCAAGACCTTGTCTCTACAATAAATCAAAAATTAGCCAGGCGTGGTAGCGCATGCCTGTAGTTCCAGTTACTTTGAAGGGTGAGGTGGAAGGATCACCAGAGCCCAGCAGGTCGATGCTGGGATGGCTGTGAGTGTGCCACTGCACTCCAACCCGGGCGACAAAATGGGACTCCAACACACACACACACACACACAACATACTTTATATAAACTGGACTGTGATGGTGATAGTTGTGTTACTGTATGAATTCACTAAAAACTCACTTTACCTGTAAAATGGATTAATTTTATGGCATGTCAATTGTTTTGAGAATATTTTATACACACACAAACACGCATACATGCTACTTATTCTAAAGATAGGCTTGGTAAGACAATGTCTTTGCCCTCAATAAGAGAGAAAAAAACTAGAAATGTGTTTTATTTACTGGTAATCAGGAGAACTTAAGTTCTTCAGAAATCTTTCAACAATAAATTTGCATAATTCCAACAAAACGTTTTTTGACTGTATTCATGTAAAAGTAGATACTACAGAATCACTTCAAGTGCATTAGTATGAAAAATAACTTTTCAGCCACCTTGGTCCCAGAAACCATTCACCCCAACATTTTTTCCCTGTCAAAGCAGTTCCTGCAAATCCTTTCTCAATAAATCCAGAATCCAAATCATAGGTCACAAAGTAACAGCAGATAAGTAGAAAAATCAGCGTAATTCCAATGCCTAATAAATAAAACAGGTCCTCAACACAAATATTAAGTTATATAAATGAGATATGAATTTGAACTTGAATGTAAGTCTGATAATACAAATAGAACAAATAAAATTTGGGCCATTAACATGTAATTTGAGAAGACATACCAGTGTATCTTTCTTTCTTTCTTTCTTTTTTAAGAAAGCAGGATTTATTGAGAGGACTGAAAAGCTCCCACAATGGGGGGGGACTTGAAGAGGCTGCCCCAGTTTTTCAAATAAATGGGAAATTTAAGAAAATGTAAGCTCTAAATTTTCATAAGTACTATGGTAACAATTAGGAAAGGAAATACAATAATAAAAACAGAGCACATCTACTGCACACATACAATGAGCTACATGTATTATGAGGTATCATTACTATTATCCTAATAATTATTCCCACATGAAGAAACTGAGATTTGAAGCTCTGTAGTTTTGTTCTCAAGGTAACCTTTATACTAATGCCTTTATATCATACCTCAATTATTTCCCATTTTCCTTTCCTTCCTTATTATGTGTCTAAGGATGAAAGCGTATTTAATTCCCTACTTAGGAATAACACTGAAATTTAGTTAGTAACCTCTTTCCCCTTCCCTCTCCACTCCTCCTCCAAGTATCTGGTTTGAAGAAATATTACTTTACTCTTAGATAATAACTATAAAGCAATGAGCAACCTTATTCTACTTTTCTTGGGTTATTTGTACTGTATCTTTATGGCAGAGAATACAGCCATTGTATACTACACTCACCCATAACCATCATTTAGTTTAAGCTCCACAAGTCCGTAAGTATATAATTAATGCTTCCCTTGTATCAATGTTCCTACAGTCTTTGGTCACCTAGTTTATTCTCCAGTGGATTCTTTAAGAACTTCTCATAGAAACAATAGTACCCAAATTATTGTGTTAACACTTTGTCTACTGTTTTTATATGTTAAAGTCAATTTACCTGGATATAAAACTCCTGGCTCACTTGGATGGCTTAGGTGAGAAAATCGCTTGAGCCCAGGAGTCAAAGATCAGCCTAGACAACACAGCAAGATCCATCCCCTCCTCTCCACCCCAAAAAACTACTGGCTCTCATTTGTTTTCCTTGAATATAATAAATGTTACTCTGTTACTTCTGACATAAAGCACTGCTATCAAAATTAGAGAGTAATTTAATATTCTTCCGTATAATGGTGCCTTGGATCTTTCTGCCTAGAGAGCCAAAGGAGAAGTCCAATAATTTTTCGTAGACTGTGTCTCCATGTTGGTCATTTCTGGATCAATTGATCCAGGTACATAATGTACCCTTTCAACATGTTGTGTTAATCTTTTTAATTTCAGGAAAATTTCTTGGGTTATAATTGTTAGTATTTGTTAAAAGTTTCACTGCTTTGGTTCTTCTTCAGAGATTCTTATTTGTACGCTGAAATTTCTTCAACTGTCTTTACTAAAATATCACTTTCTCTGTAATGCTGCTTAATGTATTTTTCTTCATTTCTCTTCAGTTAAAATTTTTTTCTGCCACTCATCTTCTATTTCTCTAAAGAAATTTTCTATTATGTTTTTTACTCTCATATTTAGGCTTCATTTTTTAAAAATGATTTGTTTCCCTTTCCTGAGTTATCATCACCTTTCTAAGATTTCTCTATCTGAAATTATGTTGCTCTTTCATGTTTGTATGGTTTTCTACATTTCTCTGGGTTTGTTTTGAAACAATAGGTTACAGTTTCATTTATTTTGTGGACAATTCTTTCTGGTATGCTTTCTTTGTCTGCAGTAACATTATTCTGCCCCTTACTCCTTTGTCTTATAAAAACTCTGTGGGGAATTTGACTATGATCCTTGTCTGATGTTCATTTTTATGTAAAATTAAAAAAAAAAAAACTTTTGGGAAACTAGAGTAGCATTTCTAACTTCAATAAGAGTTGTCTTCAGTTTTCATGAAGAATACCAAAATACATACTCATGAACACGATCTCCTGTGCTTTTATCTTCCCCTACTTTCATCTGACTTTTTTTTCCTTTGCCCCCATTGTCTCCGTCCTGCTTAATTTGGATTCTATTCCCAGTAGTGTCATCTTAGTAAGGCTTTGACTGGGAAGGGAGCTTCAACCAGTTAGTTTTGAGAATTCATAAGGACCAGATGACTCAAACTCCTTTAGAACTTAGCTGTGTTCAGGGAACTCAAAACCAAAGCTCAAGAGTTCTCAAACTTGCTTACCACATTTTCCATTAATTTTTTTTTGGCTATCTTAGGGTTCTCCTATTAGAAGACACATCAGACACTCTCTTGCTTCCTTCTGCACAAATGCTGACACCACACAGGTCCAATTATCAAAGACTTGCTCCCCCCCATTGCATTTGGGTCTATAGGGATACTATTCACCTAGTCTTGTAGATGTTGTTTGTGAGTTTTTGGATTTGCAGACCTAACTGCTCTGTTTGCTTTTAAGGAAAATTGGAAAAATTTTAAAACTACGCCCTACTGTCACCTTCCTAGAACTCATTCTTTCACAGGTACACTTAATAAGTATTCCTAAAATCTAAAATAACAAATATAAATTTATTTGTTTTTATCTGGGTCTTGAATAAAGGTAAGCACCTAGGACTAAAACAAATTTAACTTTACAATGTGGCTTACATCTCAGGTTTCCCATCATCTTTTTTATAAATATCAAATGCTTTCCTATATGACACATATATAATATAATCTTTATTAATTGCTTCCACTTAGAAACTAGAGAAACAAATAACTATGAAACATAAAAAGAAATACAAAATAATGAGGAACTCAAATCATTTGAAAAAATTTATTAAAGCAAGTATTAAGATAGTTATAGTTGCCAGGCATGGTGGCTCACACCTATAATCCCAGCATTTGAGAGGCCGAGGTGAGAGGACTGCCTGAGCCCATGGGTTCGAGACTAGCCTGGGCAACTTGGCGAGACCTCATCTCTACAATTAATCAAAAATTATCCAGGCTTGGTGGCGAGTGCATGTAGTTCCAGCTACTTGTAAGGACCACCTGAACCCAGCAGGTCGAGGCTGCAGTGGCCATGAGCATGCCACTGCACTTCAGCCTGAGCTACAGAGAGAGACTCCAACTCAAAAAAAAGATAATTATAGTTATTTTTAGATATTAAAAAGATAGCAAAAATCATTCTTTCTCCAACTGTCCCAGAAAACCTGCTAGACAGACACAAGGCATCAATGAGGAAAAAAGTCATATAACCCCTGACCTACAGAAATGATCAGACTAGCTGGGACATAAAACCCATAAACAAGAATGTACAAATGCCATAAGAGCATTAAACAGGCCAGGCTCAGTGGCTAGCCTGTAATCCCAGCAGTTTGGGAGGCTGAGGCGAGTGGACTGCCTGAGCTCACAGGATCGAGACCAGCCCGAGCAACTTATCAAGACCTTGTCTCTACAATAGATTAAAAATTAGCCGGGTATGGAGGCTGAGGCGGAAGGTTCGCTGGAGTCTAGCAGGTCGACGCAGGAGTGGCCATGAGCGTGCCACTGCACTCCAGCCTGGGAGACAGAGTGAGACTCTGACTAAAAAAAAAAAAAAAAAAAAAAGCATTAAACAAAAACCATTTGCTAGAAAAAAATAATCCTAGAAGAGTAGCTACCAAACTATTAGGTATACGCAAGTGGTTGCCACTTTTTACTTCATGCATTCTGAAGCACTTGAACTTTTTCCTCCGAGTATACACTACTATTTTTATATTTTTAAAAATAAAATATTGTTTTTGCCTGTTGAATTAGATTCATTAATTATAATACTCAATGCTGATAAAACTAAATCAAAAGAGACATTCTTATAATGCTAATGAGTGAAAGTCGGTAGGTATCACCATATAGCTTTCTGAAAAGTTGTATCAAGAGCCTGAAACTTTTCCAAGACCTATGACCCAATAGTTATACTCCAAGGAATCAACTATAAGAAAATAATTTAACATAGAGTCAAACATTTATGCACAAATATTAGTACTTTAAAAAACAACTTATTGGCAGGGCGTGGTGGCTCAAGTCTATAATCCCAGCACTTTGGGAGGCCGAGGTGAGAGGACTGCCTGAGCCCACGGGTTTGAGAACAGCCTGGGCAACTTGGTGAGACCTCATCTCTACAATAAATCAAAACATTAACCGGGCATGCTAGCGCGCACCTGTAGTTCTGGCTACTTGGAAGGTTGAGGCAGAAGGATCGCCGGAGCCTAGCAGGTCGATGCTGGGGTAGCCATGAGCATGCCACTGCACTCCAGCTTGAACGACAGAGTGAGACTCCAACTCAAAAAAAAAGCAAGAAAAAAAGAAATATATAGATAAGCCTAAGGCAACATAATCAGAGTTCTACTGTGCACTGGACCATGGCACATAGTTATTCAAGGTAGGGTGTTTGGGTAAAATTCATTTTATATATTCGTACTGGCTAACATATCATAAATACTTCTGTGTCATCAAAAACTTATGATGCTGATCTGCTTTCACTCTGAACCTGGAGCAAGTCCAGTGTATTCAGAACTAGAACTGCTCTTGAGGAGTAACTACTTCAGACATTTATTTTAAACTGTGCTTCTCTGAGCCTTTATTGTATGCTCATTTACTAGTTAAGTTAGATAGCTCTTATTTATAGGCAATAAGTTGTGAGATTTTTTTTCTTTTGAGTTGGAGTCCGTTGCCCAGGCTGGAGTGCAGTGGCACACTCACGGCCACCCAGCATTGACCTGCTTGGGCTCCGGCAACCCATCCGCCTCAGCCTTCCAAGTAGCCAGAACAACAGGTACACCTACCATGCCCGGCTAATTTTTTATTTATTGTAGAGACAAGCTCTAACCAAGTTGCCCGGGTTGGTCTCGAACCCGTGGGCCCACACAATCCACTCACCTCAGTCTCCCAAAGTGCTGGGATTACAGTCTGGGCCACCGAGCCCAGCCTACTTATCTATATATTTCTATAAATTTCTAAGCTATTCCAATGATTGTATATTATTTAATAAACAGGGAGTAAAAGTAAAATCCTTACAGCAATAGTAAATCTATCAGACTTATAATTTACCAAAGACAGAAATTCATTGAGTCAATAAAAGCAAAATCAGACTGCTCAGGCTTTGACACAAATGAGAGCCAGAGAAGGAGAAGCATATATAGAAAAAGATCAGACACACATGACTACATGAAAAACAATTCCAAAGGAAAGTTAATTGGCAATAGGTAATAAAATATTAAAATGTACACACCCTTTGATTCTCCCAATGTACTTTGTATATGACTGGATTTTAAGAGTTAGGTTTATGCAATTTACAGATTTGATTTCTAACTGTAATGAATATGCCCCATTTCGGTGATCACTAGAAGTATAAAAATTTTGCCCTACAAAATTCACATTTTAAAATGAGTTGGATAATCTAAAATTTAAAACTCTGCCACAAGTGGTTTTAAGCACACAAATTCAGGTATATACAAGCATTATGACATGAACAGATCATCACATTTTAAAATAAATGTCTTTAGCTATTCCAGTCTCAAAAACTTATGATTCCATATCCTCTGGAAGTATTCTACATTTTATTTTTTTTTTTGAGTTGGAGTCTCACTCCATCACCCAGGGTGGAGTGCAGTACACGCTCACGGCCACCCCAGCGTCAACCTGCTGGGCTCTGGAGATTCTTCCACCTTAGCCTTCCAAGTAGCCGGAACTACAGGCGACCACGCCACGCCCAGCTGATTATTGATTTTTTTGTAGAGACAAGATCTCGCCAAATTGCCCGGGCTGGTCTCCAACCCATGGGCTCAGGCAATCCTTTCACCTCAGTCCCACAAAGTGCTGGGATTACAGGTTGAGCCACTGAGTCCAGCCTATTCCACATTTTAAAGTGACTAGCACGTCACTATTTTTAAAAATTCTGGTTGTTAAAGAAGTTCATTGCAAAAAAAAAACAAGGAATGGTATTAACTGCTATATCCAACAGATTTCCCAAATCACATCTCCTAAGTGTTTTTGTTTGTTTTTTTTTTTTTTGAGTCTGGTCTCACTGTGTTGCCCAGGATGGAGTGCAGCAGCACCCTCACAACAATCACAGCAGCCTCTACCTCCCTGGCTCAGACAATCTTTCCACCTCAGCATCCTGAGTAGCTGGGACTGCAGGCACACAACACCACACCCTGATAATTTATTTTTTGTAGAGACAAAGTTTTGCTATGTTGCCCAGGTTGGTTCCGAACTTCTGGGCTCAAGAAATCCACCTACCTCAGCCTCCCAAAGTGCTGAGATTACAGGTGTGAGCCACCATGCCTGGCCTCGTGTTCCATAGGATGTTAATGGGCATAAATCAAAATTAAAAGGAGGGGAGGTTCCTTAGTCAAATAAACTGAAGAAATGCTGGCCTAACCAGGTTTCTTCAAACAAAAGTCTTTTCATTAATGTATGTGGCAATCTCTGAAGCAGTGCTTTTTCCAAATCTAATCTCAAAAGTGATTCTATACCCTATATAAACTTAACTTAGTTATTTCTTCATTCAAAGCAGTTAAAGAGCGGTTCCTATGTTCTTCAAATAATGATGTGTTGCGTAGAATGTCATGACTTATCACTAACAGGACTGAAAGGGTGTGGGGGGATCTATGTAGGAGAGACATCCAGGACAAGAAGGGGACACAGAGATTTAGGGACATCAGCATACAGGTATCAGCTGAAGCCATTACTAAGACTGCTATTACCCATGCCTTCATTCAATAGGTAAGTCTTTAAAATGTATCATAACGCCCCACTGCATCATTTATTTGTTTAGAGATCCACCCCCTCCTTCAATTGAAACGCCCTCCTTGATCCCTAGCATAGTCACTGCATCTATTATAGCGCCTGGTACAAAGCAAATGTTAGCCAAATAAACATATGTTCACAAATTATTTTCTTCCAAAAATGAAAAGAAAATCCAAATTTACCTCATTGATGTCCTCACTGTATTTTAAAATATGCAAAAAGACCCTCAAATTAAACCAGTGCAGAAACACCTACATTCACATATACTAGAGATACACCAAAGTTTGCCTTTGGCTTGGTGTTCAGGAAAACTCCTTTTTTTCCACCCCATCTCTATTGAAGCATAATTGGGAAATAAAAATTATATATATTTAAGATATACAACATGATGTTTTAATACACATACATAAAATGAAATGATTACCACAATCAAAGCAATTAACATATTCATCACCTCACAGTTACCATAAAAATCTATTATTAAGCTTTCAGTTCTCAAGAGCCAATCAGCCTACTTCAATGCCCTTTCCCGCATCCCTGAACCTGTGCTACATCAATGAAATGGTAAGAGAGAGTAAGCTACCACATATAATGAACATAACTAAGTCAAGGCCATGAACAATGCCTGGAGAAAGGAGAACACTTGCTCTCATGCATGCATACTCATTCGAGAAATAACTTTCGGGGAAAACTACTTAGGAATTTTTATGTGTTAAAATTCTATCTGTTGAGGTGTAATAAATGTGTGCACAGTAATACAAGAGCAAAATGTTACATTAATTAATGATTATGAAAGCTGTTCATTTTATGTACAAAAACAATTATTAACTTTCAAACTGTTAGAAAGGGAAATACACTAACAGCTAATACATATATTAGAGAGCTAGATCTTCTTTCTTGGGTTATTTTTTCCATTGTAAAGCAATTTACAAAGTCAAATAAAAGACTAGATTTTATCACAAATCTAATCTTGTGTTCTAGTGCTCATAAAATAAACTAGACAACTATAAACTGTTTAGACTTTAGTTATTTAATTCCATCGTGGCCATAAGCCTTTCAAGAAATACAGCTATTTGGGAGCCCTTCACATCTTGTAAGGATAAATAGCAACCTTGTAACTCCAAAATTTCACAAGAGAAAATCTCTAATATCAGTAATATTCATAGATTAATCTATGAAATATCCAAAAAATACTTTGTTCCTCTACTGACCTCAGTCGAAAGTGAGCATCTACTTGGTATAGCCAATGTGCAGTATAGCGCCCAAGGAGCAATCCAGGAGCTGATAATGCTGAGAAATTGTTCCTGCACCAAAAGGTCAAACTTATAAAATCTGACAACAAAAAATGTTCATAAAACTCTAAAAATGTTTCTGTAAATATTCCTATTTGTTTTCTATGGCAATGATATTCAGTCTCATTATAATGTTGGTTTTAACAATCAGTGACTCAGCCAGAATGTGTACCTGGCATAACTTTAGTATGTACAGATAAATATACAGTGCACACTAGTGTGCATGTGAGAGAGAGATGCATAGTGGAGGTGATTACTCAATCACCTATGGTTTAAAAACAGAATTATCATCAGTCTTACATATGGTGAGTTCCACATGAATGCAGAATACTATACAATCTCTAATTTAATTTACAAATATATTCAGGCACACTTCATACAAAATGGTAGCTCTGAATCATTTTTTTAATCCCACTCTAAAATCAAAAATTAATTTTCCCTTTAGAAAATCCAGATCACCAAAAATGAAAACCAATAACAAAACTACACCAATAATGTAAGTAGGAATCTATTAAATATCTATTCAAGATTTTTTTTTTTTTTTTTGAGTTGGAGTCTCACTCTGTCGCCCAGACTGGAGTGCAGTGGTCGCTCCCGGCCACTGCAGCCTCGACCTGCTGTGCTCCAGCAATCCTTCCGGCTCAGACTTCTAAGTAGCTGGAACTACAGGCAAGCACTACCACTCTTAGCTAATTTTTTGAATTATTGTAGAGGTGAGGTCTCGCCAAGTTGCCCAGGTGGGTCTTGAACCCGCGGGCTCAGGCAATCCACTCACCTCAGCCTCCTTTCAAAGCGCAGGATTACAGGCTGAGCCACTGAGCCCGGCTCTATTCAAGATTTATATGTAATTACTTACTTTCCAGTTAACAATCACAGTTTCAAACATTAGTTTATAAATATAATCAAATAAGACTATCACTGACAGAGTCTACAAATATGTCACTTGGTTCAACAAAATGCCTCATAATGTGCCTGACTTAAGAACATACATGTTTATAAGTTAGCAACACTTTATCAATTACCTACACTACATTTTCAAGAGCTTGAACATAGCCACATATGGAATAGCCTCCAGTTTCCCATGTACGAAAAAGAACACCTCAATTAATTATAAAGCAATAAAAATATTCTTTCAAAAATATTCACATTGCTTCTCCTGTATAAATACAAATGACAAAAGAACGAAAGGGAGAGAAAGAGGCAAGGAAATAGAAGGGAGGAAGGAAGGGAGAAAACAAGTAAAGAATAAACGAGATCTCAGACCAAATTTTCTTAAGGAATCATACATAGGGGTATAACATCCTGCATTTAATTGTCATGAGTCTTATTAAAGACATCCTAACATCCACTCCCACAAAAGATTTGCTATATTCTAATAGGAGTCTGCATTCAATCATAAAGGTGACTATATTATTTATCAACAGAAATGTTTCAATTCCCACCAAAGTACTAGCCAGCTTTTAAAAAGCCTAACTACTAACAATTACTATGCTGTATTTTATGTGTATTAACACCACCATATCACCACTGATTATCATACTGAGTCCCAAAGCCAAGTTTAATAAATATCCCAACTATCTTTGCATTTACTGATCTAAAACTCCCCCCATTAACTGCTATTTATCAGAAAGCTCCCCCATTCAAAATATACCATCAGTTCCCACATTCTTTTAGACAGCCATAGTTTTACTGTATTTCAAAACTTGAGTCACCTGTATGCATCGTCTTCTTTCAAGTCTCATATCATCCTGATGGGGTGGGGGAAGGGAGGGAAGAGTCCAGCGGCAAAACTATAACACTGTGTAGAGAAAAACAGATTATGATAAGAGATAATGATGCAAAACAGTTACCCCTAATTGAGGAATATCTAACATAACTATAAACCCCAAAACATACAGATAAAATTACTTCAAGTCTACAAAATTAGTTTTCTAACATGTAAGGTTACTTAGAAATAATTTTTCTCCATTAATCAAAATCAACAATATATAAAATGTATTCAGTTGTCAGGGAAAAGAAAAACAGTTTTAAAGTGTGCCTACTACCACTAAAATTACATACTAGGCATCAAAAAACCTGAATATTCAACTATTTTATATAATTTATCTGGGGGGAATCTTCATTTTGTGATCTCCATCAATTCATAAATCACTATGAATGTAAATTCACTTTTCATAGTGGTTTACTATCAAGGCAGAAGTAATAATGAAAGTTTATGGGAAAGATAACATGAAAATCTACCAATGTTATCTATAAATTAAGTTCTCCAACACTTCTCACAACTGCTCCCCTAAATCCAGCAGCAAAACTGTAACATATGAAGAAAAACAGATTCTGATAAGAGATAATGATGCAAGACAATTATCCTTAATTGAGGAATATCCAACAAGCCCTCTTTTGCTCTCAAGTGGTTTCTCTTATTTTACTGTAATTCGTTTACAGTACTTCCTACTTGTTGCTTCCACTGGTATGACTGACCAGCAAATAATGACTTATGAGAAACTGAAAATAACCTCAGTGTTATCAACTTAGAACACATGATAATGGCAGAAGAAGCAAAAACAAGTATAGGTTAAAACTAACTTACAAAGGAGGTAAGTTAAAAATTTACTTGGTAAATCGATACTGTGAAAGTCAATGAATATTTTCAATGAAACAATGTTGCTTATGTTGACCAAGTTCCCATGCAAGCCAAAAGATGTTATTGAGGGCCCTCCAGAAGAAATACAGAAGCTTACCCAATTCTAGATCTTTTAGACAATTTCTGAAATAGGTTGTTTTTCTTTATTAACACTCTTTCAATTCCCTAGACTTTACATTATGACATCCCAATCATCCTGCTTGATATTTCTTTTCCCTAAGTTTTTTTACTCTCCTAAATTACCATCCAAAGCTCCTGTTGCCTCAGTGTAGTTCATTTCAGGGAAGTGATATGAAGAAATCAAACAGACTGAAATAATTTACACTGGTATTTGCAGTTTCCAACAAGGATGGTAGTTAGCGCAGATAAACTTCTTATTATTAGAATTCCAAAGGATGTTGCCAAGTAATTTTTTAAAAACTATTCAAGTAGCCTCAAGAAAAATATTTTTAGACAAATAGATTGGTTATAACACAGCTTTGAGTCTACATTTATTGCCCCAATATATTTCTGCTTTTCACTTATTTCTCATTCTACTTTTGAACTCCCAGACCTGTCAAAAGCTCCAACTTCGTACTCCAAATAGCAGTAATAGTAGACACTTCACTGCAAAAGAACCCCAAGGACAGTGGTTTAAATGTGTGAGTTATTTTTAAAGTAGGAATTGCCTATGTCTGAAGTCATTACCTATATTCCAGATTCCATTCCCGAAGAACTACCTTTCCAATTCAAATGCTGCTATGGTATCAAGCAAAACCTTAGACATGGAACCAACTAGTACCCAAATAGATGAATGCACAGATAGATGAATGAACATTAAAGTACTGCACCAAAAGAGTTTTATGTATAAAAATAATTACTGAATAATCAAGATTAAATTACTTTCACTCCAAAGATATCATTTTCTAATAATGTTTCCCCCCAAAAGTGATCAGTCTTTAAAATTCTGGCTTGGCCAGTCATGATAGCTCACATTTGTAATCCCAACACTTTGGGAAGCCCAGGCAGGAGGAGGATTGCTTGAGCCCAGGAGCTTGAGACAGCCTAAGTAACATAGCGAGACTTCTACAAAAAAAAAAAAAAAGTCAAAAAATTAGCTAGGCGTAGTGGCACGCATCTGTAGACCCAGTTATTCACGAAGCTGAGGCAGAAGAAATGCCTGATCCCAGGAGCTTGAGGCTGTGATGAACCATGATAATACCACTGTACTTCAACCTGGGCAACAGAGTGAGACTCCAACCAAAAAATAAAAGCAAGACATCAATATAATTCTGGCATGAACTATAAAGAAAGAAAATATAGACTCAATCTCTAGCTACAAACCATATATACAACCAATCCTTTAGGCTCTCAACATCATATTCTTCACCTATAAAATGTTACATTGCTATTTACACCTTACTAAATTGAACAATTTCAACAGATATAGATAATACTGATACAAAAGTTGTCTATAAGAAAGCAATCAACTAAGATATAAGCATTATTTTAATTTTATTAAAATTTGTTAGAAATTAGATTATCTCATTACTAATTTAAATATCTAAAGGTAAGAAATACACACCAAAATATACTGGTACCTTTTGAAACATCATTCATCAATCACTACTCATTTGAAAGACAGTCTTTGGCAAAGGGTAAAGTATCTGCATAAGTCATAAAATTTGCTGACTTACATGGCAGCAACTAAGCTATCATATACTGAGTAATGATAACCTCCAGAAGTCATGATGTTGGATTACTCTAAAGACTCTAGTGATTATTCCATATATCCTTCCCTCAGGCTAGTCACTTTTCAAAAACAAAGTTTTTGAAACTTCAGGTCAGAGTTTTATATGACAATAAGTAGATAATTCCAAACACCAAATATGCTTTGCAGATAAACAACAGATATAGTTTTCTTCCTAAAGAAACATAAAAACCTAGACAGTCATATTTTAAACTTTTTTGAAAAAAGTATAGGAAATTTTTCATCTTTTCCTGTACAAATGGAGTCATTCACAAATTACGGAGTAACAATTAGATGCTAATAAAAAACATCTATCTTTACCACAGGAACGTCTCATAATCCTCAAAATCTTTTACAGTATGATTCAGTTCACATTTTGCCAAAGGCAATATAATATAGGTCTATGGACAATCCAGGAACTAAGTTTAGTGGTTTTCTGAAGCTAAACTTACAAACCACTTTTTAGTTGTCTCTTAATCACTGCATAAAATTAACCTATAGCATACTTCAGGGAACTTAAGCAGAATTTCAACAGGCTGCTAAGCACATGCTATATACTCAGGTAAGTACTGGGCTTAGTGTCTTGGTGTCTATCTATGTGGGGGATAGAGGGACCTAATTAAAAGCACTGATGTACTGAGATTTATCAAATTAATACTAATCCACAAAGATCCAGAGTGGCAAGACTGTGACTGAAATGAATGCATTACCATGATATGGCAAGTCCAGATTATCTCAGGAGCTAAGTAACTAAATGCCAGGTACAATGTATTCTCTAATGTGACAATGTTTTGTAATGACACGAAACTAAAAATTGTTATCTAATTTCAAAATAACTAAAAAATAGGAAATTATTACAAGTAGCAGACTTTTTTCTTTTTTTTTTTTTTTTTTGAGTTGGAGTTTCACTCAGTCACCCAGACTGGAGTGCAGTGGCCACTCCCAGCCACCACAGCCTCGACCTGCTGGGCTTCGGCTATCTTTCCGCCTCAGCCTTCCAAGTAGCTGGAACTACAGGCTCGCGCTACCACGCCCAGCTAATTTTTTTGAGTTATTGTAGAGATGAGGTCTCGCCAAATTGCCCAGGCGGGTCTTGAACCCACGGCCTCCCAAAGCGCGGCATTACGGATGAGCCACCAAGCCCAGCTACAAGTAGCAGATTTTTAAAAATCAGTATGATGCACGGAGCTTCAAAATTACCAGAGAGGTACTGTTTTATTTCTTAAGTTGGGAGGAAATACATCGTTATTTTTAATTATTCTTTAATTTTATATATTGTAAATATCCGTGCATATTTCAATTTAAAACTTTAACCCATATGAAAAGACAAAATGAAGAGTGAGACTTAAAAGGACAATTCAGATACTTCAGAAGATGCCAATTAAGAGAAAGCTACAAAATAGAAGAGAAACTTAAATCTAGATCTAAAATCTAATTCCACAAATTAAAACTACAATGTCATTATGTAAAATGAATACACTATTAACTAACATTCTCTTATAAACTTTTGCTCACTTACACTAATGGACTAAAGGAGTGACAGGAGAAAATACATCCTTTTTCCATACAGTAATTGTAGATGTTCTAGAATTGTAGCAGCCAAAGGAGTCAAGCAAATGGAAAAGAAAATAACAAGCGTTGTGGTTTTAAAAAGCAACACACAAAGAAAACATAAAATTAGCTTTCTAATTCCCAATAAGATGATCAAGCGGCACTACAGAGAAAAAGCAATTAAACTACAGATTTCAAGTGAAATCCTAAAAACCAAGATCATTTATCATTCCCTCAAAATATCCACAAAACAATTTTTTTAAAGGCAAACACACACACACACACACACACACACACACACACACAAACACAACCTTAGAATGTGATTATCATATCAAAATTTTTAGTAAAACCAAAAGGAAAAGATGATTTGCTGAATACTTACTATATACTAACTACTCAGCTAAGACACTTTATAGATGTTGACACATTTAACCTCCTAACAAATAGATATTGTTACTTCCATGTTATCAAGAGAAAGCAAGGGTCAGAGAGATTAAATGGCCTAAAGTCACAGTTTGTGAACTCTGGTCACACATCAAAGTCTACCATACCAAAATGCGTCTCATTAAGGATCATCGAAATGGTATGAGAAAATTACAAAGATTCAAGAATCCAAGTGTGTCTACAATTGATTTCAGACCCTATACTCACTCCTCTGCCTCAATCACCCTAAACGTGAACAAAAGTTCATAAACAGTAAACTAATTTGTAAAAAGTATTTTAACTTAGGAGAATAGAACATTAACTCTCCTTCAAAAGTTTGTCAAGAAATTTTGATTCCAGCATATAACATATGCTATATATTCCCTTTACCAAACAAAATTTAAAAGACAAACTGAAAAGAAGGTAAAAACAAATACCAGATGAGTTACTTTTGTGACAAAACCTTGGGAAAGACAGAAAAGCATGTAGGTCTTGGATTATACCATTCCAAAAGCATTTTGGAAGTGGGAATAGCTGAAATATGTATTAAAGGGACTAGAAACATGATTTATCATGAAACTATATGAAAAGAACAAATATAACCTCAAGTAAGCACTAGGGAGAAGGCTCAAGAATTAACAGTTGAGTGGATTAAAAACTTTTACCCCAAGCTTTTGCTATCTCAACTCAGTGTCTCTAAGACTACATCTGGCCAGGCTCGGCAGCTCAGTCTGTAATCCCGCGCCTTTGGGAGGCTGAGGTGAGTGGATTGCCTGAGCCCGCGGGTTTGAGAACCGCCTGGGCAACTTGGCAAGACCTCATCTCTACAATAAACCAAAAAATCAGCCGGGCGTGGTAGTGCATGCCTGTAATTTCGGCTACGCGGAAGGCAGAAGGATCGCCGGAGTCCAGCAGGTCGAGGCTGCGGTGGCCAGAAGCGGCTACTGCACTCCAGTCTGGGCAACAGAGTAAGACTCCAACCCAAAAAAAAAAAAAAAAAAAAAAAAAGACTACATCTGGGTCTAAATGAGACGAAATTAGGCACTGAGTATTTGGACACACCAACAAACACAGGTAAAAAGGAAGGAAATGCCTCATATGCGTATTATCTATAACAATGCATAATGCATTGAGAAATCTTTTAAAACTGGATGAGATGGCAAAGTTTCTAGGCGTAAACTATAATTCACTTAAGTGTAAAGTAATAGTATAGATATCCTATCACTTATTCAAAATGTATATACATCACCACTGCTGTTTTATTTTGCTAGCTTGTACTGTCTTCTTTTAGAATGTGAAAACATTTATATTGATTTGCACAGTAAATGACCTTCAAGTCTATCTACATGTTTATCTATGCTCTTATATTTGAATTCCTCAAACATTAATTCTGAGCCCACAGAATTTTTCAGAAACCTAAATTCTACTACTAGAAAGTAACTACTATATAAATACTACAAAATAGCCCCATCACATGCAGACCTAAGTTCCAAAAGGTTCACTTCTAAAACAGGTGATTAAAAGTCAACACCAAGTACTATTTTAGTTACTATATGTAGAATTAAGCAGACTTTTTATAAAGCTGAACTGACTCTACCCCAGCTCTCTCTGTAGAGTTCCAGTTCAACATTTCCAAGAGCTCAGTGAAGTGAGCTTGAAATGTTTCAATGATGGGACTGCAATTATGTCACTGCATGAGATGTCTGATCTTTAATGGGCACTGTTATAAATATTTTACTTTAATCCTGAAAGCAATTACATAAAATAAGTAGCACTATCATTCCCACTTTACAGGTGAGGAAATTAAGGACCAGAGAAGTGAAGTCATCCCAAGTCACACATGACAAATGGAACAGAGGTATGATTCAAATTCAAGCAAACTGACTCCTAAACCACTGCTCTCGGCCCCAAGGTTAAACTGAATTTACCATCTCCCAGATGTTTTCCCTACTCAAAACAGAAAACAGACTAGAGGACAGGGGAAAAATCCACTTCTCCTTTCTTTAGTCTTGATCTTGATTAAAGGGTGTCAACATCAACCCAGTCTTCCACACTAAAAAGCCTCATCAAACAGAATCTTTCCTTTTGCTTACCCCACATCTATCCAATTCACAAATCTTATCATGAATGTCACCTTAGAAGTCTTTCAAACTAGCTTAATTACTCCATTTCTTCCATTCCCATCTTGGTCAAGGTTCTCGTTCTTTAGAACTTCTTGCTCAAGTCTTTACGCGTTAGCCCATTCTCATCAGAACCATAGGCCTTAAAAACAAATCTTGTCACTATTTCAACTCACTTGCGTTCAATTATGTTGTTCAGAAGCCAGACTGAACAATGATAGTCTTTTCTCCACTTAAAATGAAAAACTTCTAGTTTTTCTCCCATTTTTATCTGATTACAAAATATAACATGCTTTTCTAATTATAAAATATAATGTGCTCATTATTTGTTTAAAAGACACAAAATAAACATAAACTAAAATCACACAAAATCCCACCACCCAAAGATAAGTTTGGTGGCAGAACTCCTGCTCCTTTTTTAATGTTATATCTTTACATAACATTAAATACATGGAGCTTCAAAAGTACCAGAGAGGTACTGTTTTATTTCTTAAGTTGGGAAGAAATACATAAACAATTTCTATCTGTCACCATTTTAACAGGTATACAGTATACCATTGCAAAGATGTAAGTGTATATATATATTTGTTGTTGTTTTGAGTTGGAGTCTCACTCTGTCACCCAGACTGGAGTGCAGTGGCCGCTCCCGGCCACTGCAGCTCGACCTGCTGGGCTCCAGCTATCTTTCCGCCTCAGCCTTCCAAGTAGCTGGAACTACAGGCGCCCGCTACCACGCCCAGCTAATTTTTGATTTATTGTAGAGATGAGGTCTCGCCAAGTTGCCCAGGCAGGTCTTGAACCCGCGGGCTCAGGCAATGCACTCACCTCAGCCTCCCAAAGCACTGGGATTACAGGCTGAGCCACCAAGCCTGGCCAGATGTAAGTATATTTTAAGTAAACACCCACTGGGGGGATACCTGGCTTGTTTCTAATTTTTCTCTATGATAAATTTTGAACTTTGAATCCTGCTTCTTCTCAGCTGTTAATAGGAATTATGAGAAAAGTAACATGAATAAAACACCAAGAGTCAGATTTTTCAAATCCCTTCTATTGATATGCTTACTTGCAGATATTATTTTGTATCGCCTACACATATATGCCTAAATTTTCTGTTAGTTAAATCAATTCTAGATCATAAGAGGAATTTAAAAGGGGTGGCCCAATGACCTAGGTGCTGTGAAAATCAAACAAGTTGAGATCCAATCAGTGCTTAATGTCATCTATGCTGTTTCCCTTCCTAACCTGATCATCTGAGGTGACCTCATTTATGTATGTATTCCCTAACCAAAGCAACATGTATCAGACAGAAGACATTTAGGAAAACCATGATGAATCAGTAGCCTGCAAGTCCTTCTTATAACTAGTTTCTAAGAAATGTACTGGAAAACTGCCCTGTTCTCTCTGCTCTCTGACAGCACTGACTTTTCTAAATGGGATGTTCAAGTGTGCTATATATACACATGTAATTTTATATATAAAATATGCTATATGCCGGGCTCGGTGGCTCAGCCTGTAATCCCGCGCCTTTGGGAGGCTGAGGTGAGTGGATTGCCTGAGCCCGCGGGTTCGAGACCCGCCTGGGCAGCGAGACCTCATCTCTACAATAAATCAAAAAATCAGCCGGGCGTGGTAGCGCATGCCTGTAATTTCGGCTACTAGGAAGGCTGAGGCGGAAGGATCGCTGGAGCCCAGCAGGTCGAGGCTGCGGTGGCCGGGAGCGGCCACTGCACTCCAGTCTGGGCGACCGAGTGAGACTCCAACTCAAAAAAAAAAAAAAAAATATGCTATATATAATTAGTTTATATAACTTCATGCATACATATACTTAGTTGGTTATATGTGCTTTCATAAATATTTAATTATATATAATTTTATAAACCATTGCTTTTAATTATCTTCACATTGAGAAATATGGAAAAATAAAGTCCAGAAATAACCAAAAACACATATTCAAAAACAGCTTACATTTTTTTCCAACAAGTCGATTACTAAAAGTAGTCAAATGAGTTACCGGGTGCGGTGGCTCAAGCCTGTAATCTCAGCACTTTGGGAGGCTGAGGCAAGAGGATTGCCTGAGCTCAGGGATTCAAGACCAGCCTGGGCAACTTGGCAAGATCTCGTCTCTACAATAAACCAAAAATTTAGCTGGGTGTGGTGGTGCACGCCTATAGTTCCAGCTACTTGAAAGGCTGAGGCAGAAGGATAACCTGAGTCCAGCAGGTTGAGGATGTCGTGGCCGTGACTGTGCCACTGCACTCCAGCCTGGGCAACAGAGTGAGACTGACTAAAAAAAAAAAAAAAAAAAGAGTTTAGTTCCTTGCTACACTTTTGTAGAACTTACTGAGAAATGCTACTGCCTTAAAAATCCTTAAAAACGTGTGTTCTTAAATTTCAAAATACCAGCTGTCCTCCTAATAACCTATGTCTCACTTTTAACCCTAATCTCAGATGTGAGTTACCTATGGTTCTACACCCTGGCTCCTCCACTCATTTCTCTATACATCTTTCCTTCCAAAAAAAAGTATATTCAAATGTTTATTCTGCAATAGTAATTCTGAACTCTTCTCTGACTTAACTTCTCACTCAATATCCAGCCCATCCAGCTTCTGGGTGGCTGTCTATGGTGCCACATTCCTGTCTGCACTCTCTATACCTAAAACATCCTTATTGCCTTCTTAAAGTTACTCCAGCCTCTCTTCTGAATCTGGATTAATTAGCTACCACTATATTTCACTGATTATTTGTTATATATCACTACAGTGATATTATCTACTATTAGGTGAGAATATCACTAGGTCTCATATTTCTGTATCACCAGAAATGTTTAATAAACAGATATAGCAGAACAACAATGAAAATATTGTTTTAAGTAGCAAGTGTGTTATACAGTAGTATGCAGATACCATATGGTTGTATTTGTTTTTTCACAAAGAGAGAAAAATAGTTATGTACAGGAAAAAAACTGACAGGTCACATAAAAAAAATGTAAATAGTTATCTCAAGAGAGAAACTGTTTTCTTGTTTTGGTTTGTCCTTTCAGTCAAAACTACAAACTTTCACGTAGTATAAACTGTTCTCTACTTCCCATGTAAGACCAGGAGACACCCAACAGGTGAGAAAACTGGAATTATTATTAAAAGAAATTTTAGGAATAACAGTCTGGAAAAACCTTCAAAATACCATCCTCTGAGGTGGAAGGATCGCCTGAGTTCAGAAGTTGAGGCTGCAGTGAGCCATAATTGTGCCTCTGTGCTTGGCAACAGAGTAAGACCCTGACTCAAAAAATAAAAAATAAAACACCATCATAACCATCCCTCTTCCTTAAGCAGAATAAAATCCTAAATACAGTGATAAGTAACCCAGTTCAAAGAATTCCAATGATAAACTATTCCAGTAAATTTCAATCCCTAGTCACAAATTATATCCTAAATTCCTCTGTATACCAACTTCAGCTCATACTGGTTTTTCTACACTCTGAAGAAACAGAAAATAGCTATTCACAGCCTAAAAAACACTACATGCACAAAGATTTATTCCTCGGCTTCTTCTCCAACTGCACATCAAGACTTTCAATCTTTCTTTTCAAATCTTATTAGCAAATCTCAGTATATGTTTCTTGCTCAAATCTCATGCTTTCTTAATTTATAATCTCCAGATCTGTACACTGAATATTTAAACATGATTTCTGGTTACAGTTATTATTCCAATAGTTTTCTTTTTTCCATTATACTCTTTTAAGTCTGTAGATTCTTATTTTGCCTCATGTTTAACCTCTTAGAAATTCATTTCATGATAGAAAATACAAAATTTATACATAAAAATTTACCATTAAAATAATAAAAATTATAAATAAGAAAAATGCTCAACAAAAGGTAACAGATATGATACTGCATAATCGCTTAAGTTCTTCTTATAACTTCACTACCTGTGGGGAAAAATTATATTTAATATATTAGGAAGAACTAAAGGCCTTTCCCAAAACATAGCCTCGGAAGAGTAAAATAAATGTATAGACAGAAAACTCTGGAAAAAACATAAAACTACTCATAATGAATGTCTTCAGTTAATAAAATTCTAAGTGACTACTAATTTTCTTTATACTTTTCAGTGTATCACAGTTTTTATTAATACAGCTCCATCATTTACCAGACCCATAAAATTTCACTTAAAACACTGCACAGTAAGTGCTCAGTACACATTTGCTTCTGTATACTGCTATATTTTATAAAACTGTTACAACCACCTTTTCAGTCTACCTCCCACTACACATTTATACTCCAGCCACAATGGACAAACTCCCATTTCCCCAGATACCACTTTTTTGCCATGAGCCTTCCTTATGCACCCCGACTGTGAATATCATATCCAAGCCCAACACCAAAGCTTACTCCCCTAGAAAGTCTCTTACCGCACATCTGTACATATCACTACTTCTTAAACCCTAGCACAGTAGTATTTATACCACAATTATCACCCTGACCCCACCCTGCCTTGAACTATAGGGCATGTCCACCCTAGTCCCTGAAAGTGGGAAAAGTCCTGTTCATCTCACCCTCCAGAAGGTCAACATCCTCAACTGTAGCTGACGGTCAGTGAAGGAGAAAAATAAAATTATAATCATCAAACCAACTCATCTCCTAAACCATCTACTTTGGGTTGCTTTACTGAAACAAACATGAGTGAAAATTTTTAAATATTTAAGATGGAATAAACAAGATACCTGCAACTAAGGGTGGAACAAATGAATTTGTTATGGTTTAGCTCTGTAACTCAATCCAATGAAAATGGCATAAAAGCTAGAGGTTTTGATACAGAGAATGACTGTCATATGATCTAAAAATTATTTTACATATTTATCAACTCTACAGAAACAGCTTTAACCAGATAAGACTTGGAAATTTTTATTGTTGTTGTTTGTTTTTAATTTCCTTACTACCAAGCCTCTTTTCTTAATAAATTTAAAAAAAAAAAAAAATCAACGTTGCATTACTTACGTTAAGTATCAGTAAATTAGATGGACAAATTACAGAGAACTGCTAAAACAGGATGACAGGAACATAAGGGTTCAATATATTATTCTCTTTACTTTTGTGTATGTTTGAAGTTTTCCATAATTAAAATTTCTTTTAAAAATAAAAGGGCTGGGCATGGTGGCTCACGCCTATAATCCCAGCACTTTGGGAGGCTGAAGTGAGAGGATAGCCTGTGCCCACGGTTTCGAGCCCAGCCTGGGCAACTTGAAGAGACCTCATCTCTACAATAAATCAAAAAATTAGCCAGGCATGGTGGTGCATGCCTGTAGTTCCAGCTACTTCGAAGGCTGAGGCAGAAGGATCACCTGAGCCCAGCAGGCCGAGGCTGAGGGGGCGCTGAGGGGGCTATGAGCGTGCCACTGCACTCCAGTCTGGGCAACAGAGTAAGACTCCCAACTCAAAAAAATAAAAAATAAAAATAAAAGGAGTAGACAAGTATTAGAAACACAGCAATCTTCAAACTATAGTGTGCTGCTGGACAAAAGAAGCTAACTAAAAGAATCTAAAAGATTCAGTGAACTTTTGTGACAAGCATACCACTGAGCAAAACACACGAGTTTATTCTTTAGTTTACTACTCTCTGGGGAAAGGGGAAAAAACATTAAAATAGCTTGACAAACTTTTCCATGAAATATAATCTTTAGTTAAGTAACTAACAAAAATTTACATTTTTTTTTTTGAAGCATTCATTGTATTAAGACAAATGGACAGTTATAATGTGAAAATTCAGAAGGCTGGGGTAAAACTCCTTTTCAGGTATCATCAACTAAAGTGACAGCTCAAACTCCCTACGTGCCAAAGTTGGCAACAGAGACAGATTCCGCTACAAGTCTGAGCAGCTGACATTTTCTAGCCACTCTTGAGGGATGTAAAACTATATACTTTAATAACTTCCCCCAATACTTCCATGTGCTACCCAAAGTCATATTTGATTTTTATTTTCATACTTTCTCATATTTTACAGAATAGCAAATTCGTCATAACTAATACAGATGAATTATATAATAACAGAACATTTATTATCAGATTTGGAGCTAAAAGGTCTTCAATTTTATATAATTCAAATCAATCCTTTACAAAATGTGGAAACAGGTCTGGAGGTTATATGTCTTACATGTGAGTAACTGAAAGTAACAAACATTGCAAAGGTTTGAGCATAAAACCAATGATAAAAGTCAAGTAATATTTAAATGTCATTTTAATTAAGCACTCAAACTACACTCCTACACAAAAGTACAGGTTTAGCATTCCTAATCTGAAATTTCAAAATTCAAAATGCTACAAAATCTGAAACTTTTTGAGATTGTTTGAAGTTTTCCATAATTAAAGTGGAAAATTCCACCCACACCTGACCTCATGTGACAGGCTGCAGTCAAAACACAGTCAAAACTGTTTCACACACAAAATTATTTAAAATATTGCATGAAATTACCTTCAGGCTACATGTTTAAGGTATATACGAAACAAATGAATTTTGTGTTTAGATTTGGGTCCTATCGCCAAGATATCTCATTATGTATAAGCAAATATTCTAAAATTCAAACACTTCTCTCCAGCACTTCAGATAAGGGATACTCAACCTACATGTGTAAATATATCTATGTATAACAAGAAAGTGAGCACGTACATATAAATGAAAGTGCATGGGAAAATGTTGAGAAAAAAAAAACAGAAGCCCTTTAACAGCAGTATCTCTGGTCAGAGCAAAAGGGACTAGGAAGTTACTGGGATAGGAGTAGGAAAAGAGTTGAAAGAGGGATGACCCTACATAACTGCAATACACTTCATTAACATCAACAGTGGGAAGTTATTTATGCCTATTGATACAACTGAGAAACAATTTTACGTAAATGAAAACACAGAAGTAACATCCCAAAAACCAATCATGTCACAGCACTGGAGATATAGGGTGAGACTTGCTAATGAGCCTCCCACCTATGAATCTTTCAATGTGGGAAACAAGCAAAAATGACACTAATATATGATTACACACCATGCTAAAGTTACAAGGGAAAGTCCAGATTGTTCAAGAGAATATATTGAGGAAAACATTTAAATCTGAGGCAGGGAGAGTATCAGAAATAACCTTTCCGATAATTTGATAGGTGAGACCTAAATTTGTAGTCTTCGTATCTGTAAAGCTTCCTAAGTTTACAATTTTTTTAACTTCTAGAACCACATAAAAAGGCAGTGAGAAAGTTCAAAACTTCCGAGAAAGTAATAGTGGGTGGAGATCTGGAAGTACTAACGCTGTTCCGTCAAGACAATGAAAAACTGAAGAAGTCATAAACAGATGCTTTCAAATAATTACAACAATGAAATGATGTGCTCCCTGCAGTTCAAGTAAACAGGACTAACACCAAGCATAAGTACAATGCTATAAGAGAGTAGGCAGTCACTTCTGCAGAGCCTGGTATCCACAGCATCGGTCCTAACCAGGAGTACAACACCAAGTGGAAAATGAGGTTCAACAGCTCTAGAGTCCACTCAACTGGTCTCATCTTCGCCCAAAAGTCCACATAACTAGAACATTTTAATATCTGTCTACCCCATGAAATAGAATCAAGAGAACAGCTAAAATTTAAAAGAAAACTGCCTCACCATCGAGCCTATTTTGTTACCATTAGATTTTGTACGCTCTGAGAATGCTCGTGCCATAAGAGCAAAATTGTATTTTGGAATCTTGAAACTGGATACTTGTTTATACTGAACTTCTCTGAATACATACATTACACTTCACAATTCCATCCCACCCCTGCTCAACAGGAACCTAATTATATTAATCTTTATATTCCCCCAAGCATCTGAAAAGGAGCTGTACGCCTAACAGGTATTAAATAGTAATCCTCAAATATCCTGGCTTCTGGCTATGAGAAAATAAGTGGTACTGACTGGCATTCCCACTGTAAACATCCCACTGTAAACAATCATAAAACTGAACAAAATATTTGAGGCAACTGTTTTCTGACAATCAACAAATGGCAGCACGAAATCATGGGTCCCTGGATAAAGGGTCTACAATGCCCTGGTTCTCTGGGGACAAGTCCCAATATGGCAGAGGGGGCTGGTGTTTAAGCAAAGGTTTGCTGACATGAAGGTAAAGATTAAGAGTTCAGGCAACTGAAGCAACTAGAATCTTAGAGGGGGCAGGGCACCAGAGAGAAAAGAGTGGTGTAGAAGGAGATCTCCAAAGTCTGCGTAGAGGACCAGTGAGGACAAGAATGCACATGGGCAGAGTGAAATCACTTGAAGCATAGAGTGACTGTTTAGAGGCTGAGAACAGAACAAGGATTTGGAGTCCCTGTCCAGCCAAAGAAGAGAAATCTCACAGACACCTTGAGACAGTTAATTTTATGTGCCTACTTGACTGGGCCAAAGGATGCCGACACATTTGGTGCCCAGAGAGTTGGCCAAGCATCAGTCTGGCTAAGCATGTGTGTATATACAACTGCTCACTCTCCATAATTACATGAGCCAATTCCTTACAATAAATCATTTTATATTTTATTTATATATACATCTATCTCATTTTGGTTGTCTCTAGAGAACCACAATTAACACACACCTCAACATTCCCTTCCTCCTTTCAAGAACAAGAACCACACTCTAAAGACAGCCTGTCAGATCAGTACTATTAATGCCTAAAGCCAAATCAAGACAAGATCCACAGAAAGACCCAATTTGGAAGTCATGCCCCACTATATTAGAGAGAGTAAGGAATCAACTTGAGCTTTACATAGATCTTGCCTTAATAAAGTACAAAACCAAGCCTACACAAATTTAAAGTGACCAATCAGAATCTAAAACAAAAATTAATACTCTTAGGAGAAAGAACACAGTATTCATCACAAATCATAAGGCAAGTGGCTAACAGCCATGCCATGCCTGCAATCCCAGAGGTTTGAGAGGCTGAGGCAAGAGGATCACTTGAGGCCAGGAGTTCAAAACCAGCCTGGGCAATATAGCAAGACACTGTCTCTATTTATTTAAAAAAAAAAAAAAAAAATCCAGGCTCGGTGGCTCAGCCTGTAATCCCAGCACTTTGGGAGGCTGAGGTGAGTGGATTGCCTGAGCCTGCAGGTTCAAGACCCGCCTGGGCAACTTGGCAAGACCTCAACTCTATAATAAGTCAAAAATTAGCCGGGCATGGTAGCGTGCACCTGTAGTTCCAGCTACCTGGAAGGCTGAGACGGAAGGATCGCCGGAGCCCAGCAGGTCGAGGCCACTGCACTCCAGTCTGGGTGACAGAGTGAGACTCCAACTCAAAAAAATAAAAAATAAAAAATAGCCAAACGTGATTGCATGTGCCTGTAGCCCTAGCTTCTGGAGTGACTGAGGAGATATGGTCGCTTGACCTCAGGACTTTGTGAGGTTACAGTGAACTATGATATAATCATGCCACTACACTCCAGCAAGAGCAGAGAGAGACCCTATCTCTAATTAAATTTTTTTAATAAACTAAAATTAGTAGGCAACCAAAGCACAGAAAAATGTGAACCACAGTCAAGGGAAAAATTAAGTAAATAAAACACCAACCCCAGGCTCGAACAGATGTTAAATTTAACAGGCAAAAATTCTAAAGCAGTCATTTTATACATTCAAAGAATTAGAATTATGTTCAAAATCTTAAAGGACTATATGGCCTTTAATGTATGACTAGATAGGGGATCTCAGAAATAGAAACTATAAAAAAGAACAAAAAGAAAACTCTAAAACTGAGCAACATAATAACCATAAGAAAAATTTACTAGATGAATTTAACAGCACATTAAAGATGGTAGAAAAAAATCAGTAAACTTGAAAATAGATTAGTAAGTTGGACTTGGTGGCTCAGCATGTAATCCCGCGCCTTGGGAGGCTGAGGTGAGTGGATTGCCTGAGCCCTTGGGTTCGAGACCCGCCTGGGCAACTTGGTGAGACCTCATCTCTACAATAAACTTTTAAAAAAAATTAGCTGGGTGTGGTAGCGCGCGCCTGTAGTTCCAGCTACTTGGAAGGCTGAGGCGGAAGGATCGCCGGAGCCCAGCAGGTCGAGGCTGCAGTGGCCAGGAGCGGCCACTGCACTGCAGTCTGGGCGACAAAGTGAGACTCCAACTCAAAGAAAAGAAAAGAAAACAGATCAGTAGAAATTAACTAACCTAAAGAAGAAAAAGGAAAAAAAGACTAAAGAAAAATGAAAAGATTCTTAGGTACCTGTGGAACATGAAATTTTTTAACACACATGTAAATGGTATCATAGAAAAAGAAAGCAAGAAAGGGGCAAATATTTGAAGAAATCATCACTAAAAGGCTCTCAAAATATAAACACACCCAGTTATATTACAAGCAACAAAACTAAAGATAAAGATAAAATCTTGAAAGCAGCCAGAAAGAAAGAAGACATGCTATACATAGAGGGGAACAAGGAGAGTAATAGCAATTGACATCTCATCAAACAACAGAAGCCAGAAAACAGTGGAACACCACCATTAAATTGCTGAAAGACCAAAAAAAAAAAAAAATTAAAATACAGCATTCTACATCCAGTAAAAATAACTCTCAAACAGAAGAGTGAAATATAGACATCTGCAGATAAAATTTTTTTAAAAAAGGAAAAATATCCTGAGAGAAGTCTTTGCCAGCAGACCTGTACTACAAATGCTAGTGTTCCTAAGACTGAGAAAAATGATGCCAGATGGGAACTAAAATTTACATAAAGGAATGGAGAGAGCCAAAAGAACAGTAAATAAGGTAAATTTTTCATAAGTATGTTTTTCTTCCAAAACTTACATTTTTTAAACTGATCGTTTAAAATAAAAATAAATTTTAAGCTGTTTTAAATACGAACTTAAAGCTGAAAAGAACAAAGCTGGAGGTATCACACTACCCAACTTCAAATTATACTACAAGGCTATAGTAACCAAAACAGCATGGTACTGGCAGAAGAGTAGACACATGGACCAATGGAACAGAATAGAAAATTCAGAAATAAATACAAATACCTACAGCTAACTTATCTTTGACAAAGCAGACAAAAAACATAAACTATTCAACAAATGGAGCAGGGAAAACTGAATAGTCACATGCAGAAAAATGAAACTGGATCCTTATCTTTCACCATATACAAAAATTAACTCAAGATGGATTAAAGACTTCAATGTCAGACCTGAAGCCATAAAAACCCTAGAAAAGAATCCAGAAAAAACTCTTCTGGACATCGGCCTGGCCAAAGAGTTTATAGCTAAAACCCCAAAAGCAAACACAACAAAAATAAATGAGATTTAATTAAATTCAAAAGCTTCTAATCAATAAACAGCCAACCTACAGAATGGGGGCAATATTCACAAATAATACATCCAACAAAGAACTAACATCCAGAATCGTCAAAGAACTCCAACAAACCAGCAAGAAAAAAAAAAAAAAAAACATTAAAAAGTGGGCAAATGGCCGGGCTCGGTGGCTCAGCCTGTAATCCCGCGCCTTTGGGAGGCTGAGGTGAGTGGATTGCCTGAGCCCGCGGGTTCGAGACCCGCCTGGGCAGCGAGACTTCATCTCTACAATAAATCAACCAATCAGCCGGGCGTGGTAGCGCATGCCTGTAATTCCAGCTACTCAGAAGGCTGAGGCGGAAGGATCGCCGGAGCCCAGCAGGCGAGGCTGCACTCCAGTCTGGGCGACAGAGTGAGACTCCAACTCAAAAAAAAAAAAAAAAAAAAGTGGGCAAATGACATGAACAAACATATCTCAAAAGAAAATATACAAATGGCCAAAATGTTCAACATCACTTTTGTCAGGGAAATGCAAATTAAAACTAATTAAATTAAAACCAATTAAATTAAAATTTAATTGATCTAAAATTTAAGTTTAATTAAATTAAAAATTAAAGACAATTAAATTAAAACCAAAATTAAAATGTAAACCAGTCAGAATGGCCATTATTAAAAAATAATAGATGTTGATATGGATGTGATGAAAAGGGACCATTTATGCACTATTGGTGGAAACGTAAATTGGTACAACCTTTATGGAAATCAGTATGAAGATTTCTACAAAGAACTAAAAGTAGACCTACCATTTGATCCAGCAATCCCACTACTTGGTAACTACCCAAAGGAAAAGAGTTTGTTATACAAAAAAGACACCTGCACCCACATGCTTATAACAGCACAATTCACAATTGCAAAGATGTGAAATCAACCTAAATGCCCATCAACTGATCAGCAGATAATGAAAATACGGTACACACACACACACACACACACACACACACACACACACACACACACACACATCATGGAATACTATGCAGTCATAGAAAGAACAAAATAATGTCTTTTACAGCAATCTAGATGGAATTGGAGATCATTATCCTAAGTGAATTAACACAGAAAAAAAAGTAGGAGCTAAGCTGATGATCTGCAAAAGTATACAGAATGGCATAAAGGACACTAAAGACTCAGAAGGGAAAGAAGAGGAAGGAAGGTAGGGATAAAAAATGACCTCTTGGGTACAGTATGCACTAATTAGAGTGATGAATACACTTAAAATCCTGACTTCTTCACCACTATACTAAGCAGCCGTGTAAACAAAACTCATTTGCACCCCGAAAGCTATAAGATAAAGAAAAGTATTAAATAAAAAATGAACTTAAAGCAAAAAATAAAATTGTATATAATGTATAAGTAAGAATAAAAAACATGATAACAATTGCACAAAGGAAGGACAGGTGAAATAAATTTGAAACTGTTTTCAGTTATTACATTTGGGAAATGGAGAATGGGAAGTGTAACATGTCAGTGTACAGTGGAACTAGGAACAATATTGACTCTAAAATCTGAAAACAGATGTGTAATGCATAAGCACATCCCTCAAAATGTAGAATACCTTCCAAAGTTCATGTGAAGAGCTCATACACAGTAATTACAAAACACTCAAAGAATCCTTCATCACAAGAGATTCAGCAGTTACGTAACCAAATTTCACACACAAGAAACCAGATATAACAAGACTACCTGAAAAGTACTTCAAAATATATATCTTAAGATGTTTAAAGAAATAAAAGGGAAGAATCTATTTCTTTCTTTTTTTTTTTTGAGTTGGAGTCTCACTCTGTCACCCAGACTGGAGTGCAGTGGCCACTCCCAGCCACTGCAGCCTCGACCTGCTGGGCTCCGGCGATCTTTCCGCCTCAGCCTTCCAAGTAGCCGGAATTACAGGCATGCGCTACCACGCCCAACTAATTTTTTGATTTATTGTAGAGATAAGGTCTCGCTGCCCAGGCAGGTCTCGAACCCGTGGGCTCAGGCAATCCACTCACCTCAGCCTCCCAAAGGTGCGGGATTACAGGCTGAGCCCCCGAGCCCGGCAGAATCTATTTCTTAAAGGATAACAAAGAATAGGTAGGTTCAAGAAAAAAATCAAGTATTAAATTTAACACAATACACATAGGACTAGCTCATGACTGTAACAACTCTCCACTGGCATCTTCCACTCCAATGTTTTTATAATGACACCATTAAATATATATTCACCTTTTATTTAAAATGTGCTATATGACACCAGTCCAAAATTAATTACCTACAATATAGCATAATAAAAACTATAGTCCAATCAAGTAGAATCATAGTATATTTCTTGCTACTCTCCTGCAATCTGCACCTTCTCAGTAAATAAACTACTTAGATTGCTGAAGTAAATCCCAGTCATTTACATCATTTCCCCTAAATTTAGACTCATTTGCAATGAATACTTGAAAGAAAACACCACCATCAGCTTGCATTAACCCTAAAAGAACAATAACTTCCATTATTTAAAGAAAAGTAGCTCAAAACCACTGTTTACAAATACTATGTAAGGTAGCAAAATTTAGAGAGCTGCTTCCCAATTTGGAACCAAAATTCGGATCAATTTAACACTGAAAAGTTACAAAATATATCATGTATTATTATTATAGCTAGAGGTATACTTATGAGGTATCTAAAAGCTACTATTTCAAAAAACAACCTTCCTGCACTTGTTCAGATAATTTTTTTTTTGAGTTGGAGTCTCACTCTGTCGCCCAGACTGGAGTGCAGTGGCCACTCCCGGCCACCACAGCCTTGACCTGCTGGCTCGGGCAATCCATCCGCCTCAGCCTTCCAGGTAGCTGGAACTGCAGGTGCGCGCTACCACGTGCAGCTTATTTTTTGATTTATTGTAGAGATGAGGTCTTGCCAAGTTGCCCAGGCAGGTCTCGAACCCGCGGGCTCAGACAATCCACTCACCTCAGCCTCCCAAAGGCGCGGGATTACAGGCTTAGCCACCGAGCCCGGCTTTTTCCAGATAATTTATAGGAGTGTGGTAAACTGAAAAATGGCTCCCCTAAAGACATCCACATCCTAATCCCTAAAGCCTATAAATGCCATCTTATTTGGAGAAAGGTTCTTTGCCAATGTCATTAAGACTCTTGAGATGAGATTATTCTGTATTACCAAGGTGGGCCCTAAATGCCATCATAAGTGTCCTTATAAGAAAAAGGCAAAGAGTGAGAGTGATCTGACATAGATAGAAGAGAAGGCAATGTGACCATGAAGGGAGAGATTGGGGTGAGGTGGCCACAGGTCAAGTAATGCTGACATTCAGAAGTCAAGAAGTGACACCCACCAGTCAAGGAATGTTGAAAGCCACTGGCATCCAATTTTATCCAAGTTGCTATAAAAGACATTATTTTGTTCTTTTTTACAGCTGAATAGTATACCATGGTATATATACATCACATTTTCATTACACACTGATCAGTTGATGGACATTTCACATCTTTTTTGTATAACGACCTCTTTTCCTTTAGGTAGTTGCCAAGTAGTCGGATTACTAGATGGAATGGTAGTCCTACTTTTAGTTTTTTGCAAAATCTCTGTACTAATTCCCAAAAAGGTTGTACTAATTTACATTCCCACCAACAGTGTGCATAAGTGTTCCTTTTATTGCTTCCATGCCAACATCTGCTGTTTTTTGCTCTTTTTTTGTTTGATTTTGTTGTTGTTGTTGTTTTTAAATAATGTCCATTCTAACTGGTGTAAAATGTTATCGCACTGTGGTTTTAATTTGCATTTCCCTTATGCTAGAATAGTCAAGGAACAAATTCTTTCCTAGAGTCTCCTGAGGAAACACAGCCCTGGTCCAGTAGACACCTTGATTTGGTCTCGATGAGGCTGATCTTAGACTTCTGGCCTCCAGAACTGTGAGAGAATAAATTATTGTTGTTTTTAAGTTGCTACATTTGTAGTAATTTGCTACAGCAGTTACAAGAAACTAATACAAGGAGGTCAGAAAAACATTTTCAGATCTTCTTGAAATATACACATTCTACAAATATCACCTATGAAATACACTCTAATCTATTATTTGTATTCTTGGGTAATTCACATTCTTGGATGAAAAACTGTGCTTAATGTATGTCAATACCTCACTTGGGATAATCTGTAATCTTACTACTTTTTGATGAGTACAGTAAATCCCCTACATACGAACCTTCAAGTTGCAAACTTTCAAAGATGCTAACGTGCATTCACATGTCTAATCATATTAAGTTCGATCACATGTCTTACATACATTGCCAAGTGTGTGCATCTTCTACAAGTTGTTGTGCTTTTGTGTACTTTACAGTACAGTACTATATAGTATATAGTAATATAGTAATCTTCATTTCAAATCCAGGATGTCCAGAAGCAAGCATAAAAGCAGCAGTGATATAGCTGGTGCTCCTAAGAAGCGCCAAGTGATAATGATGGAAAGAAAAGTGAAAATAATGAGTGGAGCAGGGCAAAAAGATGGTGTTTGTCACTTATTCTCCAGCATTAATCAATCAATCATTGGCACGATTCTAAAGAACAAGAACAAGATCTTAGAACATGTGAAGTCTGCTGTACTGATGTCGACAATAGTATCAAAGAAGCAAGGAAAAGTGACGAAGAGATGGAGAAACTTCTCAATGTGTGAAAGCAGAATCAGCTCCAGCGTCCAGTCTCATCAGCTTAATGCTGATTCAAGAGAAAGACAACAGCCTTTATGAAGACTTGAAGAAGGAACATGGTGAAGAATCAGAGGGTGCATCTTTTAATACTAGCCAAGGGCTCTCTTCCTGTTGTGTGGAAGAGTAACCCCAAAACCTGGGCTACACAGGCTATTTTCCAGGACTGGTTTTTCCACGACTTAAATTTAGCATTCAACAATCTTTTGCTGCTCAACAATTCATCCCCAAGTCAAAATAGAGCATCTGCCACCAAATACTAAGTTGCTCATCCAACCTACAAACCAGGGAGTTATAGCAACTTTCAAGAAATATTATTTACGTCACACTTTTCATCAGGCAGTAAAGGTGAGTAATGAATCAAAAACAACCTTGGGACAATTTTGTAAGGACTATAACATCTACAAGGTCATAGAAAACATTGGCTTTGCTTGGCACAAGTTAATGGCTGTCACCACGAACGGGGTTTAGAAGAACCTTTGCCTACAATCTGTTCACAATTTTCATAGATTTGAGAAGGTGGATAAAGAGTCCAAAGAGTTCTTCAGCAACTTAGTGAACTGAACTTCAGCAAGAAGCTGGAGCTAGATCTGCAAGAGGATAACTTCATTGAACTCCTTGTTGTGCAACACGAGGAGCTTACTAATGAAGACCTGATGGAATTGGAAGCTCAGAGAAAGGATGAAGAGAGACAAGAGGAAGAAGTCACTGAAGAAGCTAAAAGATTCACAGTGAAGGAAAAGACAAGGGGATTTTCTTTGAGGAGGCACTCTTGGTTTTTGAGGTACAGGGCCCTAACATAGAACAGGACCCAAACATAGAAAGGTTGTAGCAGCCGTTTAGAATGCAATCCAGTGGTACTGTGTCATCTGTGCCAAGAAAAAATGAGACATCACTGAATCATTTTTTCAAGAAGGTAGATGGAATTGAATCCAGCAAGGCACCAGAACCTGTGCCATCAACATCAGGCTGAGTGAAATTGCAGCTTGCCCTCCATCATCTATTGCTAATGATCCTTCAGCTCTACCATCTCCCACCTCCCTCCCCTCCTCCAGTCAGTAATTCTTCTTGCCCGTTCACTTGCAGTATGTCAGCTGTTGTACTAAACTGTACTACTGTACTTTTCCAGGTACTGTGCTATAAGAATAAAACATGTTTTATTTTTGTTTGATTTTTATGTATCATTTGTATAAAAAGTATTATAAACCTACTACAGTATAGTACTATAAAGCCGATTATGTCAGTTGGCTACCTAAGCTAACTCTGTTGGACTTATTAACACACTCTCGGAACAAAACTCATTTGTACGTAGGAGACTTACTGTACCTTCAAGCTTTAAAAAGACATATAATGTAAAACCTCCACCACTCTCATGCTCAGTGGAACCCAACACTGTGCTACTCAATCTTCAAAAGTACCGGTCAAAAAAGTTCTCACATATTCTATCACGAACAGCAAATGCTAAAATACCAAACCAAGACTGTCAACAACATGAAGGCACAAACTGTATTTGTCTTTTTGTCACTACTTTTCCCGGTATAATATTTGTCAAATAAGTCAACCTTTATATTTCCGGTGACGGTCCCATACTAGCAAATGTTGCAGGGTTCCCACACTGTTCTTCCCCTGTCCGCACCCTCCAGCTTGACAATCTCTATCCCTAATGTCATAATGGGTTAGCAGCAATTACACTCTTGTTAAAACCAAGCCAAACTTAAAGTGCTGGAAAAGGAAGAAGAGTCTGATGTGTCTTATGAAACTTCTGCAACAGGAAAAGCCACTTATATTTCAGTATCTATGCACAATCCAGATTTGGGCCCACCATTACTAACAACTTTTAGGCTTTAAAAATCCCATGCCAGAGTCCTTCTGCCGCAGCAGCCTTTGGAAAGCAGCAGCCACGGCCCTGCACAACCCCATGGCCGTGGGCCTCAACAAGGGCCACAAGGGACCAAGAATGTGAGCAAGCCAAGGCACAGCCGCTGCCACAGGCGCCTGACCAAGCACACCAAGTTCGTGCAGGACATGATTCGAGAGGTGTGCGACGTCGCCTGCTACGAGGGGCGCGCCATGGAGCTGCTCAAGGTCTCCGAGGTCAAGTAGGCGCCTGCTCAAGTTCATCAAGAAGCGGGCAGGGACGCACATCCATGCCAAGAGGAAGCATGGGGAGCTGAGCAACGTCCTGACAGCCATGAGAAAGGCAGTGGCCAAGAAGGACTAAGCCTCCCGGCCCCCAATAGCTGGGCGCAGTGGCTCACGCCTATAATCCCAGCACTTTGGGAAGCCAAGGCGAGTGGACTGCCTGAGTCAGCAGGTTGGAGACAAGTCCAGGCAACTTGGAGAAACCGCATCTCTACAATAAATCAAACACTAGTCGGGCATGGTAGCGCGCGCCTGTAGTTCCACCTACTTGGAAGGCTGAGGCAGAAGGACTACAGGAGCCCAGCAGGTCGACACTGGGGTGACCGTGAGCATGCCACTGCACTCTAGCCTGAGCGGCGGAGACTCCAACTCAAAAAAAAAGGAAAAAGAAAAATCAGCTGGGCGTGGAGGCATGTGCCTGCAGTTCCAGCTACTTGGAAGGCTGAAGCAGAAGGATTGCCTGAGCCCAGCAGGTCGAGGCTGTGGTGGCCGTGAGCAGCGAGACAATGCACTCCAGCCTGGGCAACAGAGTGAGACTCCGACTCAAAAAACAAGAAAAGAAAAGAAAATCCCACGCTCTTTCCACTAAAAGATACTGTCTCTCTCAACTTACAGGACTTTTGGGATTGATAAAAGTGACATACATAAAATGCCTAACACACAGTCTGTATAACCAATCTTAGTCTGTTTCCCTTACTTCAGGGGAGGGGACATATCCCTAACCTCTACCATTTTACTTGCCAACAAGGTCCTGGCACCTGCACTAGGGGAAAGAGTCCTCCTAGTAACTGACACTGTTCTATCCGGGGTTTAAAAAAAAAAAGGAAGTCTTTCCCTCTGTCTCAAGCTGTGCTCTTCACAAAAGGATCACCTCACGTGGCCTCTCCCTTCCTCTGAACTTGAACATCGTATTCACAATCTGTCCTCTTATGGCTGTAGGGTTCATTCCTAAAAAGGAAATAATTCTTAAGAACATTATCATGATTTCTTTTTAAATTTTCTCTCCTCTACTAAGTTGTATCTTCCTTATGGGCAGAGACTATGTCAGCTTGGCATCACCAAAGTGCAAAACATGGTCTTCCACACAGATAACACTGAACATGTACAGTATTTAACTGACGACGTCAAGCTGTATATAAGACACACCCGGTATCTTATAAACTGTGTAAAAATAAAAGAATCTGTTAATTATGTAGTTTTTGCCGGGCTCGGTGGCTTAGCCTGTAATCCCACACTTTGGGAGGCTGAGGTGAGTGAATTGCCCGAGCCTGCAGGTTCGAGACCCGCCTGGGCAACTTGACAAGACCTCATCTCCACAATAAATCAAAAATTAGCCGGGCGTGGTAGTGCGCGCCTGTAGTTCCAGCTACCTGGAAGGCTGAGGCGGAAGGATCGCCGGGGAGCCCAGTAGGTCGAGGCTGCAGTGGCCGGGAGTGGCCACTGCACTCCAGTCTGGGTGACAGAGTGAGACGCCAACTCAAAAAAAAAATTATGTACTTTTTCCTGCTACTGGTAATTATATTGCACAAATAACTTTTTTTCTGAATCCCTGTTCAATTATGCAAAATCCAAAAGTATAGATTTCTACCTGTTATTTCACAGCTTATTCCTAAATGGGGACAATAGCTCTTACCTCTTAGAGCCATTGTGCACAATACCTCATATAAGACTTGATTAGTAATCTAACATTTTTTAGAAACACTTAAGTAAACATTTACATGTGTACTTTTTAATTTATGAAATAACTTCAAATACAACTCATTTCATGTTCTCTGAACCCTGGGAGGAATGGTAGCCAGGCAGGAATTAATTACATACTTTCACATGCAAGGCAATTGAGGCACGGACTATATAAGGTAGTGGATCCCACACTACTGACAGCTGTATCACAATCACCCTGAGGGGCTTGTTAAAAATTCAGATTCAGAGACATTAACCATCAGACTCTCCAGAGGATAGGGCCTGAACTTATATTTTGAACAAGGACCCCCAGGCAATTATGACACATGGCCAAATTGGGGGATTTAAAATAAGAATTCAAAACCCAAGAGGCCTGATGATATTTTAGAAGGAGTTTCCTTTACTGGACAGTTTACTGACTATACGCTATTCCTCTGAAAAAGAGGGAAGTCACTAGTGACTAATAGGTACCTAAGTGCTTCTAAAAAACTAGAGTTTAGCAAAGTTGTAATGATTCTTCAACTATACTTAGAGGAGACAAAGGTGCAATGAGTTAGGACTGGTTAGTTTTAGGTTTCCAATTAATTTTAAAACCTGTCTTTCAATATACTATCCTTAGCATTTTTACCCACAACTTCACAAAATAATTTACTCATTGTATTAATTATAGTTTTTTGCTAAACAAAAATGTTAATTAAAAAGTATCCCAGAAATATACTAAGAAAATTAAATAGCTTCATATATACTAGTTGTGGCAAAGACACTAGTTGTCATCTTCCATAGTAAAAGTAGTCAAGTACTTGACTGCCCAGCTAGGTTATACTTCCCAATCTCCTTTGTGGCTGGATATGGCCATATGACTAAGTTCTCATGGAAACAATTTGAAAGGAAGTGCCATTTCTGAGCTAGGACACTGTGTGAGCACTTTTACTGTCTCTTTACCTTCTTGTGAGCTAGTCCAAGGACAACATAGACAAGGACTGTATCCTAGGGTACAATGGAAGAACAAGATGGGAAAAAACTGTGCTTCTGAATAAGCAAGTGAGGCAAGGCAGTCACCCTCACCAACCTGGGCACTCATCTCAAGATGATTCCATGTTCTGGAAGACATCAAATTGCTCGAACTCCATTACAGAGGCTTAACTGTTTACCCTAATACATGACTGTATGTAAGACAACCAGAGGTAACTCCATCTCACAAGTATATTAGGTGAGGACACTTCTAAGCATTCATGATACCTGATAATAAAATTTGGTTTGGAACCCTGTAGTCTATGAATCATACACCACATTGCTCAAGTTTATAGATAAAGACACTGAAGTCCACATAGATTTGAAAACATGCTAAGTAGGAAGAACACTGGATTCCAGGTCTCCCAACCTCCCAGTTTACTTTTCCTCAATATTATGCTACAGACTAGATTCCAAAATTGTAGAAAAGAGAATTACATTTTTCAAAATAAATTCTGGATTAATTTCATTGATTCAACAAATAGTCTATTCTAGCATCTGTCAATTGCCAAGCAATGCTGCATTTTCAGATGAATAGAAACCTTAAGTTTTCTGGCTGTACTATGCCTTCAACCCTCCTGAGCCTGGACAAATCACATAGAAAATAAAACAAAGAAATTAACACTACTTTAAAGGACCTAAAAATAAATCAAAATTTGAAAGTCTTCTTTAAAGAAATAAATTAGAAACCTCTCTTCTACTTCTCTCACTACTGTCTTCCAATAACCCACAACAAAAATTAATTTTCATTTGTAACCAGTCCAAAGCAAGAAACCAGCAGATCCAGACAACAATATTTCTCCTACGCTCCTCCTCCTTCCTAGAGGACAGGGGCACTGAGGCCATCTTCCACCCCTCTTCACCCACTGGCCTGAACTGTACAGGAGACAAATGCATGGGGATAGGACTCACTTGAAGGAGGAAAGGCAGAATGACTTAGAGTCTTGTCTCTTAAAAAACATCTCCTGCATTTCCTGTGACATACAAGGAATCCTTGGTTCATCATATCTTAACAGGCTGAAGACCAGGAAGAGTTATTCAGTATACAATTCCATTATAAAGACAAAAGGTTTCCAAATCCCAGAAGAGAATCTATTCTAACAGTGCTTTGTTCATAAGGATAAAATCAATTGGCAAAATTCCATGGAATAAATGTTTTCAACCCTCTAGAATATTTTTTAATCCATTTAATGTAGGTAAAATCTTAGTATTGGGTGGCAGGGTGCAGTGGCTCACGCCTATAATCCCAGCACTTTGGGAGGCAGAGGCAAGAGGATTGCCTGAGCCCACGGGTTCAAGACCAGTCTGGGCAACATGGCAAGACCCCATCTCTACAAAAAATTAGCTAGGTGTGGTGGTACACGCCTGTAGTTACAGCTACTTGGAAGGCTGGGGTGGAAGGATCGCCTGAGACCAGCAGGTCAAGGTTGCAACGTGCCACTGCACTCCAGCCTGAGCGGCAGAGACTCCCACTCAAAAAAAAAAAAAAAAAAAATCTTAGTAGTAAAAACAACAACATGATCAAAGTCAAATCCTAAGATTTCCTAGCATGGGAAAGAAGGCATAGGCAAATATTATATCAGAATACTTTTTCTCAACTTTTTTTTTATTATCCCAAACCTAGGAAAGAATCTTAAATATAATTTCTCTTTAAAAAGAGAAACTAAATATTTGGGAATAAGATTTTGTCAGGTGGAGTTTACTTTTGGAGGGTCACAAACTATTATAGTACCTAAGATTTTCTACCTCCTCTGAAGAATAAATTTTGGGGGTGACAGAAAAGACCATAATCAAGTTGCCCTGAATATACTACCTAAAACAACTGAGAACAACCTGAGCACCCTTGGAGGGCGATCCCATCCTCACAAAGAATTAAATGTTATAAGGCTTTATATCATCCTTCTAATATTTTCTAAGATATTTAGCTATAATAAGTCTGAAGTTAAACCCAGGAATCTGTTTTTCTTAATAAGATTTCCCCTGGACTCTGATGTCTATGAGCCAAAATGTTTCTCACAAATTCCCACTATCACACTCAAGCCTAGTAACAAGATGACTATCCTTCAAGTTGGAATCAAGATGAGAACTATTTAAACAGATGAAACACTACAACATCCAGGGCACTGGAGGCGGAGGGAGAAAGTCTGAGTTGCAATCTGAGACTTTCTCTCTCTTCTTTCACTGGTACATGACAATCACAGATTACTATAAACTGTATGACATGTTATACAGTCTATGGACTATAACATGTGACCCAAGAGGTGGCCTATGTCATGTATTTCACCAAGTACATATTCAGGATTTTTATTTAGTATTTTGGTACTTTAATTTACATGCAACTTAGAGCTGAGTACCATGTAAGGGTCTCAGTCTACCTTTTTCCTCATTCCCAAATCTGTATTTATGAACCTTATCAAAATTACAAACACACAGTATAACTGAACTTGAAAAATTACATTAATATCATACAGTTATTTGAATGTAGTTACAGCAAAAAAAAGTCAGGCATACAATTACATCACTGCATTATAAAATAAATAGGGCAATAAGATTAGACAATAAAAACAAATAATTACAAGTCACTTCTTTTCCTTTTTCCCCTTCAGAAAGATCCTTGATTCATGTGACAGTGTTCCCTGATAGTCCCAATAAACCACTCTTGGCCAGTCCCATTCCCTTGAATGTGGGCTAGCCTATGACTTGCTCTTAGCCTACAGAATCTGGTAAAAATGACACTGTGCCAGTTCCAGGCATAAGCCTTAGAAGGTCTGGCAGCTTCAACTTTTGGCACCTCTGGAAACCAGTCTCCCTGTAAGAAGCCCAGCTGTGATAAAGCCCAAGCTAGCCAGGTGGAAAGGCCATGTGGAAGAAGATGCCCAAGGCATCACCCATGTGAGAGAATATGTCATCTTGAACTTTCCAGCACCAACAGATGTCATGTGAAATAGACACAAGATATGCCCAAGTTGAAGCACTGTGAGCAAATAAATGAGTATTGCTGTTTTAAGCCACTGAATTTTGCCATGGTTTGTTAAGCAGTAATAGACAACTTCAACGTTTTGTATGCCAACAAATATGAGGGGGGAAAAAAATCACAATGAACCCATTTGTAAAATGTTTAAAAGTAAACATTCTATCACTTCTGAAATAATTTATCTTTTTGAATTTGAGAAGAGGTTGGTAAATTCTGGTATCTCAAATTGTATCATCATATTTCTTCAACAAATAATTCATAAATCCTATCAGATAGTTAATATTGAGGAGGTGGAGTGGTGGGAAGCATCAAGAATCCATCTCCAGACCAGAAACCAATACAAAGAAACAAAGTTCATTAAACTTTAGTAAAAATTTGCCTGTAGATGGCCTTTTTGAGAGCATGCCCTCCCAACTAAGAATATGGAGTAGAGGTTTTGAAACTGGCTTGTATCCTTACATAGAGGCAGTAATGAGTAATGGAGAGTATCATCCCCTGCTGTTAGTAAATAACAACCATGGATATACCTTTATTAATGCATTCATTTACTGAGATTATATATTATGTGACAGAAATCCCAGACACCAGAAAAAGACAGATCTTACCCAAAGCAGCTCAACCTAGCAAAGATCATCCTGCTATGGTCTTGCTGTTGTCTGAATGTGTCCCATAAAATTCATGTGTTGGAAACTTAATTCCCAAAGCAACAGTGTTGGGAGGTGAGGCCTTTTAGAAGATATTTATTTAGGTCATGAGGGCTCCACCTTCCCAAAAAGATTGACACCATTATAAAAGGGCTTGACAGGCCAGGCTCGATGGCTCAGCCTGTAATCCCAGCACTTTGGGAGGTCAAGGCGAGTGGACTGCCTGAGCCCACAGGTTCAAGACCAGCCCAGGCAACTTGGTGAGACCTTTTCTCTACAATAAATCAAAAATTAGCTGGGCATGGTAGAGCACATCAGCAATTCCAGCCACTTAGACGTCTGAGGCAGAAAGATTGCCAGAGCCCAGCAGGTCAACATTGGAGAGCCACTGCTCTCCAGCCTAGGTGACAGAGTGAGACTCCAACTCAAAAGGGGGGAGGGGGCTTGACAGAGGAAATTTAGTCCCTTTTGCCCTTCCACCATGTAAGGATATAACACTCCTCCCCTCTGGAAGACACAGCATTCAAGGTGTCATCTTGAAGCAAAGACTGGATCCTAACCAGATACCAATCCTGCCAGCACCTTGTTCTTGGACTTCCCATCCTCCAGAACTATGAAATATAAATTTGTTCTTTATAAATTATCCAGTCTGTGGTATTTTGTTATAGCAGAATGGATTGAGACAGGTCTGAATACCAGTATCCCCCCAAAATTCTTATGTTAGAACCTAAAAATATTAAGAGGTGGGGCCTTTTAGGATGTGATTAAGTCATGAGGGCACTGCCATCATGAACGAGATTTGTGCCCTTATAAAAGAGGTTGATGGGAACTGTCTTGCCCTTCTGCCATGTGAGGACACAGCAAGAGGTGCCACCTATGAAGCAGAAAGCAAGCCTTCACTAGACACTGAAACTGCTAAACCTTAGACTTCTCAGCCTCCAGAACTGTGAAAAATCAATTTCTACTCCTTCTAAATTACCCAAAGGTGTTTTGCAATAGCAGCACAAATGAACCAAGAAAGACCTGAAATACAAATGATAATTTTATAAATAGAGCAATAAGAACAGAAGAAAGGAACTAATGAGAACAGAAGATGGAGCTATTTTTTATACTCCTTCCCTGCCTCCTTCCAGGAAAGTTAGGAAAGATGAAAGGAAGTGACATCTGAGATCAGTAGCTAAGGTTATGACAGACTTTCCCTCAAACCAACCTTACCAAGGTTGAAATTTCAGCATTTTAATATTGGTTCACTTAGAGGTATGTTTGTCTGCTTTATTCTCCAACTGACTCTACCATTTAAAACAGGGTCTGTCACATATAGGCACAGAAACATTTGTTAAATTTAATTTTAGCAACTACAGCTATGTAACCTTGGGCAATTTAATCAACATCATTTGTGAAAAAGGAATAATGGCTTACAGAGTTGCTTGGAGAATTAAATGAGATGATATGTGATGGTATTCGGAAAACAATAATGGGCAACAAAAATTGGGGGTGGCATTATTATTTTAGAGGAAGCAGCATTTGTTTTTTTAATGCATCAAACGCCTACTATATGCCAAATTCTGTCCTATGTAGGAAATATTATCAAAGAAATACAATATGCTCCAAAGGCAAGGTGAGAAGGAAGAAGCAGAAGACCCTAACACGTGGGAAAATGTAAGCTCTGGAGTAGAGAGAAAATGGTAGAGCTGTAGAAAAGGAGACTGGAAAGATAAATTAGGGTCAGATTATATAGAGAATCTGAATACTTTAATAAATTTGGAAGATTACCAGCTTCAGAACAGCACAATCGGAGATGAGAGCAGATATATAGAAAGGGTCAAGAATGACTGCAAAAGATAATAATAAAGAACAAAAACTGGTTTGAAAGGGAACTAACTATTAACAGTTCAACAAGAACACATTCAACATATTGAATAATCCCTACATTTACCTCTGCCTTCTCACAAAACTTCACTTAAGATAAAACCCAAATCAGTAGTTAAAAAAATAGTAAAAGACAAGAGACAGTGGTGGTCAATTTTCTAGACAACGGACACAAGATGGCACAGTGGCAGCAGGCTTAGGAGAATGAAGGAAGCTACAGAATTAAATGTCTATCGTTGGAAATGCCAGAGAAACTAGCTAATGTATCCCAAAACCTAGGAAGGCTCAGGAACTGGGAGGATCAGGACATATATACATATTCTAGCTCTATCCACTGAGAGCCGGCGAGCATCCACACACTAACAGTAACAAGCATATCCCGTGCACTCATCTCAGTTTCTAAATGCCATTCTCCATTTTTTAAAAAAAAGGGGCACTGGGCAAAGACTGGTAGATTTGACAACAATGCAAAATCCATAAAAGAAACATTTAACAAAACTAGACTCCATCAAAATTCAAAACATGGTATAATTCCTGCCAAACATACCTAACCTGTATCTAATATGAGGAAACACCAAAGGCACATTGAGGGTGAGTCTGTAAAATAACTGGCCTCTATTTCCCAAAAATATCAATGTTACAAAAGAACAGAATAGCCGAGAAACTGCTCTAAATCAAGATGGCTGAAAAGCACTTAACAAAATGCGTGCATGATCCTAGACTGCACACTTTCCCTATAAAGAACACTACTGAGGCAACTGTCAAAACTTGAATGGAGCCAGGAGCAGTGACTCAAACTTATAATCCCAGTACTTTGGGAGGCCGAGGTGAGTGGAATGTCTTAGCTCAGGGGTTCGAGAACAGCCTGGGCAACTTGGCAAGACCTCGTCTCTACAATAAATCAAAAAATAAGCTGGGCGTGATAGCATAGGCCTGTAGTTCCAGCTACTTGGAAGGTTGAAGCAGAAGGACCGCCTGAGCCCTGCAGGTCGAAGCTGTGGTAGCCATGAGCATGCCACTGCACTCCAGCCTGGGCGACAGAGACTCCAACTTAAAAAAAACTTGAATGGAGTCATATGGATTAGATAGCAAACTAATGTAGTATCAGTGTTAAATTACTGACTTTGATGGGTGTGTTGCTGTTATGCAAGAGAATGCTCCTTTGTAGAGAAAATGTGCTACAGTATTCAAAAAAGAAGATAGTTCATGTCAACAACTTTTAAATGGCGCAGAAAATAAGTTATTTGTACTATACCTGCAAGCTTTATTAGCTTCAATAAAAATAAACAAGACCCCAAATTGCAACCTAAACCCCATACAGACTGGCAACTATCCTAGCCCCAAGGATACCAGAGGCATATTTTTTCTGGGAACAAGTAAATATAAAGACTCTGTACTTATACATATCAAGGATAGCAGAAAACAGATGTGAAGCACAAGACTAAAAACTGAAATGATAAGTCTTTAAACAAAAGTATGCACCAGTCTTCCTTCCAGTTCTGCTTGCAGAACACCAGCAACTGCAGGCAAGGGATTTACAATCTCAATCTGAGACAGGAAACAAACTGCAGTAAAGCCCTAGAGATACATGTATCATAGGTTCCTCAATCACTCTACAAAGCCTTAAGTGAACAAGCCTCATCCTCACAAAGAACTTCCATGAGCTTTTTCGCGCCTTACTCCTAAATACAAGCCACGAGCCCAAGGATGGCCGAATATTTGAGGAAAACTGCCAACGTCAAGGACAGAGACCAAAACAAGCAGAAGAAACAAGAATCCAAAGAAAACTGAGACAACACCACAAAGAAAAAAAAAGTGGCCCTCTGTATCTATGAGTTCAACCAACCTCGGATCAAAATTAGCCTTTAAAAAAAAATAACACGTCAGCCTGAGAAACAATAGCTCGTCTCTACAAAAAAAAATCAGTCAAGCATGGAGGTGCATGCCTGTAGTCCCAAATACTCAGGAGGCTGAAGGCAGGAGAATCTCTTGAGCCCAGGAGGTCAAGGCTGCAATAAGCATGATCATGACACTGCACTGCAGCCTGAGCAACAGCATGAGACCCCAACTCAAAAGAAAAGGTTGGCTGCATTTGTATTTAACATGTACTGACTTTTCTGTTCCCATTACTCCCTTAACAATTTGTATAACTCTTTACACATTTACAATGTATTAGGTATTATAGGTAATCTAGAGATAGTTTAAATTACAGGTGGATGTGCATAGATTATAGGCAAATATACAACATTTTATACAAGAGACTTTTGGTATCTTCAGGGGATCCTGGAACCAAATCCATAGATACCGAGACAACTGTATAATATAAACATGCTCAAAGAGGTAGAATATATGTATCCATAAGGTAAAACCAACATGTTGGGGGAAAGGGGGAACTGAACAAAAAGATACCTGGATCAAAGATAAAAGTTGAAAAATACCTCCTAAGAATTTTTTAAAATAAACAAATAGAAAACAAAATAATAAAAACATATGTCACTTGAAAAGACCAAAGAGGAAAAATTATCAGGGAAATTACACAAGAAAATCTCCCAGAACTAAAGGAAATACATGTTCAAAGTGAAAGGCTGGGTCCAATACAATTAAAACACGCCAAAACACATCACTACAAATTTTCAGAACATGAGAGGTAAAGAAGAGTTCCTTAAAACTTAGAGAGAGGGCCAGGCTTGGTGGCTCAGCCTGTAATCCTGCGCCTTTGGGAGGCTGAGGTGAGTGGATTGCCTGAGCCTGAGGGTGCGAGACCCGCCTGGGTAGGCGAGACCTCATCTCTACAATAAATCAAAAAATGAGCCGGGCACGGTAGCGCGCGCCTGTAGTTCAGGCTACTTGGAAGGCTGAGGCGGAAGGATCGCTGGAGCCCAGCAGGGTGAGGCTGCGGTGGCCGGGAGGCGCCACTGCACTCCAGTCTGGGCAACAGAGTGAGACTCAAACTCTTAAAAAAAAAAAAAAAAAAACTTAGAGAGAGGGCCAGGTGCAGTGGCTCAAGCCTGTAATCCCAGCACTTTGGGAGGCCGAGGCGAGAAGATTGCCTGAGCCACAGATTCAAAACCAGTCTGGGAAACATGGTGAGACCTCATCTCTAAAATAAATTTAAAAATTAGCCGGGCGTAGTAGTGCACGCCTGTAGTTCCAGCTACTCGGAAGGCTGAGGCAGAAGGATCGCCGGAGCCCTGCAAGTCGATACGGGGGGGGGGGGGGTCATGAGCATGCCACTGCACTCCAGCCTGGGTGACAGAGTAAGACTCCAACTCAAAAAAAACCTAAGAGAGAGGAGAACTAATGGAGGAGTGGGAGTGCCACATAAAAAGGACCAAACACTCCTAATAAATTCATGGATCTATGCAATAATATGTAGTGGCTGCTAACATCACAGAGTCAGGTAGTTTGTGACTCTGGAAGGAAATACCACACCCATGATATTCTCCCTACTCATTCTGAGAGAGGGAGAGAGGGGGAGAGAAGGGAATAGAGAGAGAAGGGAAGAGGGGTGCCAAGTTTTCTTTTTTTGAGTCAGAATCTCACTCTGTCACTCAGTCTGGAGCGCAGTGGCACAATCATGGCTCACCACAGCCTCAACCTCCTGGGTTCAGAAGATTCTTCCACCTCAATCTCCTGAGTAGCTGGGATTACAGGAGCATGCCACCATGCCCAGCTAATTTTTTTGAGATGAAGTCTCGCTATATTGCCTAGGCATCTCCAACTACTGGGCTCAAGCAATCCTCCTGCCTTGGCCTACCAAAATACTGGGATTACAGGCATGAGCTACTGTACCCAGGCGAAAACCAATTTTATCAAACCTCTAGATCTTACTACCAAGCAACAAGGAATACAAGGGACAGGGAAACTTATCAATGATTCTATGAGGATTCATTCAACAACATCCACAGAGCAGGAAACTACAAGGGATGACAACAAAAAAATTGTAAGGAACAGGCCGAGAGCAGTGGCTCACGCCTGTAAACCCAGCACTTTGGGAAGTCAAGGCAGGAGAATTGCTTGAGCCCAGGAGTTCGAGACCAGCCTGAGCAACATAGACAGACTTTGTCTCTACAAAAAATTAGCTGGCTGTGGTGGTGCATGCCTGTATCCCAACTACTAGGGATGCTGAGGTGGAAGGACCTCCAGAGACCAGGAGGTTGAGGCTGTGGTAAGCCATGATCGTGCCACTGCTCTTCAGCCTGGGCAACAGAGTGAGACCCCAACTCAAAAGAAAAGGGAAGAGAAAAAAATAAATAAATAAATAAATAAATAAATAGATTGTAGGGGATACAAAAGACATAAAGTAGCAACGAAGAAAACTCGAGAGATCTGTCAAATTGTCATCTGACAATTTTTGGACCTTACTTAGATCCTGATTTGAGTAAACTGCTTAAAAATATATATACCAGTGAGGCAGTCAAGGCAATTTGAAGTTTTACCAAATACCTGAAGAATCACTGTTTTTTTTAATTTTTTATTTATTTTTTAATTGGAGTCTTACTCTGTCACCCAGGATGGAGTGCAGTGGCATGTGCACAGCCACCGCAGCCTCTACCTGCTGGGCTCAGGCGATTCACCTCAGCCTTCCAAGTAGCTGGAACTACAGATATGCACCACCATATCCGGCTAATTTTTAATTTTTTTGTGGAGACAAGGTTTTGCCAAGTTGCCCAGGTTGGTCTCGAACCCCTGGACTCAGGCAATCCTCTCACTTTGGCCTCCCAAAGTGCTGGGATTACAGGTGTGAGCCATCACGCCTGGCTTGTTATCTTTTAAAGGTATAACAATGGTATTGGGGTTATAAAACCCTTATCTTTTAGATACATACTGAAATATCCATAAATGAAAATATATGTCTGTGTTTGCTTTTAAAAATTCAAAGGGAAAAGGAGCAGATAAGAACACAGTTTTTTATAAAGAGGTCATAAGTTGACAAATGTTGAATTTGAGTAATGAGTACAAGAAAGTTCATTATATTCTCTAATTTTTCCATAGTTTTGTTTTTTAATAGAATTTAGAATACAAATTATATCTGCTATATGAAACTAGAAGACCATAAAACAACATATAAAGAGCTCTCAGCAAAAATGATATTCAAACTGCAATTCTGTACCCAATGAAAACTTTTTTTTGCTTTTTATGAGTAGTATGTATACTTTACTTATTTTAGCAGTTTTAGATTTACAGAAAGTAAACAGAAAATACAGAGTTTCCGTGTAGCCTTTCAGTCAACGTCTCAAAAAAATTAGCCTCCCATGTACCCTTTTCTCAGGAAGTATTGAAGGAAGTCCTGCAGCAAAATGAAGGATAAAAACAAAAAAGATAACGGCCAGAGAACCAGAAAAACATGAGATCCAAACCTGCTGGGAAATATGCAAAAGGAATTCTATTAGCCCCAGAGAGGGAGAGTTTCACAGAGGAGCAATTTGATGGCGGCTCCAGTAAGATAGTTCTTAACAGGAAAAAAAAAACTAGTTATTAGATGTTTGTGTACTGAAAACTCTATTGAGAGGCTATTGGAAAGAATAGGAAAATTCACTCACAAGTACCAGAAAGCAAAGCAAATGAAAATACAACAATAGTTCTAGAAAAACAAACTTAAGGAAAAAAATATAGCCATGGTATACAATTTGGTTTATGGGGAACAAGATTTACATAGTCATAATTAAGCACAAGATACTGATCCTATAAAAAAATTTGTGCCGGGCTCGGTGGCTCAGCCTGTAATCCCGCGCCTTTGGGAGGCTGAGGTGAGTGGATTGCCTGACCCCGCGGGTTCGAGACCCGCCTTGGCAGTTGAGACCTCATCTCTACAATAAACCAAAAAATCAGCCGGGCATGGTAGTGCATGCCTGTAATTCCAGCTACTTGGAAAGCTGAGGCGGAAGGATTGCCGGAGCCCAGCAGGTCGAGGCTGCGGTAGCCGGGAGCAGCCACTGCACTCCAGTCTGGGCGACAGAGTGAGACTCCAACTCAAAAAAAAAAAAAAAAAAAAAAAATTGTAACTACAATGGGTGGATGGAAGAAGAAGTGTGAGACAGATGGCTTAAAGTATTCAGACCTACCTTAATACAAAGTCAATAGATGATGTCTTAAATCTTAAGCCAAATAAAAAACAGATTACCTACACAGCCTCCAAACTCACTTTCTTCCTTTGTAACAGAAGCTAATATTGTTCAGAACCCATTTGCACAACCACCTCCATTTAGGCATGAGCTCAAGGAAAGCGTGCCAGTTCCAGGAGTAAGTCTAATTGATCTAAATGTAATCCCACTTTGCTTTCTAGTGAGTGTTTCAGAAATGGGCATCTTACCCAAGAGATAAGTCAGCCAAAGAGTTCCTAGGCAAAGTTTCTACATTCTTATCTAGCTACAAGAAAAATAATTTTATCTTTTTTCTATGGACACTTGTGTCTGAATACAATTCCTGACACTACTGCAGTCATCTCAATCTGAGGACGGAGCCCGTCAATGACTAAAAGAGGAAATGGACAAATTTAGGCAGTGAAGACATTACTGAGCCATCAAATCAATTAGCCCTTGAGCTATCCCACCCCTGGCTTCCCTTATTTGAAGCCAGTTTGGGTTAGGGTCTCAATACTTGCATCCAAAAGCATCATCCTATCTGATATAATAAGCATATTATTTAGAAATAAAGAGTTAAGGCCGGGCTCGGTGGCTCAGGCTGCAATCCCACGCTTTGGGAGGCCAAGCTGAGTGGAATGCCTGAGCCCGCAGGTTCGAGACCCACCTGGGCAACCTGGCAAGACCCCATCTCTACAATAAATCAAAAAAATTAGCCGGGCGTGGTAGCACACGTCTGTAGTTCCAGCTACTTGGAAAGGCTGAGGCAGAAGGATCGCTGAAGCCCAGCAGGTCAAGGCTGCGGTGGCCGGGAGCAGCCACTGCACTCCAGTCTGGGTGACTGAGTGAGACTCCAATTCAAAAAAAAAAAAAGAAAGAAAAGAGTTAAATTTTAAAAACAGCTAAAAGAATTGAGGTGAAAGTGCTTACCTATAGCTGGTATGCACAGCATACAGTACCATGAATGTTTCAGATGTGCCAAGATCCTCTAAAGACCTCAGGACACCCAAAACAGCCTCTTTCCATTGACGCCCTGATGTGAAGCAATTTGGAAAGTATTGCTCTGTGGAATAGGATTGGAAAGCAGTGAGGGTGTGCCTGGAAACAGCTATTTTTCATTATAAGCCTTTCAGTAAGCAATACAGGTTGAGTACTTATGTAAAATGCTTGGGACCAGAAGTGCTTCTGATTTAGGTTTTTTTTTTTTTTTTTTTTTTTTTTTTTTAGATTTTGGAATGTTTATTCACTGGTTTAGCATCCCAAATCTGAAAAGCTCCAGTGAGCATTTCTTTTGATCATCATGTCAGTGCTCAGAGTTTCAGATTTTGGAGCCTTTCAAACTTCAGATTTTTAGATTTGGGATGCCCAGCCTGTATTTGATTGTGATTACACATATGTTGAAAATAAAAAATTGGCCAGATACAGTGGCTCAAGCCTGTAATCCCAGCACTTTGGGAGGCCAAGGTGAAAGGAATTGCCTGAGTCCAGGGGTTCGAGACCAGCCTAGTCAACTTGGTGAGACCTCATCTCTACAATAAATAAAAAAATTAGCCAGGTATGGTAGTGCATGCCTGTAGTTCCAGCTACTTGGAAGGCTGAGGTGGAAGGATCACCTGAGCCCAGCAGACTGAGGTTGCAGTGGCCGTAAGTGTGCCACTGCACTCCAGCCTGGGCAACAAAGTGAAACTCCAACTCAAAAAATAAAATAAAATAAAAATCAATTCTTTAAAAAACAAAAAAAAAATCAATGCAGTAAGCAAAGAGAGACTACAAATCTGATCTGCAGAAAGATCATTAACAATAACAAAGGAAAAACTGAATTGAAAGCTATTTCAGAAATAAAACTCAAGATATGATACAGATTTTAAAGTGGTAGAAGAGGAAGATTTACAAGAAGCCAAAGACTACATAGTTCTTCAGGGACATAACTCTCTACCCAATCACATGAAATGAAAACACAAAACTAAGTCGGGCTCGGTGGCTCAGCCTGTAATCCCGCGTATTTGGGAGGCTGAGGTGAGTGGATTCCTGCCCCGTGGGTTCGAGACCCGCCTGGGCAACTTGGAGAGACTTCATCTCTACAATAAATCAAAAAAATTAGCCGGGCGTGGTAGCGCGTGCCTGTAGTTCCAGCTACTTGGAAGACCGAGGCGGAAGGATCACCGGAGCGGCCACTGCACTCCAGTCTGGGCGATAGAGTGAGACTCCAACTCAAAAAAAGAAAGAAAACAGAAAACTACATTTTGCTGTACATTATACTGGTTAGATTACATTAGCCAATATCTATTAAACTTTCTTAAAGTTTTGCAAGAAATCCAAATTGGGAAGCTCAGATATAGATACTAAATAATATCAGAAACCCTTCATTCAGCCATGTATTATATATAGGTGAGCAAGATTCTAGTTCTAGAGACTCAATATCCAAAGCATGGTTGCTGCTCTCGAAAAGAATAGTCTCATATTCCCTAAAACATAAACCACAGAAGCAATACAAAATAAAAACTAAGAGTGAAGGCTAAGGCCTGGTTTGAATCCTACTTATCGACTACTTTTCATTTTAGGAAAAAAAAAATCACTTCATCTCTAAGCCTAAGTTTCATCACAGGCTAAATGAAAATACCTTACCAGGTTATGGTTATATGAGGGGGACCTAAAAAACCCAGAATTTATTTGTTAAAAAACTGTGTATTTATTCTAACATGCTTAAACTTCAGTCACCTTCAAAGTACTCTCCCCATTTGATGCAATATACCTATCGACACATTTTTTCCACTGCTCAAAACAGTTTTTGAACTCATTGACTCTGATGCCTCTAAAAGCTTCCGCTGTTTTTTGTTTCACCTCTTCCACACTGGCAAAATGTTTCCCTTTGAGGACTTTTTTAATCTGGGGGAAACACAAAAGTTACTCGGGGCGATATCAAGTGAAGAGGGAGGGTGAATCATGGGAGTCATGACATCTTTGGTCAAACTGCTGAATACTGGTTGGTGTGGCCAGGTGTGTTGTCACAGCAGAAAACCAGTCATCTGTTTGCCACAGCTTACAGATGTTTCTTCTGCAAATCGTGACATAACCTTCTCAAAACTTCCAGATAAAAACCGAGAGGTTCCCAGAACACTTACCTAGTGGGGGAGGCCAGTATTACAAGGGACCTGCCCTCCAAATGATAATTCCAAAAGATAACTTGGGGGGCGGAGGCGGGCATGTGTATGTTTATGAAGTATTCAACGCAAGCTTAATAAAGACTGCCCTAACTATGGTAACAGATAAGGAGAGAGATTTCTACAATAAGCTAATGTGAGTTGTGAATCTTCAAGAAGGTAATTATCTCAGTGCTTATTTCCTGTGTACCATCTCACAGAGGAGTGGTCTGCAAAGCACATTCTGGGGAAGAGGAGCAGAAACAGAGGGAGTATCTTTCAGACTAATTTCTCCAGTACCTAGAGAACATAGCATAGTAACACTGAAAATGCTTTCTCAAAGACATAAATCATATATTTTACCCTCATTCTTCCTATCTTTCGCAAACATTGAAGGAAGCTTCTATGTGCCAGTATGGTAGGCCCTAAAACTATAGCAGGGAACAAACCTGCTCTCAAGTAGTTTGATCTAAAGAAACTACATACAAATATAGAAACACACACACTCTCCAATAGCTATAAAATTCAAGTGGAACAAGTAAAAGTGATGAGAAGAAAAAGTTCAGGGTATTATGATTAACAGACTTAAAGGTGGCTCCCATGACCCTTCTTCTAGTGTTCACACCCTTGTGCAGAACCTTGTGACTTCCTTTTAACCACCAAAATACAACAGAAGTAACAGGACATCATTTACATAGTTATGACACATTAAGACTATACACCTCTTGTAAGGTAACTCTCCTTTACTGCCTTTGTGTAAGTAAGTGGTCATGTTGGAAAGGACCACATGGCAAGAAACTGAGGCCCTCAGTCTAATAGTGCACAACAGAATACTGCCACCAACCATATGAGCTTATAAGACATCTTTCCCCAGTGAAATCTCAGGTGAGACCACAGCTTCATCCAACATCTTTACAGCATTCTAAGATTAAAGCAGAAGATGTAGCTAAAGTATGTTCAGATATCTGTGAGATAATAAATGTATGTATATGTTTTAAGCTGCTAACTTTTGTGGTGATACTGTTACGTAGCAAGGGATAAACACACTGTTACACAAAAAAGTTCTTCTACCATACTCCTTACTTTGCAGAAAATACTGATTTTAACTACTCTATATATACACACATCAAGCTAACTTCAGGTTGTCTTATTATTCTTAAGCAAAACTCATGTACCAAGATGTCAACATTAACACAATCTGACCTCACATTTTCTGATAGCCATTTTTAACAATCTTGACTCTAATTCCATTATCTCTGTCATTTCTATTTCTATTGACTGAGTTTTCTATATTTTTAAGTTCACTAATCTTTTATTCAATAATGTCTAAAACATTATTAATGCTACCAGTGTATTTTTCATGTCAAACATAGTTTTTTCACCACTATACAATTGGATCTGGGTCTTTCTTATACCTTCCATGTCTCTTAAGTGTCTGAACATGCGAAATACAGTTATAATAAATGTCTTAACATCTTTACCTGTCAAATCTAACGTCTATGTCAGTTTCTCATTAGTTTCAATTGATTGATCTCCTGATTGAGTCATGTTAACTTGCTTGCTCATGTTAACTTGCTTCTTTACATACTTAGTAATTTTTTATTGGATGCTGGACATTTTATATTATTAGTGTCGGGATCTGCTATATTTCGTTAAAGAATGTTAGACATTGTAATGGCAGGCAATTATATTACTTTCAGATTAGTTTACTCCTTTCATGGCTTGGTTTTAAGCACTTTTCAGACAGAGCTAGAGTAGCTCTACTTTGGGACTAGTTTAGCCCCATTACAAAGACAACCCTTTCTGGGATCTCAATAAACCTTATATATTTAATGAAATATTTTCAGTAAGACTCAACTCTCACCCCGTGTAAACACTGAAGTTGTTCTGCTTACAGTTTCTCCCAAAATTGTCCTGTTATGAAACTGTACCTTATACATGTACAAATTGGTGTTCAAAGATTTCTAAGGGGACCTCTTTCTCCGCATAGCTCCCTCCCCTCCAGAACTCTGCTCCTCAACTTAGAATCCCCTTGGCCTCCCTCAACTCCAATCTTTTGTTTCCTCAACTCAGTGAAGCCACATGGCTCTATTTGGGATACCCTTTCCCTGCAGCAAGGTCTGAAAAGTGTCTCCAAGCAGAAAGCTAGCCCATCATAGGGTTCACCTCATTTAGTTCCCATCTGCCAGAGATCACAGTACTGTGCTGTTTATTTCCTATATCTGAAAAAAGTTGTTCCCTTTGTTTTGTCCAGTTTTCTAGATGTTTACAGTAGGAGGGCAAATTCAGTATGTCAATGCCTCATAGTCAAAGCAAAAACCATGATTTCTGACACTAAAGTTTAAACTAAATGTCTTAAGAAATAAAACCCCTAAACATGCGTGCACACACAGAGACAGACACACACACACACACACACACACACCCCATTATCTATCATACCACCCCATCTTTATTTTTTCAAGGCATTTACCACTTTTTGTAATTATGTTATTTGCTTTATTGTTTATTCTACATCTTACATGAAAACTCTGTGGGTACAGCTATCTTGTCTATCTCGTCACTCGTGTATCTATAACACCTAAAACATACCCTGGCCAAGAACTGGCACTCAGATTCAGCAAATTAAATCAACAAACAAAATGTTTTATAACAATTTCACTGAATATATTCTGTGAACTCTTCTCATTAGTAAATTCTAATCTAAATGCAGGTAAGCCTGACCCTGGAGAGTCCCTTAGAATTGTCTATTATCTTAATTAGCATCATCCAAATAAAGGTTCTTAGTTGCAAACAAGAGAAACTAGTTCTGCCTTTTTTTAAGCTGTAAGGAAATTATTAAAGCATATTAGGCAACTCACAGGAAAAAAAAAAAAACAAACCCATGAGGGCCAGGATGGAAGACGACATAGTCAAGAATACCCAAATTCAAACTACAGATCTGGTGCAGTGAAGACAACACAAGAGTCAGTCATTGCAACTTGTACTAATACCACCAACACCAGGAACCAAGTGGTACAACTGAAATCTGTCACTGCTGCCACCAGAAAACAGATATAGCTGCCACCAGAAAACAGATATAGCTGCCACCACCATCATTCAATCCCTCTCTGCACTACAGAAGTTGAATTCTACATAAAGCCAGCTTCTACAAATCACTGGCTCCTAAGGTAGTCAGGCACAGGTGGGCATAGAAACCCCAGGTCACAGGATTGCATTCTAACTGGAAAAAATAGCAGGGCAACTGCGCAGTTGGCTTTCAAATAAGAGGAAATCTCTACCTCCCTCCAAAACTCCTAAGACAAAGATTCCCCAAACACAGACAGGTGCTAGATTTTCTTGTTTATCATCCAGAAGAACTAATGAACCAGTTGCACAAAGCACCAATCCCAGCATGCCAGAACTTTTATCTAATTCTTCAATTAATGGGTTACAGAAACTGTTTCTCTTTCTTTTCTCTCGAAATGTTTAACTTTGGGGCACTTAATTGTTCACCGGGCTTCTTATTATCTGGAGGTGGCATATACAATCTACTATAATTAACCTGAAGCAAATTTGCTTCTTTACATCTTAGTTTTCTAATTTATTTATAAAATAGGGATAATACCAATTACCTTGTATGACTGGTGAAAATATTAAAGTAGAATACTGAATAGAATATTCATTTCATAGTAATAGATAAATATTTTATAATATAGAACATTATATTCATAATAATGAATAGATATAGTGGCTGGCCTGTGACAGGTAATTATTACATAGTTTATTTTTTAAGAGGAGAAACCCAGATTTACATGAATACCTTTTCTAAAAAATAACAGGTCAATATGTTAAAGATCCAAGTTTTTATTTTACCTTGGTATTACTAGAGATCCCATACCCCCTAAGTTACCAGAAATAAAGCAACAAGTAGTTTAAAGCAATCAAAACTGTTGCCATCAAAACTAAGTTCAAGAAGTAAAAATAAAACAGTTCACCCAAGCTAAAAGCCAGTTTTTCCTTTACATTTCTCTCCAGTGAGCACTATCTTGAAAGCTTCATGAGGTCAGGGACAATGTACATCCACCTGATTCATTACTATGTCCCAAGAGCCTAGAATGGAGTTAAGCACAGAGAGACCTTCAACAAAATACCTGACTATTTGTTTTACAAAATATTTACCACAGAAACTAGTCACTGAAAAGGGTTACAAAACTACACTGAAGCCGGGATGGGTGGCTCAGCCTATAATCCCGTGCCTTTGGGAGGCTGAGGTGAGTGGATTGCCTGAGCCAGCGGGTTCAAGACCCGCCTTGGCAGTTGAGACCTCATCTCTACAATAAATCAAAACATCAGCCGGGCGTGGTAGCGCATGCCTGTAATTCCGGCTACTTGGAAGGTTGAGGCGGAAGGATCGTAGAAGCTCAGCAGGTCGAGGCTGCGGTGGCCAGGAGCAGCCACTGCACTGCAGTCTGGGCGACAGAGTGAGACTCCAACTCAAAAAAAAACTACACTGAAATGCTTATAAGTTTTTTAAAAGCTCGTTCGTCTGACAAGATTGACAGCTTCAATATTTTCTAACTAGAAGACTCATTCTTCTGAAAATTTGTCCATACAACAAAATTCCCCTCATTCTTCTTTTTCTATCATCCAAACTTGAAGTGGAAGTTAAAGTCAAAAAGCATCCAAACTACTTTATTAACTATTCTATTAATCAAAGCTAGAGCTTATTTTAAATGTAGTACTTGACAGGTACTACAAATGCTGGGTCTATGTTCCAGTTATAACTGCTGAATGAACTTTACTATGTTGACTAGAATAGTGAAGAATAAATACCCAGGTTGATTACTCTACAATTTAGAACCGCTCCAATGACCACTAAGGACTGTACCCATTTCAATAGACTACTAAAAATCGTGTACTCCTTTAATACAGAAGGCAGAATCTTTCCACTTCACATTTCCGATATCTAGCTCCCAGTACACAGTAGGCATTTCATATACAATTGTTGAGTTAATCCACACATAATTTTCTCTTTCTCCTAACTACATCGAGCTTTATAATCCTATTTTTAAAAAGCTTCACTTTTTCCTTTTGCTGAAAAGTTTCCATATTTCATGTTCAGTTCTTACTCCAAAGGAACAGACATCCCTCTGCTGTAGGTCTTTGGTCCTTGATACCAACCAGTAGAGATCAAAATATATAGTTCAATAATTCATTCAACAAATGTTTATTTAGTGCCTTCTATACTATATGCCAAGCACCCTGCCAACTCTTGAGATGGCAAGAGGGAACAAAACACTATTGTCCTGATCTCCAGAGATCACTAATAAACAAGTACTTGGGGGGGAAAAAAAAACCAACTTAGTAAGTGTTATGTAGGAAAAATACAAAAAGACATGAGATTTTTTTAAACAAAGGGCTAACAGGGAGGATGGTCTTCCCTAAGTGATATCTGAGCTGAAATTGAAAGAGTTCTTGAACTAAAAGAAACAGGTGGGCCGGGCACAGTGGCTCAAGCCTGTAATCCCAGTACTTTGGGAGGCTGAGGTGAGGGGACTGCCTGAGCCCACAGGCTCGAGAACAGCCTGGGTAACTTGGCAAGACCTCACCTCTACAATAAATCAAAAAATTAGTCAGGCGTGGTAGCACACGCCTGTAGTTCTGGCTACTTGGAAGGCTAAGGCCGAAGGATTGCCTGAGCCCGGCAGGTCGATGCTGCGGTGGTCGTGAGTGTGCCACTGCACTCCAGCCTGGGCAACAGAGTGAGAATCCAACTCAGAAAAAAAAAAAAAAGAAAGAAAGAAACAGATGACGATCCCAGGCCAAGGAAGCAGCATATGCAAAGACTGGAAGACAATACAGTCACATGACTCAGTGACCTATGAGTAGAAATGGTGAGTGAGCTGGGGAAAAGTCATTCAGGTCAGAGGGCTTACAGGTCCTGTGACTATACTGGTTTTTATCCTAAAAGTCATTAAAGAGTTTTTTTTGTTTGCTTTTTGTTTTTTAAGGAGAATTCGTGTTCATTTATTTGCTCAAATCCCTCTCCATTTCTGCCCACTCAAATGAACTTTCCTTATTCCTTGATCTTCCCTAAGGCACACATCCTTTACTTTGTATGTCTGTATCTTTGTCCTTTACAGCAAATAGCCTTCCTCCAAACTATCTCCCATGAATCCTAGGACTCCAGTCTTCAGTTTTTTCCCTCTGCATAGCTGACTCTAATACTGCTGAGTAACTGTGGGTCTTCAGACCAATTACTTGGTAAATTTACCTAGATCTATTTTTGTTTTGAACCACTACAGAAACTCAATAAAGAAATGAGAAAAATAAAATTGTAAAATACTCAATGTGATCCTGTTTTCTTACATTGATGTTTTGAAAAACTTTTACAAAACAATTTTTTATACCATAGAAAGTAATGTTTTGCCAGGCACGGAGGCTCATGTCTATAATTCCAGCACTTTGGGAGGTGAGACCTTGTCTCTACAATAAATCAAAAAAAAACAGCCAGGCCTGGTGGCGCATGCCTGTGGTTTCAGTTACTTGGAAGGCTGAGGTGGAAGGATCACCTGAGCCCAGGAGGTCAAGGATGCGGTAGCCATGAGCATGCCTTTGCATGGCAGCCTGGGCAACAGAGTGAGACTCCAACTAAGAAAAAGTAATGTTTCTCAATAAGGAATGTGTGATGTAAAGATAAAGTAAAAAATACCATTATGATGATAGTTGTTCTTTTCAAGAGAAATTGATCCAATCAATTTTCGGCAAACATTATTTGTCTTAGGACTAGTGTTCTATTTTTACCATAAACTCTTAACTCAAAATTAACTGTCAAAGGACTAAAATGAAACAAAAATTTTTGACCTTCAAAAAGCAGTATCAAAAATTATAAAATTTCATAGCCTTTATGTTCCCTTTAATGAAAATTTAATTTATGTCGGTTCTAGACTGAGTCCTTAAGACTACTCAAGAGACTATTAAAGAATCCCCCTAACCAGGACATAACTTTTATGATGGCAAAGGCAGGGCAGCCTTTGTTTTACAACTGAGTCCCAGATCCTAGTTCCATGTCTGGCACTAGCAGGTGTTCAATAAATAGTTATATTACCCCACAATATAATCATTATGTCTGACAATCAGTCTTTCAATAAGGATACACGTAAAAAATAAACAAAATAGGAGATTTTTCAGGCAAATACTAAGACACTCAGGAAAAATTAAATTGTTCAAATGCTCAGCTACTCTCCATTTCCCAAACCATGAATTATGATATGACCTTTTCCTTTCCATATTCACAGCTTCAAACAATGCCTTCTCACACTGCCCCATGTTTTAGCTCATCCTTAATAGTGCTTCAAATTACTTCCACCTGTTCCTGATGCAGTTCATACTTAACTACATCAGGAACTACTACTTCCTGTAACATGAACTACAATAATACTTCGATCTTCGGTTCTTCAACAGTTCCTTCTCCTCAAAAGAACATATTCTTAACTGCCTCACTAAACCTATCACTGAACTCCTAGAACCTTTTACTTTCCTAACAACAAAGTTTAATTTTCTTCTTTCTAGCTCCAAAAACTTGGCCACATTGCTGTCTGAATACAGAAATATTTCCTCTACTGAAAATTAAATTAAGAATTTTGTTAAGATTTTCTCATCTGTCTTCTACTTTTCACTTCTTATTCCCCCACCTAGAATGCTGTCTAGACCCTTCTTCTGCTTTCTAGACCCTTCTTCTGCTCTCTAGACCCTTCTTCTCACAATGTCATTTCTCCCTAACCTATAGATTTGTCATCATTCCCCTGCTGAAAAACCTTCAATCACCCCAAATTCAAACTCCAAATATTTAAGACTCATTACTCTCATTTCCACTATATTTGTCCCTATCCCTTCCTGAGCATACCAAACTCCCTCTCTCCCTCCCTGTCTCATGCTACTGGCACATGGCTCTGTCATTCGCCAAAGTCACTCTTCATTTTCCCCACCACCACTGGTTGCCCACATGACTTCCATCAGTAGACTATCAAGACCTCAGCTTCCACCATAAAAAGCCTATTCATTCTTCAAGATCAAGATCCAGTCCCTTGGCCAGACTCGGTGGTTCAGTCTGTAATACCAGCACTTTCGGAGGCCAAGGTGAGTGGATTGCCTGAGCCCACGGGTTCAAGATCAGTCAGGGCAATTTGGCAAGACCTCATCTCTACAATAAATCAAAAATTAGCTGGGCATGGTAGTGCGTGCCTGTAGTTCCGGCTACGTGGAAGGCTGAGGCGGAAGGATCGCCGAAGCCTAGCAGGTTGACGCTAGGGTGGCCGTGAGTGTGCCACTGTACTCCAGAGCCTGGGCGACAGACTGAAACTCCAACTCAAAAAATAAAAATAAAAAATAAAAAGATCCAGTCCCATATCCTCCAAAGTACACACTCACAGACCCAGAACTATCTTGCTTCCCTGTGCTTTTCTAGTTCTTCACATATCAATACTGCTAATTATTAACATCCATGGTCTTACCTGTGTTAACTTTTTTCTGTACTCACACATCACTCTCAACACTAAAAGCAAAAGTAACCAAATCTTCAATTTTGTAGCCAAAATCCGCTACTTAGTGCTATCACTCACATATCTTACACAAAGGCCATTCAAATGTTTACTCAACTGAAGAGGAACAAGAGTCCCCTTTTCTGTAGGCATTTAAATTTTATCAAAATATCAGTTATTCATTCAACAGAGTAAAGAAATAAAGAAAAACCAGAATATACTTAACTACAGTATGTATACATTAGACAATTAATATTGTTATTTAAAATAAAAAGTTTAGCCAGGCATAGTGGCTCACACCTGTAATTCCTGCACTTTGGGAGTGGAGGCAAGAGGATTGCCTTAGCTCAGGGGTTCAAGACCAGCCTGAGCAATATGGTGAGACCTCATCTCAAAAAATCAGCCAGGTGTGTTGGCGCATGCCTGTTGTTCCAGCTACTTGGAAGGCTGAGGCAGAAGGATCACCTGAGCCCAGCATGTTGAGGCTGCGGTGGCCACTAGCGTGCCACTGCACACCAGCCTGGGTGACAAAGAAGACTCTTACCCAAAAAATAAAAAATAAAAGTTAGCCGGGCTCGGTGGCTCAGCCTGTAATCCCGCGCCTTTGGGAGGCTGAGGTGAGTGGGTTGCCTGAGCCCGCGGGTTCAAGACCCACTTGGGTAACTTGGTGAGACCTCATCTCTACAATAAATTTTTAAAAAATTAGCTGGGTATGGTAGCGCGCGCCTGTAGTTCCAGCTACTTGGAAGGCTGAGGCGGAAGGATTTCCGGAGTCCAGCAGGTCAAGGCTGCGGTAGCCGGAAGCGGCCACTGCACTCCAGCCTGGGCGACAGGGAGACTCCAACTCAAAAAAAAATAAAATAAAAGTTTACAATACAACGTAAGATGTTTAAACACAGTCATAATAAAAGAGTTGCAAATCCAAACAACTAGATATCATTATTCACCTATTACATTGACCAAGATCTGAAGCTTTGGACAACACCAGCATTGGGGAGATTTGGGAAACTTTGCACTCAGTCACTGCTGGTGAAAACATTGGTGCTACTTTTTGGAAGACAATTTGACAATATATATTCAAATTTGCATATACCTGGAGAACCATCAATTTTCCTTAGAAATGTATACATCCCTTGCCTGGCACAGTGGCATACCTGTAGCTCCAGCTACTTGGAAAACTGAAACAGAAGGATCACCTGAGCCCAGCAGGTCAAGGCTATGGTGGCCACAAGCATGCCACTGCACTCCAGCCTGGGTGACAAAACAAAAAAAAGCAAAGAAATATATATACCCCATGGATAATGCTCACAGAACATGATTATATGTACAAGAAAATAAAGTACAGCACTGTTTAAAACAATAAAAATACGAATTTAAATCTCCTTTAATGACCGAGCGCAGTGGCTCACACCTGTAATCCCAGCACTTTAGGAGGTGGAGGAGAGAGGATGTCTGAGCCCAGGGACTTAAAACCTTCCTGGGGAACTTGTCGAGATCTCATCTCTACAATAAATCCAAAAAATTAGCTGGGTGTGGTGGCACATCACTGTGGTTCCAGCTATTTGGAAGGCTGAGGCGGAAGGATCACCTGAGCCCGGGGGATCAAGGCTGTGGTGGCCATGAGTGTGCCACTGCACTCCAGCCTGGGCAACCGAGTGAGACTCAGACTCAAAATAAATAAATAAATATCCTTTAATGGAGACTGACTAAATAAAATGAAGTAAATCCATAAAATGGAATACTTCTCAACCATCAGAAACAACAGTGAAGTTCTATCAGCTGGAATACAAATATTTCAAAGGTATATCAAATAAAAAAGATGCTTAAGTTGCAAAGTTCTGTGTTCAGGATGATTCCATTTGGTTTTGATTTTAAGCACACAGACACCAATTAAACACACACACCCCTATCTATGCACTTAAAAATAATTAGATCAAGCCAGGCACAGTGGCTCAAGCCTGTAATCCCAGCACTTTGAGAGGCCGAGGTGAGAGGACTGCCTGAGCCCAGGGCTTCAAGACCAGCCTGGACAACTTGGTGAGATCTCGTCTCAACAATACATCAAAAAATTACTCAGGCGTGGCAGTATGTGCCTGCAGTTCCAGCTAATTGGAAGGCTGAGGTGGAAGGATCACCTGAGCCCAGCAGCTCGACGCTGGGGTGGCCTTGAACGTGCCACTGCATTCCAGCCTGGGCAACAGAGTAAGACTCTGACTAAAAAAAAAAATTTTAGATCATAGCGAACATAGTTTTTTAACTACACATATTAAATGCATTCTACATATAATTGTGTGTGTGTGATGTGCATATACATGCACAGAACATTTCTGGTAGGAAAAACTGCATAGTTATTACCCATGAAGTATGAGAAGGGGAGGATTAGGGGATGATTGATACCACTCCACAGAACTTGATTTCTTTTTTTAAGCTGTAAGTATACACTACTTGTTGATCTTTAAAAAACTAGAATTTCCAGCTGGGTGTGGTGGCTCACACGTATACTCCCAGCGCTTTGTGAAAGTTTCAGATCAACACAGGCAACATGGCAAGACCTCATCTCTATGATAAATCAAAAGTCAAAAAAATCAGTCAAGTGTAGTGGCACATGCCTGCAGTTCCAGCTACTTGGAAGGCTGAGGCAGAAGGACTGCCAGAGTCCGGCAGGTCAAGACTGCAGTAGCCGTGAGAGTGCCACTGTACTCCAGCCTAGGAGACAGAGTGAAATTCTGATTCAAAACAAAAAACAAAAAACCTACACTTTTCTAGGTGATCAGAACTGTATTTTATATTATATGCTTGATACGCTGTAAGACCGCACAAGTAGGAGGTCTAAGCAAGAGATGAAACAATAAGAAAAAAGGGATACTCCCAAAAGTTAATCAAGCCTAATGGGTCCTAGGCAGAGTTAGCACAGCGCTACATAACCAACACTCTCAGTGACAGGAAGCCACCAAGAGGCAGGCTAAGAGTACCAATCTGTGGCCACCTGAGAATCCTCACATGAATCTTCCCATGATACCCCATGCTGACATTTCTCAAACGCACACTTCATTTTTCTCAGGAAAGAACACATGTACCACACTCTTCCTTCCTTTCCAAAAAAGCTCTTAGTGCAGGTGCTAATCTCCAATTTTTCAAATGACAGCCAGCTAATTGATAAAACTAATGTGTTAACCTATAACAGGTAAAGAATAGGAATATTCTCATTTTAGAGACTCCAGATCATACCTTAACATAATGGAACAAATTCCAACAGTGAAAACTGCAAGCAACCAAATGAAAAGTAGTAATTTGGATACAAGACCTACCTTTCTTCCTTCTAATCATGACAAGTAACTTCTTATCTATCTACCCTAATGCTGTATGTACACTGCCCACTCCAGTACTGATACCTACAATATCTTATTTAAAACCTTCCACTTCCCATCTTTAAATATTATTTTGACTAGCTCAGATTATTTTTCTATATAGCTAAAAGAACTGGGCCAATCATTCACTAGAAATGAGCTTGCAAATAAAAAGCAACATATTTTAAAATGACAACTATACCCAGAAAATCACAGTGCATCTTGTACACCTTGTCCCCGATCTCTTTTTCTGCAGGTAAGAACAAGAAACCAGGAGTCAAGAAAATTAATGCTAGTCCCTGGCCTGCTTATTCTGAGACACTGGTTAGTCACTTAGGTCCCTCGCACCTATTTCCCTCTCTTATGTGTGAGAAAAGAACTATATCAGAGTTTCTCAAAATGTTTCTACTCCATCGGGATTAACTAGGGTCCTTTTTAAGAAAGAATTCCAGAGCATCACTCCAAAACTAAAGAAAGAAAGCCTGGGAATCCCACAACTTTGACAAGATCCCCAGAAGACTGCCTGGGAACCATTAGTCTTCTCAAGTCCCTACTAGATCTAATACTCAAAGGAATCCGAGATCCTCCTCTTTTTTTCCAGCCTCTGGAAATTAAAGAGAAAAATACTAGATAGTAAATGTATTTTTAAACATCACTGCTATCATCCTTTTTCCAATGTTCAGTGACTCAAACCTTTACTGAAATCCTGACAAGATGCCAGTGTTATTTGCATTATTTGCTGAAAATATGAGCGGGAATATACACAGTATGGTCTCAGTAGAGTATTAGATCCAAAAGCTTAGATTCTAAATATTGTTTACACATAGCAATCAAGAGTCACATTTCTATCGGAAAGTTAGGTGTCAGTAATTTAATATATTACTGACCCCAAAATCCCTTCACTACTAAAAGCATAGCTACATTTTTCTTATCTAGCCACACTGCATTAAGTGATGATCTACTTGAATTTGCATACCACAGTACAAAAGATTAATGACCATATATTGACAATAAAACTTATTAATCAGTGCAATAACTTGTCTTTTCAAAGTTTATTTCTGGAAGTTTCTTCCAAACCATTTGAAAGTTTGACAGGCAATGTTTAATTATCCCTCATTCTCCCCTTCTTCAGTAAACACAGATTTTCAACCACATAAAGCTACCCTACCAAAAACCACATATCCCAGCCTCCTTTGCATCTAAATATGGCCACATGACTAAGTTCTGCCAAATAGAGTGTGAAAAAAAAGTCAGGTGTGCAACTTCCAGGTTTGTGTTTAAAATGAAGGGATATCGGTGGCTCACGCCTATAATTCTAGCACTTTGCGAGCCCATGGTAAGAGGACTGCCTGAGCCCACAGGTTCGAGACCAGCCTAGGCAACTGGGAGAGACCTCATCTCTACAATAAATCGAAAAATTAGCTGGGTACAGTGGAACGTGCCTGTAGTTCCAGCTACTTGGAAGGCTGAAGCAGAGGGATCACCTGAACCCAGCTGGTCACGGCTGCAGTGGCTGTGAGCGTTCTACTGCACTCCATCCTGAGCACAAAGTAGACTGATTCAAGATAAAAAAATAAATAAAATAAAATAAAGTGAAGGGATATGCCTTCCCCATATAGTATTCATGGACTGTGGATGTGGGAAAGAGCTACTGTGTACTATAAAGAAAACAGTAGCCAGGGTCGGTGGCTCAGCCTGTAATCCCGCGCCTTTGGGAGGCTGAGGTGAGTAAATTGCCTGAGCCTGTGGGTTCAAGACCCGCCTGGGCAACTCGGCGAGACCTCATCTCTACAATAAATCAAAAAATTAGCCGGGCATGGTAGTACTCGCCTGTAGTTCCAGCTACTTGGAAGGCTGAGGGGGAAGGATCGCCGGAGCCCAACAGGTTGAGGCTGCAGTGGCTGGGAGCGTGCCACTGCCCTCCAGCCTGGGTAACAGAGAGAGACTCCAACTCAAAAAAAAAAAAAAGAAAACAGTATCTGCTTAAGCATAGGAAACAAGATAGAAGGAACTAAGGTCCCCCATAACATGGAGTCACCATATCAGTCTTGGACTACTTACACTGCTGTTTATAAAGAAAAAAATAATCTCATTTAAACCAATGTATTTAGTCAGGCACAGGCCCAATCTACACTCTAACTAATGCATATAGAAAGCTTAAATTTATCACAAATATTAAATAACAGCTATGTACCAATTGAGCAAAGCTAAAACTAATTATAAATTCCTATTTTAAGTCACAATAAAGGTTTCTACTGGATAACCCCATTACTGAGATTACTGCTACCCTACCATCTTACATTATATGGTATTTCACACTTTTACAATGCATCTCATTATAGTATCTCATTTCATAATCTTGAAATCCTGTGTAGGGTGGCTGGTATATAGGATACTGAAGCAATGAGACATTGTTTTACCTGAGTACACAGCTAAGAAGTAGTACTCAGGCAGGATTCAGCATACAGGTTCTGCATTCCATCATTCCATGTACATATAAGTTTATCTACACCTGTTACGTGCCAGGCCCTGGAGTTACAGCCACAATCAAGAAAGACATATTTCGGTCCAAATAGACCTTACAATCTAGTGGAAAGAAAGAGACAGACAATAAATGAATAATAATATATATGAATGTAGATAAATAATAATATGGCAATATGTAAAATAAGGGTTGTGAAAGAACAGCAGAGGATCCTGCTTGGCCAAGAAGAATACATGGTCAAGGAACCTTACCTGGACTGCGGTGTGGAGGAAGGCCTCTCTGAAGTAGCAGTATTTATGCTGAGACCACAGAATGAGTATAAAGGAAAAAGAGGACGAGAGGGCAAAAGGGAGAAAGAGAGCCATAAGGAAACGTACACTCATTATCTGTCTTCACAAGAATTCAAAGCTAAGTACTATCAACCCCATTTTACAACAGATGAGGAAGCTGATACTTAGTGAAATCACTGTGCCTAAAGTCACCTGTTGAGACTCCCATCTGCCTGACTCAATCCTCTGCTCACCATCTTATAGGCAGGTCATCTTTCCACAGTATCATGCTGTCTCAACTGCTATCTACTTCTAGATATCAAGCAGATTTTGGATCGATGTCTAGTTTGAGCACCTTTTTACTCAAGCACATGTACCAAGATACCAACCTTAATGATTAATGTTCACAAAATTTAAAAAAGACAAAATCAACTCTTGCCATTGGAAATTTTACATACTTAGAATAGGGATACTATTTAAAATAGAGTTGAGCTGATGCTGAAAACCAGTTTTCACTCCATGTTAAACCAGTTCAGTCGGCCCTCTCAAAAAACAGTTTAAGCAAACATTTCAGCTATGGCAAGATAAACTCAAAACAACTCATCAAGAATAAGGACATTTTAAACTACTACTCGCTGGATATTAGGTAAGAGCACATGACCCTCAGACCAAAAAAAAGTTTGTAAATTGAAGACTTAGTGTTAACAATAATACAAACTTGTAAAAAGCACCTTCTAGAAGAGAAGACACATCGCTCTGGAAGAAGAACCAACAGCCAAGACATCAAAATGGTTCTGTATTAGCAAAACAAATGCCTAGGAGGAATCACATCATTTCAGATGTGAACAATGTAAGGTATCAACAAAGAATATAACTTCTTAAAGAACTCTGGAAGTACTATTTCCAAAACAAAAGTCCAACTTTTTTAAACATGTAGCTGGTTTATACAATGCAATATTTCCAACTCATTTTTTTTCCTTCTTTTTTTATTTTCTTTTCATACAACAAAAAAGGAAATGAAGGGTGCTTGTAACCATTAGACTAGGAAACAAGATGTCTTCAATTATTTAAGGTTCAATATGAACCTTAAATTATTATTTTAGTCATGTGAAGTCCACATTTCACTTTCACACACCCAATGGTAAACCTGACAACCTTAGCTTAACATTATAGCATTGACATAAGGCAAGATTTCAAAAGATTTCATTTGAAAGCAACTAAGGATACATTTTAGGTAATTTCAAATAATTTGATGACTCTTCCAAGTAATTTAACGCAAATTTTAACTCCCCAGAATTTTAAATCCAAAACTGAGCAAGCTTTGGATTAAGAATTACTTCAACTTCTCTAGCCATCCAAAAACTGTCCAACAGTCAGGATAACATATGGTAAAAAGTCTTTTAAAAGGTATAACCACTACAAATACATAAGGTGCTACTGTCCTAGTCACACAATTCACTTTGACAGGGCAAACTGTTAGTATGAATTTTCAGGTGACCATGTCTGATAGTTTCAAGAAATTATTTTTACTTTCTGGTCGAAAACAGACAAGCATATATGAAGGTAAAACCGCCAAAACACTCAACAGAAAGATTCTTAGCTCAGTTTAAATTATTGCTTTGGAATACAACTACCTAAAACTAGTAAAATGTTGTTTTGATAAACGCTCTTTCTGGAAGTTCTGGGGTTTTGCTGGGTTTGGATAGTTAAGTTTTTTTGTGGAGGGATGATGGAAGAGAAATTCTTTCCTGTGTGCGAAGGAAATGTGAAAACTCTGCAATAAGACGAAAGCTAATGCCAAAGCAGACAAACTGACACACACCTAATCACAAATACCAAGGAAGTCCTCTCCTTCTACTAGTCTTGTTTTTAATGTCACATATAAGGCAATTCCCTTCTCACCTATATATAGCTACTTCTATCCAAATTTTCTTTCCATAACTAGATACTTGTGAACCATGAAACACAACTACTTGTGAACCATAAATACACAGGAAAACACCTCTGGGAAGTCTAAATTTCTAAGCTATTTCTTTAAAAAAAAAAAAAAAAGTTTAAGTAAAAACCAAGATTCAATCCAAATTAACATTTTCTTTCTTTGTGAAGTTACAAAACAAAATGCATGCCAAAGGTCATTGTATATCATGTTTATAACAAGATATCTTGAATTCTCCTCTTGCAGAGGAATCTCATAGCACTATAAAAACCCATGCAAATTATTTAAATACGTTGTTGCATTTACCACTCCCCACCCCCATTATCTTTAAAGCCATAAACATAGTAACTCTCCATAAATAAACCTAAGGAGCAGGCATCAGACAATATTTAAGAAAGGAAAAAAATGTTAACCAATGATCTTTTCTTACTATCTTCCCTAACAAGACACTGCACCAAAATGGAATATTTTCATTTATCTAAAATGTTAGTGCCTCTAAAAACTTAAACTAACTTATTAATTTTTAAATCCCTAACACACAGTAATTTTGCATGTTTGTTATGTTTTTAATAGGTCCCATCAAAATATCTTTAAAATGTTTCAGAAAAGATCTTATACTTAAATTTCAAATTCCTAACCATAACAAAGATCTCGCTAGATCATAGTCCATTCCCTACTCCTACCAATAATTACTATTCATTCACTCAAGTCCATTCCTTCAAATCTAAAATCTCTTTTTAACACCCACCAGGTAAAAAGGAATGTGCCTTCATTTTACAAACACAAGAGGTGACCCTTCCTCCTCTAGTATCTCAGAGCTCATGCCTCTCTTGAGCTAAAGATGAATTTTTTATACCCAGTTGCTGAAGAGAACTCAGGGTAGACACTGACAGAAGTCCTTAACTTTTTGGCAAGGTTTCAAGTCTAAATAAATTTGGACAGCTACCATAAACACCACAGCTATGCCAAGGCAAATCCTCCAAAGAGTACTTTAAGTGTACACTAAAAATCTTAACCCTAACCAAGCAAGCTTTTTCTTCATAACTACTGTTTCTTTGAAACTATCTTCTGTAGTTTAAAACCTTTACCATGAAGTTTTAGTGCTAGTCTCATCTATAAAAGTCTGCCCGAAAATAACATTCTCTTAAAGTAACTGATCAAGACATGAGAAATTTAAGAAAAAAGCTAAAGGAATTCCACTGAGTTATTAAAACACTCCAAAACCAAAGTACTAAATATAGTCATTCTTAAACACTTTGGACATGTAAAGTATAAAGGGGTCACAGAGGAACTCTAAGTATTCAAAGAAAAAACGACTAGAAATAACTTTACACAAAACTTTCTTATGACTCATCAAAACTTAAAGATGCCAATAATCAAAATTAAGTGTGAAGAACAAAACACACGAAGAAACATTTTTCAATTTCTTCCATTCACAAACTGACTACATAGTTTTCTTGGGGGGGAAAAAAAGAACCAAAAAGTTTCATTTAAGAGGGCTTATCTCAACCTTTCCTTTCTACTCTTGCAAACCACAAAGGTAATTCCAATAAAAACTACATGGGGACACAATCTGTAGGTTAAAAGCCTGAGTCATTACACACCGATCACGCCAAAATTTGCCAGTATTTATAATAATGGATTACAGCCTAGTGACTACGAGCCCAGCCTGGCTACAGGCGCCTAGAGTCCCAGCTGTATGACCTTAGACCAGTCAATGCCCCTCTCGAGCCGTCTCAGTCTCCTCATCTGTAAAATGGCAACTGTTCCTACTGGTAGGTCAAAGTGTTCAAACACTTAAAGCCCTGAGAAGACTGCCAAGCACTATTATTCGTCCTAATCTTTACGTGAGGGTGAAAACAATGCCACACGGTGAATCTGCTGACAATTTGGGCGGAATTCACGAATCAAATGGTGCTGACACTCATGTGCTGCACCTACATTACAGGATTCATGTAACCTAGGCTTGGGCGAAAGGCACGGTAGTCGAAGGCACTGACTCACAAATTTTACCATTTTTAACTATTTCGGACTAGGGAGGAGCCTCTCGCTAAGAGTTGCGATATTCAGCGGTTTGGGAGGTTCCGAAGCGAGAGTGGGTTTGTGCCTATAAATAGACTCGTGAAGTTTTGTTGCAATACACAGGTATCAATTATAATTAATTCACGTCTCCTCAACCACCGACTCCTCCGGCTGCTAAGCAGGTCATCACTCCGCCTCGCGTGGCCGGGATTACTCGCACTCCCTGCCCAACTTCGGAGCACACCGAGTCCCCTCGCTCTAGCGCGGACCCACAGGGCCGCCGAGGGAGCGGGCTCCCGACCTTCGCGGGCGCCCAGCCTGGCCTGCTGTCCTCGCCTACCCGGCAGCCGGCCCCATTTTCTTAACCCATGCATTGTCCTTGCGAAGAACCCCGGCGGTTCCCACACTGGTGGGGACCGAGAGGAGGGACGAGGGAGGAGCTGGGGGAAGAGGATGAGGAGGAAGAGGAGGAGGAGGAGGAAGACAACCTCCACCCCTTCGCTCGGGCGACCAGTGAAGGTCTGGCGCTTTCTTCGGCCCCCCAGGCCCCGGCTCCCGGGAGGCCGCGGCCCCCCGCTCCCACCCTCTGCAACTTTCCCTTCGCTCGCACCCGCCTCTCCTCCGGGACCGGGCCTTTGGGCTCCCTCCCCCGGCGGCCGGCCCCGGGCCGGCGGCGCCTCCTCCTAAAATGGCAGGTCCCTCCCTCCGCCCGGCCGGCCTCGGCGCGGGCCCGGCTGCAGGCCGCCGGGGGAGCCGGGCGCAAGGCCGGGCGGGGCCGCGGCCCGGCCGGACACTCACCGGGACGATGGCGGGGCGCTCGCGCCGCTTCCTCCGGTGAGTCTCAGCCTCCGGCTCCCGCGTTGCGCTCCCGCCGCGGCCTCCGCAGCCAGCGCCGCCCCGGCCGCCTCTCTCCGCCCCCGGCGCTCCGGCTCCTGGCTCGCCGCAGCCTGCTCAGTCTCTCTCCGGCCCGCGGTTCCAGCGGCGCCCGGGGCCGGGGAGGCGACAGCCCCCTCCCCGGCAAATACCGCAGTCCCCGGACCCCGAGTCCCGGCGGCGGGGCCGCGCGGCCCGGCCCGGCGCTGAGGGCGGCGGCGGCGAGGCCGGGCGCCGAGTGGCGGCCGCTCCCGGCGGCTTCTTCCCGAGGAGGATTTTGTAAATCTCACAAAATGGCGCGCGCTCCAAACCTGCGCAGCGAGAAGCGCCGGGGCCCGAGCGGCGGCGGCGGCGGCGGCGGCGGCTGCTCCGCCAGGAGAGCCCGAACCGCCCGCCCCCGAGTCCCCGCACAGACAGACAGACACTCGCACACACACTCACACACACACACGCACGCACACTCGCCCTCGCACACGCTCACTCACACACACACTCGCACACTCACACCGGTCCCGCCCGCTCGCCGGCGGCGGCAGCGGCACCAACAGCAGCAGCAGGAACAGCAGCAGCAGAAGCGGCGGCGGCGGCGGCGGCGCCCGCACCCCCCGCTCGGGGTGTCCGCTCCCAGAGCCCGACCTGGGCCGCGATCAGCAGCAGCGACGGCAGCAGTCTCCCCGGATACCCCCGCCGCGGTTGCCGCCGCCACCCCCGCCTCACTCCAATGGGGCTTTTTATTATTATTCGGGCGGGAAGCGAAAGGGTTTAAAAAAAAACCAACCAACAAAATGGCGACGGACCGACCCGGTCGCTATAGCAACTGTCAATCAAAACGCAAAACCCCGGCTGACGTGCTGACGTCCTCCTCCCGCCCTCCGGCCCCTAGCCGGCGGGCGGGGCCTGTTGCTCGGGTAACGGCAGATTCCGTTCCCTCCTTTCCCTCCCCCCTCCGTCCCCAACCAACCACCCAACCCCCTCAGGTCACGTGAAGGATAAATTCGGAGCTCGGGCCCGCTACGAGTGTCAGAGGAGGGCGCGTGATTCGCCCGGGGGAGGGCAAAGGAGGGGGACGACGGGCCGAGGGAGGGAAGGGGAAAAGAAGGGGGGCGAGGCGGCGCCCAGGCCTGTGCGCGAGCGCCTGCCGCTTCCCGGCCGCCTCGCCCCGCCCTGCATCCGCCGCGCCCGCGCCCGCGCCGACTGCGGCCCGGGGAGCGCGCGCGGCCTCCCGCGCCGCCGCCCCCGCAGCCCCGCGCTTCCGCGTCGTGCGGCTGCAGCCCCGCCCGCGCCGGGGGGAGGGGCGCCCGGCCTCCGGGCGGGGGCCCGAGGAAGCCCACCCGCTAGCGCCGGGGCCGGGGTGCTCTCACCGCGGTCGGGGCGCGGCGCTCGCCATTATTCCCGGGGAGCGCACCGGCCGCGTCTGTCCGCGCGTTTAAAACTGTTCTTGGAAGGGCTCGCGTGCCCCCCTCGCCGGAAAATGCCCACGGAGGCCGGGTGGGGGCGGGGGCGGGGTGGGGAGGATGCCGCCTGCGCGCCTCAGACATCTGAGGAATTCCGCACGTTTCTCCCGAATCCGGGGTGGCCCTGCGGCTGACACCTTGACCCAACCGTGCCGTTTGGTGTCTGTGGCAGCCCGTACCAACGTTCGAAGATTACGGACCGAGCCATCATAAAAACTTTCTTAGGCTGTGCACGCTCTCCCTGCTTTCCCGTCCATGTCACGCCCCTCCCCGCCGCTCTGGGCGCAGCCTGCCTCCGCCGGAATGCCCCTCCGATCCATCCTCCGGTGCTGTTGCTGTCTCCTTGGCGTCCAACTCCCCGTTTTTCTTTTCCATTCGCCTCGGTTTCCAGACCCCTAGTTTGCTCACTTGTCCTTAGCAATCAAAACTCTTTACTAATATTCTGGATTTCGTTTATTTTTATTCTGTCTACCCCTTCTGCCTAGCTAAGTATTGCTGGGTGCGCGCCCTAGGCTTGGAAATCCAAGTATGCAGTGTTGGCTACTTTGTAATTCGTAGAGTCACCGGCTAAAATTGTATTTTGTACCAACTTTAATAGAATGGCCTTAAATAAATGTGTAACTTTAAAAGGTGTGTGTGTGTGTGTGTGTGTGTGTGTGTGTACCATTTCACATCAAAGTCATTAATTTACATCAAAGGCACTGATCAGTTGATTGATTTCTGTTTGATTTTGCCGCCTTATTGTAGTGTTCATACCAATGTTTTCATCAGTTTAAACTAGTCACAAATACAGTACCAACAGACACAATCTTATAAGCAATATTAGGTGTTTAAAAAAAATTCGTAGTAAGTACTGGTCTCCATCCTGTATGACTCAAGGAAAGACACTCTCTTTAAATGATTTCCAACAGAGGCCTCCTTCCTACAGTTAACTAGAACTCTGATATATTAAGGCAGACATTTAAATTAGCAAAAGCTCTGAAAGAAATTAGACTAACCCTAAAATAAATTAGGCCAAAAAATAGCTTGCTACTGACTGATTCTCCATATCAAAAAGTTGCCATGAGTAGCAAAAGTTCTTTCCAATTTCTGACGTTTTAAAAATGGCCCTGCTAATGTGATTAAAGTCCACATTCAACTTAATTGTTTTGAAGGAAGAGGAAGTGGCCAGAAGTGTCCCTATTCAGAGGAGAGGTTGCTAACCTGGTTCCTCCCAAGCTCAAACTTCCACCTATACAACCAACTCCTTCCTCCCGGCTCCCCTCACCTTCCTGCTCCCCAACCCACCCCATTCACCAGGGTTCACTTGTATCAGAACATGAAATTAAATGAGTCAAATTTTTTATGCTGGTAATTAAGGAAACTTGCATAATTAGTCTTCTGGGTATTCTAGACAGAATATGACAATATCTCAAGAAATGTGTCCTTGTCTTCAGTCCAGTCAATCTAGAAGATTATCAGGATGAGGCAGAATCTTGAGATTATAAACATGCAGGAATAGAAGGCATTGCTGATCTTCATATCTAGAAGGCTGTACCTTTTTTCCCCAGTGTGATATAGCCTTACACAACATTGATCAATGAACTGTCATATCCAGGTTGGAATGCTGTAAAATGGTTTTATAGAGACTTCACCTAAAAAGGAACCTGTAAATTATGGCTGGCTCCAAACAAGTGAACACATGTAGCCAGGAAGGACTCTGGTACAGATGCCAGTTTACTGTTGACCAGGTTCAGAGATTAAATCCTTGTGGACTTCCGAGACTCTCCCTTTCAGATTCATTTACAGATGTATCTACTCATAGATATTAACCTCAAATAGCAAGGACTCCCTTACCATAGGAAATAACAGCCTTCACTTACCTGGCACATTCTAGGGTATCTCTAATCCTCACAGCTACATTACATCCCAGTACGTAGATAAGAAGACAAGTCCTGAGTAATTAAAATGACTTTCCCAAGGTCACACCACCAGTAAGTGACAAAACCAATATTCAAATGCAGGCAAAGCTCAGGTTCTTTCCACCACACCAAGATGATGCAAGATTATTTGAAGGTAGAGTCTTTACAGAGGTAATCAAGTTAACATGAGGTCTCTAGGTGAGCCCTAATCCAAAATTACTGATGTTTTTATAAAAAGGGGAAATTCACACACACAGACACGTAAACAGAGACGGCAATGTGAACATGTGGGGAGAAGATGGCCATTCACAAGCCAAGGAATACCAGGCTAGCAAAGAGGCATGAACAACAGGTCCCCCTCTCACAGCCATAAAAAGAACTAACCCTGCCCACACCTTGATTTTGGATTTCTAACCTCCAGAACTGTGAGACAATAAATTTCTATTGTTTCAACCACCTAGTTTGTGGCATTGTAGGAAACTAACACACAGATCCAAGCCAAGATGGTCGTGTCTTTTGGTTAGCTCCATATTCTTTAGTGACCAGTCTTGGTGATGCACTATTCTAAGCCTAAAAATTCAGTAGTTGGAATCTTGATGGAAATTATAATCCAAATATTCCAAGGACAAACAATAAGCAAATATTTCTATCTCTGTCCTCACACTAAATGAAAAGGTGAGCAATTTATAATTCGTCCATGGACGGTGGCATAATCTGGAATCTGATACCCCTACTTTTCTTCCAGACTTCTGGTTGAAGGTCTCTGATTGCTCCCCTTATATAAGCTTTATTGTTTGTTCTGATTTTACAAGTAATTTGGGTATGGTGGCTCACATCTGTATTCCAACTACTTAGGAGGCTGAAGCAGGAAGATGACTTGAGTCCCATAGTTAAAGACCAGCTTGGGCAAAATAGTGAGACTTTAGTTCTAATAAATAAATAAAAGTAATTTATGTACATAAAGCAATAAAAAATAAAATTAATTAGAATGAGAGCAACCTTATATAAATTGACAATGGTGGTAGTATGCTATGAATCAAGATCTATCTATCCCTACACATACGATTCAAAACCAAAACATAACAGTAATATAGTCAGTATAGACAATTTCACAGTATAGAAAAAATAAAAAGGTAAAGATTACTCATAGAAAGTGCACCTGAGGCAGAAGTATGGCCAGAGCCCAGCAGGTCAAGGCTGCAGTGGCCAGGAGCATGCCTCTGCACTCTAGTCTGGGTGACAGAGTGAGACTCCAGATAAAAAAATTTTAAAAAAAGATTGTTCATAGATATCATCTAGGACAAAACTTTATGGTTTTTTGCTTTTTGTGTGTGTGTGGGAGTCTTACTCTGTTGCCTAGGCTGGAGTGCAGTGGCACGCTCACAGCTATCACAGCCTCAACCTGCTGGACTCAGGTGATCCTTCCTCCTCATCCTTTCAAGTAGCTGGAGCCACAAGCATGCACCACCACACCTGGATAAATTTTTTATTTTTTGTAGAGACAAGATCTCACCAAATTGCCTAGGCTGGTCTTAAACCCCTGGACTCAGGCAATTCTCTCACCTTGGCCTCCCGAAGTGCTGGGATTACAGGCGTGAGCCACCATGCCCAGCCAGGTATTTTCATACTAGTATGTATCCTTCCAGACTTTCTTAGGGAGACATGAGCACACTCACACACATACAACACATCCAGGTATGTCTCATGCCTTTTTTACTCACAGTTATGCTATGAACACATTTTGTGTTAATTGAAATTTGGATAATAATAATTATTATTATTTTAGTAGGAGTCTCACTCTGTTGCCCAGACTGGAATGCAGTGGCACACTCACAGCCACCCCAGCGTCAACCTGCTGGGCTCTGGTGATCCTCCTCAGCCTGCCAAGTAGCCAGAACTACAAGTGTCGCCCATGTCCGGCTAATTTTGTATTTATTGTAGAGATGGAGTCAACCAAATTGCCTGGGCTGGTCTCAAACCCGTGGGCTCAGGCAATCTACTCACCTCGGCCTCCCATAGTGCTGGGATTATAGGATGAGCCACCAAGCCCAGCCTGGATAGTTATTTTAACAGGTATTGGTATTCTATCAATCGAATGGGCCATAATTCATTTAACCTCTCCTCTATTTTTAAGGACATTTTCCTTTGTTGTTGTTGTTATTGTTATTGTTACTACAAATAAAGTTACATGAACATGGAGTATATACATTTTATACAACTGTCTTGTTATTAATATTTCTTTTAGATAAAGGCATACATCCTTAAAAAGCTTTTGATTGCTGTTACCAAAATATCACTCAGAAATGATTCCACTAATTTGCACTCCTAAAAGTAGTATATGAGAATGACTTTAGTAGTATGTGAGTAGTAGTATGTGAGAATGACATCCTACCAAATGCTCTTTTTTAAATTTACGTTTCTTTAACCATAAGTGTCTTTTTAAAAATATGTTTATTGGATATTTGTGCCCTGCCTCTGACCAGGAGAGGTGTCATTTTTTAAAAATTGATTTCTTTTTTTTTGAAATTTTACTGCAAAAAAAGGAGGGGTAGAAAGAATAATGGAAGACCATTTGCTGTTGTTAGATTGGTGTATGGATATCAGCACAATTATCCATTCCTAGCCATCTTTTTCCAAGTGGGGCTAGCCCAGACTCCTTTCCTGCTTTTAGCCTTCTCTTAACCAGCCATCTAGACCAAGTACTCATTCCCAGCATCGTAAGGTTATGAGGTTGTTTTATGTTAAGACGTAATTCTAATGGCACTATTTTTTTAAAGCGAACAATATTCATTGCCTTTCTTATCATGTATGTTTACCAATATTATTTTATGAATTACCATTAACATTTTCTCTTCCTGTGACATTAAGATAAAGGTTAATTTGAAAATATGAAATTGTTAAACTATCTATTTCACACTATTTCAGAATATCTTGAAATAGTATGTTGCAACATTTTGGCAAGACTTGAAAAGAAATCCACTTTTATATATTGATTCACATGTATATAATAGCTTCCTCAAAATTAACAGGTTGAGGGAAATGCCTTAATGAAACTGTAAAAAACAATTAAGTACATGGAATTAAAAATTAGGTAAGAGGCACAGACTCCTACAAAGATCACTTCCTGCAATGGTTCATTAGCTCAATAGTTCTTGAGAATTTTGGCTTATTTTCTTGGCTTTTTCATCTATGTATATAGTGGACATCATCTAATATTCCTACAGTATTTATTGATATGGACATTTACTGCTACTCTCTTCAACAGTTTTCCTATTTTCCCTTCAATTCAATTCAAAATGTTTATGTGATTACAGTAGTGGTACTATTTTTATTATATTATATTTCCATATCTGTTTCTAAACTATAGGTGCTTTTAGGGCAAGGATCCTATATTTTCATCTTTGTATCACAAGCACCACAGCCACATGTTGTAAATACTGTCTTATTTTGTATTTTTAAATGAATGATGAACTCCTGCTACTTTTTTCCCTACCTTCCTCCGTTCTCTATAAGGTTTTCAATAACCATAAAACTTTAGTGGGGGAAACTGTTCAGTGGTTTGTACAAAAGTGAAAAATGTTTTTTCCCCCACTTAAGATGGATGGAGACTGGGCACAGTGTCTGATGCCTAGCACTTTGGGAGCACTTAAATCTGGCACTTTGGGAGGATGAGGCAGGAGGATTGCCTAAGCCCAGGAGTTTGAGACCAGCCTGGGCAACACAGTAAGACCCTGTCTTTACAGAATTTTTTATTTTAATTAGCTGGATGTGGTAGTGTGCATCTGTAGTCCCAGCTACTCAAGAGGCTGAGGCAGAAGGATCACCTGAGCCCAGGAGATCAAGGCTATAGTAAGCTGGGATCATGCCACTGTACTCCAGCCTGGGTGACAAGAGTGAGACCCCCAACTAAAAAAATAGATGATGGATAAATAGATAGATAGATAGATAGATAGATCAGATGGAATTTCTTAGTGCCAAAGGAATAACCATTGTAGTCACAAAGCCAAAACAAGAAAATTCCACAGAAGAGACACAATAATGTTCGTGATTGCCATGTGGCTAGGTAGTTCTATTACAACAGTACTTCTTCCACTTTTTGTTTTTTTTTTTTTTGAGTTGGAGTCTCACTCTGTCACCCAGACTGGAGTACAGTGGCCGCTCCCGGCCACCACAGCCTCGCCCTGCTGGGCTCCAGCGATCCTTCCGCCTCAGCCTTCCAAGGAGCTGAAACTACAGGCGCACGCTACCACACCCGGCTAATTTTTTTTTTTTTGATTTATTATAGAGATGAGGTCTCGCCAAGTTGCCCAGGTGGGTCTCGAACCTGCGGGCTCAGGCAATCCACTCACCTCAGACTCCCAAGGCGTGGGATTACAGGCTAAACCACCAAGCCCAACTTTGTTTTTTGTTGTTTTTTTTTGGAGTTGGAGTCTCACTCTGTCAGCCAGGCTGGAGTGCAGTGGCATGCCCACAGCCACCACAGCCTCAACCTACTGGGCTCAGGCGATCCTTCCACTTACAGGCATGTGCTATTATGCCCAGCTAATTTTTTATTTTTTGTAGAGATGAGGTCTCACCAAGTTGCCCAGGCTGGTCTCGAACCCCTGGGCTCAGGCAATCCTCTTGCCTTAGCCTCCCAAAGTGCGGGGATTACAGACTTGAGCCACCACGCCTGGCTAACAACAGTACTTCTCAAACTGAACCATCCTTGCATGGTCAGCAACTCACCCCATGTAACATCCAGTTTGAGACTATGGATTTGAGCATTTTCATCAGCCAGAGATCTAGGCAGGACCTCTGTGTGGCTGCATCTGTTAATGTCTAAATCCCAAATGCAAAAATAATAGCCTCCTACCTGCATGCACTCTTCATAACATAAGGGCAGGGTCAGATAGCAAAAAGTCCATTTATGAAGGACAGCAAACATATCTGTCCACTCCCATCTCTGGAGTTGATTCTAGACTTTTTTTTTTTTTTTTTGAGTCAGAGTCTCATTCTGTCGCCCAGGCTGGAGTGCAGTAGCACGCTCACAGCAACTGCAGCCTCAGCCTGCTGGACTCAGGCGATCCTTTCACCTCAGCCTTCCAAGTAGCTGTAACTACAGGTGCACACCACGACACCTGACTAATTTTTTTTATTTATTGTAGAGACGAGGTCTCACCATGTTGCCCAGGCTGGTCGTGAACCTGTGGGCTCAGGCATTCCTCTCACCTCTGCCTCCCAAAGTGCTGGGATTACAGGCTTGAGCCATTATGCCTGGCCTAATTTTTAAATTTTTTTGTAGGGACGGGGTCTTGCTACATTGCCCTGGCTGGTCTCAAACTCCTGGCCTTACGTGATCTTCTTGCCTCGGTCTCCCAAAGCTCTGGGATTACAGGTGTGATCCACCATGCCCAGCTCTACCAGACTTCTAAAAGCAAAAATCTTTTTTTTTTTTTTTGAGTCAGTCTCACTCTGTCACCCAGGCTGGAAGTGCAGTTGCATGATCACAGATACTATAGCCTTGACTTCATGAACTCAGATGATCCTTCTGCCTCAGCATTCCAAGTAGCTAGGACTACAAGTGTGCTCTTTCATTCATGGCTAATTTTTTTAATTTATTGTAGAAATGAGATCTTGCCAAATTGCCCAGGCTGATCGCGAACCCCTGGGCTCAGGCGTTCTTCTCACCTCGGCCTCCCAAATTGTTGGGATTACAGGTGTGAGCCACTGTGCCCGGTTTCCTTTTTTACTTGAGCTTTTTTAAAATAAATAACATACAAAGTATAAAGAATAAGGCAAAAGGAGCCAATACTCCCATTTTCCATATAATGACTATTTATTTTCAATAGTAAAAAAATTCAAACTCAGGGTTTAAAAATCCAGGCAGAACAGAAAAGAATAAAATGGAGACCAAGCCTCCTCCCAGCCTCTCTGACTCCTTTATCCTTCACCCTGTTCCTCAAGAGTACAGGAGACACTTTCCTTTTGTTTTTCCCCAGGCAAATTTAGCAGGGGGGAGGTTATATACTAACTTTAGTGACACTAATGTCAATAAGTTCTAGTAACTCCCTACCATCGGACCGGCCTACAGGGATACTTTCTAAAATTCAGTATCATATCATTGCCCACTGAAAAGCTTGAAGAACTCCTTGTTGCTTCTGCTATAACATTTGCACTTACTGGTCTGGCACCACAATCCCTTCATGATGGAGTCTCTCAGGCCTTCTCTGCTGAAGCTACCCCAGTTCATGCTGCCACAACACAACCCATTCTTTCCTTTGTGCTCTTCTCTCCCCTAGAAGACCTCATTCCCTTGTCAAAGCACTTATCTTCCTGTATTTTCATTTTAGGTTTCCTTTTCCATCTGCCAAGAGAAAAGCAAGTCCCCCAAGGGTACAAACCTCGCTCCCTTGTGGTTTCTACCTTCAGTGCTGAGTCCAGCACCTGGTATACGCCAGTCACCAAATAAATGTTTTTGTAAGAATAGAGTCGCCAGAGAATTGCAAAACCACAAGCGCTGAATGGAGTAGGCAAGTCATTAAAACCAGGAAATGGCTAAAAGCAAGAATACACTTCACTCTGGTATTGAAACGGGTGACCATCTGTTTCCGGCCATCCTCTCCTTCCTGCTATGGATGCCAGCTTCCTGAAGATAGGGAGTGAACTTCAGTGGGAGGGCTGTAAACCCAAATGGAAGGCTACAGTGACATTAGTGGAGTGTTGGTTGAGGGACTGGGTCATTATCACAGGAACCCTCTGATTTGCTTTTGCTAGAGAGGCTGGATGGAAAAGAACACTCTGGAAGTGGCAGCAGGGAGCTGGTTACCTAAGGGTGATGGTCCCCTCTTGTAAACAAAAGGGGACCTTGACATTTCCCTCTAGCTTGTCCAGCCCAAAGCGGGTGGGGGTGGAGGCAACGTTCAGAGCGGACGATGGAAACAGGACGACATTACTGTGCTGTGTGCTTTGCAGATAGAGTGGAGGGCGAAAGCCTAGTTTTCCAGGACTCTGAGTTGACACAGTTGAAGGTACAAGAGACACAGGCCTATCTTGGGAGCTGTATTCATTCAAAGCTCTCACTGCCAAGGAAGGAGGCCCTGTTCTGAGCAGAAGGCACCTGAGACATCATAGATTTATACATAGATGTTAGAGCTGGAAGGAGTCCACACTTACTGTCAAAAACCCAAATCATCAATTTGCTGCTGTAGGGTCAAAAGGATATGGAGTTTCCACACAGGAAACCTTACCTGTGAACTATACGGCAACTTTTTGTTCCCAGTGGTCATTAGAGACATTTTCATTTTCTTGCAGTGAAGCAGGGTATAGGCAATGTCATGTGAATCTAGATTTTCTAGAAGGAATTGGTGACCTTGATAATAATAATAGAAACTGGAGGTGGGGGGAAGAGTGGTTGTTAGAACAGAGAATGCAGAAATTTAATCAAGTCTCGACTACCTCTGTTCTGTAGGAACTTTAGTGGTTTGCCTCACCTCCCTAAATTTGTTCCTCATTTTAAAAGAGGACCCTTTATAATACTTTGTGAACTGTAAACCACTGTAAATATAAGTATAAATGTAAACATAGAGTCCTGATATAAATAATAAGAGGATTGGATTCAAATTTTAACTTTTGAAGCCTTTCCCAAGATCCTTTCCCCTTCCAAAACTAAATAAAAACATGTACATAAATTTGGATGTCATGGTGCATGCCTGTAGTCTCAGCTGCTCAGAAGACCAAGGTAGAAGGATCTTTTGAGCCCAAGAGTTCAAGGCTAGCCTGGACAACATAGCCAGACCTTGTCTCTAAAAAATAATAATAATAATAATAACTACATTAACTATGTTAATTAATTAATTACTTCTTTTATGTCCTCAAAACACTCAGGTGTTTCTGCTATAAGTGTACTTGACACACTATATTTACGAAAGTGTTTTTTTTTCACCTGTGTTTGAGTATCTTCATTAACTTCAATACCTTCTCTTTTTTTTTTTTGAGTTGGAGTCTCACACCGTCACCCAGACTGGAGTGCAGTGGCACACTCACGGCCACCCCAGCATGGACCTGCTACGCTCCAGCGATCCTCAGCCTTCCAAGTAGCCAGAACTACAGGCACGTGCTATCACGCCCAGCTAATTTTTGAATTATTGTAGAGACAAGGTCTTGCTAAATGTTGACTGGGCTGGTCTCAAACCCACAGACTCAGGCAATCCACTCACCTCGGCCTCCCAAAGTGCTGGGATTACAGTCTGAGCCACCAAGCCCAGCCACTTCAATACCTTCTAAAGCTGACCTTCTTTGGTTATCCTTAACTATAGAAAGTTTGCCTTTACATACTGTTAAGTAACTCCCCCACACACAGACACAGACAATCTTTCCACCTATTATTTCTCTCCCTTTTTTTTTTTTTTTAAGTCAGGTTCTCACTCTGTCACCCAGGCTGGAGTGCAGTGGCTTGCTCATGGCCACCGCCGCCTCAACCTGTTGGGCTAAGGCAATCCTCCTGCTCCAGCCTTCCAAGTAGTTGGAACTACAGAGGCATGCCACCACACCCACCTAATTTTTTTGATTTATTGTGAAGACAAGGTCTAACCAAGTTGCCCAGGCTAGTCTCAAACCCCTGGGCTCAGGCAATCCTCCCGTCTAGGCCTCCCAAAGTGCTGGGATTACAGGCATGAGCTACCATACCCAACTTCCATCCACTATTTCTAAATCCCCTCATTTGAGACCACAAAGAGTCTTACTCTTCCAAACTACAACCTTCAAATGTTAAAGAAAGTTGCAGTTTTCCTAGACTAAACACCTTTTTATTTCCACACTTGCTCACCCAACATGTTTTCCCAGCCAACCCTCATCCTTTTTATGACCCCTGTCAAGGACATCCTTAAGTGAAACCTTGGAAACAACCTAACTGTCCAGTAGTGACGGCTCAATTAAAAATGTAACATACCAGCCAGGCTCGGTGGCTCAGCCTGTAATCCCGCACCTTTGGGAGGCTGAGGTGAGTGGATTGCCTGAGGCAGCGGGTTCGAGACCCGCCTGGACAGCGAGACCTCATCTCTACAATAAATAAAAAAATCAGCCGGGCGTGGTAGCACATGCCTGTAATTCTGGCTACTCGGAAGGCTGAGGCAGAAGGATCGCCGGAGCCCAGCAGGTCGAGGCTGCGGTGGCCGGGAGCAGCCACTGCACTCCAGTCTGGGCGACAGAGTGAGACTCCAACTCAAAAAAAAAAAAAGTAACATACCAACTTGTGGAAACAGAACACATAACAAAGATAATTTCACATTATGAGAAAAAATGATCAGTCTGTTAATAAAAAGAAAATAATAAAAGTTGATAAAAAAATTTTTAATTTTT